>VZRO01000762.1:526741-603604 GCA_013397915.1 Daphoenositta chrysoptera
GTGCTGTCAGAGCACAGTGGGTGGGCATTTAATTTCACTAAGTTGCAAGATGTCCCGTGCCTTGCTTGTTTTCTTTCTCTCTGCTCATTTACCCAGGGGTTGTTCACCCTCTAGCTCACTGTCAGAGGCTAAAGCCAAGCTTGGCCTATCCTTCTGGACCCCTGGAACAACCAAAAATGTGAAATCAGGAAAAAGAGAAAATTTAGAAAAAGAATGGATGAAGAACTTACATGGAATATTTTTCTGTAAGGTTTTATAAGGTTAAATGCAAAACCTACAAGCAGCTGCTCTTGTCCTACGTACCTCATGTGGAAACTGCTCACTAAATGATTTCTCAAGGTGAGAAATATATTTAAAATAAAGATCCTGTGCTGGAAAACTGACATTATTGAATACACTAAATCGTGAAATAAAACTTCATTCTCCCCTAGCAGACAGACTATTAACTGAATAAAAGAACTGCAGAGGAAATTTAAAGAACTTTGGCTGTGGTTGGAGATGTTAGAGGATAAGAAGGAAAGAGGTACTTTAAGAAGGGGAGAAAATGTATTGTGTTACAAGACTTGTTTCCTTGTTCACTCCTAATAACTTTGTCTTCAACAGTGGAGCAAGGGAAATCTTTTATGCCATGAATACCGTACCTGCTATGCTTCCAGCCAGGAGTGGAGGGGTTGAGCTCACTTGACATTGACAGAATATGAATTTAGAACATTCTAATTTAAATCCTTGCTCCTCCCTGTTTTTCTCACACGAGACTGTTTCCTGTCACCTTCTGGAATTCCACAGACCTAAACGGGGCTTCTCACATGTGTAAACGTCGATGGAATAACTCCTTCACAAAGCTACCTGCAAGCAGAAAGGCCTCTTACTTTGTTTCTTGGATAGTTCAAGAATGAAGCTTACAAGAAAGAAAATAAAACAGTTGCCATTCAATCTTTAGAATGAAAATTAAAGATTCTGGTTTTGCTGAAGTTTAGGCTGGTGCTGTCCCGTGGATGAAGAGCTTCAAGCTGTGACCTCGTGGAACAAGCGCAGAGCACCTTGCCAGCTGCTCCTGTCTCACTGGGAGATTCATTCCCCAGCCACTGCAGCTCCTGTGCTCCTCAGCTGAAGGACCACTGGCTAGAATTAATAGGCATCTGCAAAAGAAACCGTGTGCTTTAGACTTGTTGCTTGGTTTAGGGAAAAAGTTACACCAAGGGGGAAACATCTGAAGCAAAATTAAGTTGTTGCATGGGTTTGCTCATTGCTCTACTTTAATCTGCTTTTGCTTCTGGGGTTTCTTTTGCAGCTGCCCTAATTTCCTCTGCTTTTGCATTTTGTATTAATTTCAATTAAAGCCTCCATAGGCTCATGAGCTAACAGACTTTTTTATTATTGTTTTTAAAAAAGCGGGCCAATACTGGCTTCCCTCTTGCCTCTAGACTGCTGCAAAGGAATGTAGGAGCGTGGTCTTTCGAGAAAGAAACTGCAGCTACTTCAGTATTTAAGCTGTGTCTTTTTTTTTTAACTTAATGATTGAAGACCAGTGCTGATCTGATATAAAGTGCCTTCCGGAAAGGGATGCTGAACCTGTAGTTGAAAAAGAGATGTTTGCTTTTAGCAACAAACATTTTGACACTGTATCAAAATGATCATGGAATAAAACATTTCCTGCATTGGAAGGGACCCACAAGGATCATCAAAGACCAACTCATGGCCCTTCACAGGAGAACCCCAAGAATCACACCATGTACTTTCCAAATGCTTCTGGAGCTCTGGCAGGCTGGTGCTGTGTCCACTTCCCTGGGGAGCCTGTTCCAGTGTCCAAACACCTGCTGGATGAAGAACCTTCTCTTAATACCCATCCTAAATCTTCTCTGACATATCTTCTCTTCCCAGGAAAGACTGTATTTGAGATGGGTGTCTCACTCTCTTTATGCATTTCAGCCCCATCTGGGTGAAGAGAGGAATGTCCTCTCATTACCTGTCTGCCTCATGTAATTGTCTCTGAGGCATGAGCAGCCAGTCCAGGCTGTTCCAAAAGCAGGTAAAATGAAATTTTCCTCACCTTAGCAAAGGCTTAAGCACAGCAATATGTACAGGCAGCTCTGCTGCATTCCACTGGATGGACACGCCGGGGAACGGGAGCTGGACTGTCAAAAGGCAGCAAAACCCCAGAAATATCTTTTAAAAATGTAAAGCTAGATTTTATGATGGGTTAAATAATTATCCAGAGCGGTGAAGTTTTTCAAATGATAAGCCAAAGGGTCTTGTCAAACTCTCGTGCCACCTCTGGCATTTATTGGACCCTCCTTGAACCAGCTCACCAGGCCCAAAACCCAGTTTTTTCTTCTCTAGATCAGGCTAATTTTCAACCAAATTAGTGAACCGAGCTGGCTTGTAAAGTGCTCTGGGATGTGTTATAGCTGGTGTGTGATTAGTGCTGTGAGCACCAGACACTTATGGGGTGACAGAGAGATGGGACAAGTTCTGAGAGGAAGATGAGCTGGACTAAACACACAGGAACAGCATATGTTAAATGTTTTACAATTCCTATTGCAGCTCAGAGTTGTGTAAATTTAATTTGAATCAAAGTTTAGATGGAAAAGTAAAAAAGAAATCTAAACTTCTGTAGAGTTTCCTCACTTCACCAGAAAAAATCTGTATTTTCTCACACTTGTGCCTTTCAACATTTAAAAAGGAAAAATATCTTTTCTTCCCATGTCCATGAAATCTCATTTTCAGAAGAAACATTTATGCATATTTACTAAATAGCGAAAGAATCAAAGGCAGATTAATGTGAAAAGTCTTAACTGGTGCCTGAATGATGGAAACCTTGTAGTCTAAAGGCAAATTCTAGCATTATTAGAATCCTCTTAAGCCAAGAGGAGGATATGCTTGTAGACACATTGAGCATAACAAAAAAGATAAAAAAACCAATGGCTTGCCTAATCTCAAGATCTACAACCTGAAAACTGTTCTGACATACAGCATTTCAGGTCCTCTCCAAGGTGTGAAGTTTAACCAACCTCCCAGACAAATCTGAAGCCAGCATGCTCCCAATGTACAGGGAAATAAATTTTATTAAAAGAGTGAGTAATAAATCAATAAAGATATTCAGATATTAACGTATCACTGATGTAAGCCAGAAGCAGTGCAGAAGGATTAGGTGGGAAAAACTGGAATGCTGTAACAAGGGGACTCTTACAGTTGGTAAATAGCTGAAGAACAGGTTTGAGAGACTGGAGAAAGCAGCAGAGGGATGGTTTTAGGAGGCTTGTACAGAGTTTGGGGGGCTGGCTGGGAGTGCATGAGTAATATTTGGAGATTCCTTTATCCACTAATGGAACTGACAGAAGCTGACAATTATGACAACGGTAATGAACCTGTCTTATCTATTTTAAGACACCTTGTATGAAGCATTCAGAGAGAAAGAAAAAGAAGATTATTCTTTGGTTGGTTAAAATACCATGACTTCAAGGGATTCCCTTTCTGTTAGCTTTGCATGGAAAATATACAAAAGCACCATAATTGCAGAACACTTAAATAGGTCATTTAAAATAGATCCTACAAAGTGAGAGAAAAAAAGTCCACCCTACTTTAAAGTAACTTTTTTTAACAAAAAAGAAAGAGAACTTCCTTTTATCTTCTTATTCTTCTATTATCTTCCATACTGTAGAAGGCCAAGAAAGCCCGTAGATTTACTTTAGGTAGCCTGTAGATTTACTTTATATGGCTGCTTTGCCTTGAGATTAGCCCAAGTGTGATGTCTTCTTGATGTTTACAGATGCCAAGGGATCCAAGACATCTCATTTTTCCCCTTTTCAGTTTGCTCTGAAAACATGCTGTATTGACTTTGTGCCTTTTTCTTTTTTTTTTTTTTGGTGTTGTTTATCTCTAAGATCATTGCTTGTATTGAAGGAAACTTTCATTGGGATTTCAGTGGATGTAACATTATTTCCTCGATTGCATTCCTGCTAGTAACCCTTTGGTTTTCATTGCTGTGAAGTAATTTTTAGACAAAGTCAAGATGCAATGCACCTTTTAGTGAAGCCAGTCAGACTTAAGCTTTGTTTAAAATAAAGGGCTTTGATGCTTTCCAATTTTACTGTGTAAATTATTTCAGTATGTAATGTCTTTCAAAAATAACTTCCATGTGCAAATCAGCAGCACTAGCTCATGCTACAGGTTCAAAAACCAGTTGCCAACACCACGAAATGCTGTTCAAGCCCGGTTTCCCTCCTCAGGCTGTAACCTGTTTGTGTTGACAGGTGCACAGTGAAATACAGTAGAAGCTGAAAAGGTCTTAATCTGTATCCCTTCGGACCTTTAAATCTGATTTGTGCCTGGCAGGCCCATATGGGTACATGCATCCAATGGCCCGAGTTTCAGCTGAGGTCAGTGCTCAGTGGTCCGTGCTCAGTGGTCAGTGCTCAGTGGTCAATGGTCAGTGCTCAGTTCTCAGTGGCTTTGGGTTTGCCAGTCACGTTCTGGTTCACCATCCAATTCTTTGGGAACTGCTTACCAGCATTTTGGTAGCATTTCTCTACCTGTACTCAGACATCACTGGGCATTAAAAAGTGCAGTCTATAAAACAATGGAGTCAAATTCATGCTTCTCAGTCAGCCTGTTTATGACCCAGTTCTGGGAAGTAGTCACTGGCATTATTGCTCTGCTTAGTGCACGCCCTGAGTCCATCTCGCATTAACATCTATTTATGTTCTTGTGTTGGTTTTCTAAATCATGAAAACAAGAATTTTTCAATTCTAGAGAGTCATTGAGTAGGTGTTAGAATGGGGACATTCTTGAACCTTCCAAACCTGGTTTTATTATGGTAGTCAGAGTTGAGAATCAGTATTCCCCAAGGCCATCATCGAGGCAAACAGCTGAATTTTGTGGCCTTTATTTTGTCAACTTCTGTCAGCTCTGGATTTCTTTCAAGAAGTGACATCTCTATTATATGTAAAGTCCCAACCCAAAATTTAATCATTTTGTTGTATTTCCCCAGTGACTTAATTTTTAATTAAAGTAAGTATATTTAAAAGAAATGTTATTTTTGAAAAGCTAATTCTCAACAATACCTAATGCTAAACAGAGCTGATAATCCTAAAGTTGAAATGTCAGATATGAAGTACAGGAGAACAGAGTAAGGAAATCTACCCCAAAACATTTATCCTGGAACTATTACATTGCAGTGACATCACTAGACAGTTCTATGAAAAAGAACATTAAAGATGAGGTTTTCAGATTCTTTCTCCAGACTAAGGCATAACAAAGCTACCACATATGAATGGAAAATCTAACCTTTGGCTGGCTTTATAAATTCTAAAAACTTCCTGCGTCTAAAAGGAATTGAGAAATCAAATGGATGAACATAAATTCGAACAAGCTAGCAAACCAAATTCAGAAAACACTTTTGCAGTTTTGCATCTGCATTTGCAAAAGTTAGCCAAAGTTCATAGCTGAAATTTAAATTTTAGAAAACATTTCCTCTTGCTTTGACAATAAATATTACACATGATATAACATTAATCTCAGCTGATAATGTTCCTTATAACACATTTTATGAATCATCACAGCACTCTGTTTTTAACATCCCATCACTTGTCAGAAGGAAAAACCAAGGAACAGAGAATGAGCCTATTTTTTAAAATCAGGAGTAAGGGCCTCCTTAATGCAATGGTCTTTGGAGCAGACTTTGATCTATGAGGATCTCTAGGTGCTGAACTTTTATTCGAGTAATACAAATTAGGTATGTGGGGTTTTTTGCATTAATTGCCTCATTTGTATAAATAGACATGGATATGGTGGTGTAATCCGATCAAGGATTTCAGCTCTCAAATTCCTATCACTGCTTTGTTTAAGCCACAGTTCCTGCTACGTCTGCCTCTGTGCTGGTCTGTCTGACTAGAAATATCACATCACTTTCTCTTGTGAACTGCTTTGAGGGCTTCAAATGACAAATAGCAGGAACTTTAATCCTCTCTTTTTCCAAACAATTTGTAAATCAGAACCATCAAAACACACGTGCTGTGAGAGAGCGAGGCCTGTGGTTTTGAGGACATTTTGGTTCACTGCATCTCTGAAATGCTTTGAGCTTACATGTCCTATGATTTTATTTCAACACCTCTCTTGTGTTCTCTCCAGCCTGTTTCTCAAGAGTGAGGCAGCAAATACAGACATGCAGACGAGCACCTGATAAGGCCATTTGTTAAGTGAAATTCTCATCTCCATTACAATCTTGCAGCTTCCTATCATTACGTCTAGGTTAATCAAAGACAATTACAGAGCCCCAGTGAAGCTGCCAGAGATCTATTTGGATGCACAGCAGAAGCCCATGTTGATATACTCCAAGACTAGTTATGCATCCTTTGACATAATTATTTTCCCTGCAATGGATGGTAGCAAAATCAGGGTCTGAGAAAGGGCAAGCAATGATTTGTTTGGTGAGTTACTGTTTGCTTTACGGCTCCTTAAAAATGCTAAATTTTTCACTCTGCAGAAATTAGCCTGCCCTTGTACCTCGTAGTGAAATAGTATTACAGCAGTCTGGAAAATGCCCTGCAGTGTTGCACTTTCTGCAGACCACGGTGGGTGTCTGCATGTCACCACCCAGGGGTGGCCCTGAGACTCCTGTGACCCAAAATTGGCCACGAGCAGTGGGTGTGCGTTGGCAGAGTGCAGAGCCAGCAGCACGAGGTACAGTCCCTCTGCATCCAGGTGGGGAGGAGGTGAGGAGGAGAGGAAGCTCCTGGTACATTTTGCTCCTGGTACAGGCAGAGCTGCTCCAGTTTTACATCTGCTGAATCCCTTAGCCTAACACCTGAACACCACAGCAGAAGAACCCAAGCTGAGCTCTTAGATCTAAGGCAGTGAAAGCTCTCTCTCTGCTTCCAGAGGCTTGGGTTTGCCCCTCATTCTTGTACAGGATCAGTCAACCCAGATACATGGCCTGGGAGTGTGTCCTAATGTGCTTTAAGCTCCTGCTGAAAACTGCAGGTACTTAACATTAGCACCCCAATTCCCATCTCCCTTCCAGCTCCACTTTAAATCATTGCTAAGTTTTCTTGGTATTTTGTTTTCAGTTTTGGCCTTTTTGTTTGTTTGCTTATGGGTTGTTAAAGAGAAGAAGAGAGAACTGTATGTACAAGAAGCAGTCTGAAATAACAAAAATCTCTTAGTTAAAATTGGAGTCTGCAGTACTAGTGTGGACAACAAACTCAACTAACACAAAGCTGTGCTATTTGTAAACACCTTCTCATTGCCTGGGAGAATGGAACAGAACATACCAGACTGCCAAGGGCCAGGGAAGAGCATTATCTGCAAGGATTTCATCCTGTCACCTCTGAGAAGTGGAGGAATGGTGCTGGGAGTCAGCTGCAGTGAATGCAAGTGTCTGTCCTGTCCACCTGAAGAGCCCTCAGTGCTGTTCCAAGTTTGATTGTCATTAGCCTAATGCTTTAATTCCCTGCTTTGTACAGAAACTGGAGTTGAAGGTCTGGAAAGTCTCTGGAAGAGATGTTGTGAATTTGGGACACACACAGTTTCCCAATTTAAGATTCCAATCACACATTTCAGGTTGGACTCAGAAAGTGAACGTGCTCATGTCACAATAACATGAGTAAATCTGTGGTAAGCAGCCACCTCTGTTGGGGATCTTAGGACTTTACGTAGCAGTCCATGCTCCACAATTCATGGACGGCCTTGAACAACATTCCTGCACTCAAGGACAGCTGGGCTCCAACAATGAGCAAGTCAGAGATCCTCACAGATCTAACTTAAAAACCTTGTTTGGAATTTAAGAACAGGTTAAGCTGCCTGTATAAGTATATGAAAAGTGTTTATGGGCGTTAACCTCTGACCCAAATTGCTCTGGTAAGATTTTTACTCATAAAAGTGCCTCTTTTGAAAATGCCCCTTCAGTGATTTTATTATTGTCTATTTAACTCATGCATTAATTCCCATGAAGGAATATGCACCATCTACTGTGGCAGTCTCCACTTTCATTTTCTCTCATGCAGTAGCAGCTTGATCAAACCCATACTTTGTATCATCAAGGAAAGGGAATTTATTCATTGTTGAAAAGGGTCTTCTTCTGTAATTTCACTAAGGAAGAACATTCCTAAGCTATTTTCATTGTTTCTTCTCCTAGAGCTGGCAAACTGAGGAATGCTTAAAGCATCAGTGTTTTCTAAAGAGCTTTTTTATGCATTGTGCATTATGTTTCAACAATTCTGAGTCTAGGATAAGGTGGTTGCATTTCAATGTATTAATCACTCAAGTTATCAAAACAAATGACTGATTTGCCAAGACAGTTAGCACTACTTCTAAGCTGCTCTAAAAAATCGAGAGCTTTTCAAATAGCACTATTATAGTTAATTAGATAGAAACTTGTAAAAAGGCAGCAATGAAATTAAAATAATAGCTTGGTAGCTTGGTCTAACATACTCAAAAGTCCAGATGTTAATAGCTGATTGGGAGGAGCTCTGAATTACACTGAAGCAAGTTCCAGAATTGGCTTCTTGTTATTCAGCAGGCAATCTGTATGCAATATTTAACAAATCAGGCATTTGATGAATAATTGTTGACAGATCCTGTCTGCTTCACTGCTTTTCACAGAACTGCATCAGTGAGACTAGACACAGCATATGTCTAAGAGGTTCCACAAACTTTTTTACCATTCAGTATATACTCAATTTCTGAAATCCACCAAGGAGCTATTAATATTGTCCCTTCTACAGAATCAATAGTTAACAGGTCTGGAAAACCTGGTAATCTGCTGAAGCGCTACCTGGTACTGCTGTATGGAATGGGTAGAAGAGCTCCTCATTTGATTTAAGAGTATATGTCAAAATTTGGCTCTCAGCAAAAACAAATTAATGATCATCTGAAAGAATGCAGCACAGATGATGCAAATGGAAGTAGAAACTACCCTTATTAATATGAAGGGAGAAAAGCTACTATTTGCAACTTACTCTATCTGTAATTTTTCATTCATGAACACAATGAACAGCCAATTTTTCAAGAGTACAGCCTTTAGATATTATTCAGTGTTTGGTAACTTTTTGTGGATCCATCTGATAAGAACCTACTTATCTTCAATTTGCTCAGATCTTGCAGAGTGTCCTCAGTCAGGAATTGGGCTCTAGGACAGAAAACAACATGCTTCTGTCACAGATTGATGGCCCTGCAGCTAATGGACTTTAAATTGAAGGGACTTCTCAGCAGATAAATAAGAGGCCACCGCAGGGACAGCACTGGGAACTGTGGCTAAGGCAGCAGGGAAGAGCAGGCTTTGCTCAAGTCAGCTTTTAAGCAGGAACTGTCTGGTTCTACAACCTAAACCAAACAGTCCTTGGCCCCACGGTGCTTGTTGTGAGGTAGAGATTTGCCCTTGAAAGAGCTCGGAGACCCGGCACAGGGATTTTAGTTTCTGCAGGTTTGCTTGAATCCAAGCCCTTGTCTTTACTGTGGAATAGGAGAACACAGAAAACATTCCAGCCTCCCTGTGAGTGTAGAGATAGCACTGCCCATGAGCTGACTGGCAGGGCTACCCTTGCCGCTGGCCAAGGGAAGAGCTGGCCTGACTCTGGGTGAGTGCCTTGGTTCTGTCCTCAGTGAATCAGGTGAAGGTTTCACAGCTTAAAGTCGTGGAAAAGGCAGACAACGTAAAGCTGCACAGCACTTCTACAGTTTTCACTTGAAATTCTTCTGAATTAGGAGCAAATCACCCAGATCGGTTTAGCAAATTAGGCTACTCTGCTTTGTTTACACTGCAATTTGCTTTGTAGTGAGATTAATTTGCTAAGTTTCATTAGGAACCTGGGAATTTCAGTGGCTAAAACTGAGGTGCCCTTATTTCTCACGGGCCAATCTGTTTGCCCTTCATTCAACAACATTTTAAGCCAAAGGAGGCCCAGATGCACTTGCTGGGACTGTTTGGCATCTCAGAATTCAGTTAGATGACATAGCTGGGCCAGTAGACTGCAAAAGGAGCAATTTCCTCCCTACTCCAGATTTTAAAGGACACTTTCCATAGAGCACAAGAGCTCTCAATCCCCAGGCACCAGAAATCAGGCAAGGAAGGCAAGAGACTGACATGGCTGAGTAGGAAACTGCTGGTCAAACTAAAGGGAAAGGAGAAGTGCACAGGCAGTGGCAGCAGGCACAGGTAGCCTGGGAAAGGTGTGGGGACACTTTCTGGCTGTGTAGGAATGGGGTGCAGAAGGCCAAGGCATGGATGCAACCACAGATAAAATATGAGCAGAGGGGCAGATTTCAATTTATGGTTTAGCCATTTACTGGAGCTGGCCAGAGGGAACAGAGGGAACAGAAAAATCCGTGTGTGTGTTTGTGATACTGTAGAGAGAGTGTATTGAATGCTATGGTATGGCAATTCATCTCTTTTTTTAAACCTAATTTATGGACAGATTGCACAGAAATATGCCTTAAATTTGTTTATCAGCTATTAATAGGCAGGCAATACTGATTTTGTCTCTATTCCAAAACTGGATTAAAACATAAGCTACAGGAATGTTCTTAATCATTCAGACTTTCTCTAAATATAAGTTGTGACTGATCTTTACTGGCATGTGAAATATTATAATTAACATACCATGATAAAAATGGTACATTTTCCGCCGTGGGAAATTGTTCTCTACTAACAAGCCAACCAAGTGAATATCTACTACATATTACCACCAGCATAATTCAAAATAATACACTCCAGGGAAATATATGCTTGGATTCCACTGGTGCTGCCGTCTGGCACACTCCCAGTAGGGTTTTTGCTGTGTATCAGGAGGGAAGATGTGTCAAAAATCACCAATGCCTGTGCATGGAGCTTCCTGTCCTGGGTCATATTTGTGCACCATAATTGATTTTCTTCCAACCAGCGCAGAAAGGACAAGTCCATGTTTTATTCTGAGTACAGGTCTTTATCCACGAGATGGCACTCTGCTTGTCACTGCAGTGCTAGAGAGGACTGAACTAGTACAGGAGAAATGAACCCAGCTGTAGAATACAGAAAAATACTTCTCTTCATCCTTAATTTATTCAAATTAAATCTAATTTCTCATAATTTTCATAGCTCTCTATTTCAGCTGTATAAGACTCACCTTATAAGGGACTAAAGGGGACATTTTTCTTCAGTGTCAATGCAGATATATTTACATATGCACCTTTTACCCAAAGCTGTGCATTCACATTCATTGTTGATTGGGCACAATTTCCGCATAAACCCACAAATGTTATAGGCTGACTCAGAAGCTGCTGAAACTTCACAGAACTTTCAGCAGAGCTGGCAACTTGCAGAGTTTAATAACAATCAGAGGTAGCTGGATGTCACATTAGTCTGGGTTGGAAGTAAAATATTTTGGGAATTTTTTCTTTTTATATAAGATACAGATATGACAGAAGTCTCTCCAGAACCCAGCAAAGGAAATGTCATAAAATGACTCAAAGACACTGGTGACATCATGTGCCCATTGAATCAAATGCTACACAAGACAATCTTAGAACCATTGCTACAGCAGTTTTCTTTAAAGCACTAACACAGAATGTGATGGACCATACTAATCGATAATTTTAAGCCTAAGTTTTGCAACAAGGAGCAAAAGGACCCTTTAAAAATGTATCTAATCCTGACTGTTTTATAATATAATAGGTAAATATAATATACATGTGAGTGTATGTATAAAATAAAGTATTTTCTGCAGCATTTGGGAAAGTCGACACAAAAGATCAGCCACTATAGAGCAGACATCTTATAAAAAACCCTCAAAAAACGGTGATCCCTAGGCAAGGGGCACTGTTTTTGCCAGGTTCCAGTGGCACCCAGGGGTTGCTGAGGAGGTCCCACCCAGCTCGGCAGGGCAGCTGTGCAGGTTTTGAGAGGTTTGGGCAGCGGGCAGTGTTGGTCTGTCAGGAGTGCCAGCTGCTGCCAGGGTGGAATGCCAGGTGGTGATTTCCTGGAGGAAGGTGCCCCGTGCAGGGTCCCCATGGCACAGCCCGTGCCCGGAGGGTGGGAGTGTTATAAACAAGGCTTTGATTTTTAGGAAAAAGGGCAAAATCAACTCGTTTATCAAAAAAAAAAAGTAACTAGGAGCGGGAACCTGGGAGTAGCCCAGGCTCCACTCGACAAACCAGAATAACAGAATGCAAGCACTCTGGGTGCTCCCTCGGACACAAACTCCTCAGGAGAACCCAGGATGAACCCCCTGAACAGTTCTTATCCCCTCTGTCCATCTATGATTGTTGCATTTTGGATCTTTCATGTGATTGGCTCGTCTCTAGGGCTCTGGTTGGTTCTTTTTGAGGAACGTTCCTGTCCAATCATTTCTCCAAGGCGTCGTGTGATTGGTTCCTTTGTTTTCTCTTACATCATTTTTCTAGGTCCTTCTGTAAACCTCCACCCATTCTGCCCATTTACCGCCCCACCTAGTGTACATATTTTAATATTACAACCAACAACTATATAATTTAACAATAACTAGTCTACAGAACATCCCATAACATCATCAACTCCCAAAACATTAATTTCATTTATAACAGGAGGGCAGCCCCGAGCCCCCGCAGTTTGCCCACGGCTGAGCAGCTCAGCAGCACCGCCCTGGCTGCACGGGGGGAGCAGGGGTGAGGACCTGGGGGACACTGCCATGGGGCGGTGCTGAGGGGCTGGGTGGGCTGAAAGGTTCCATGTTCCTGCCATGTTCCAGGGCAGGGGCTCGGAGAGGGACAGGGAGGGATGGGGATGAGGACTGGGATGGAGGGAGACACCAAAAACAGCCAACCCCCTGCACACTGTGACATTCCCACTGCTGACAGAGCAGCTGCCAGGGCATCTCTCCAGGCAAGATGTCAAAGCAAAGGCCCAGCTCCTTGCCCCCCGGGGCTGCCCAAGCCCTGGTGCCTCTGCAGCACAGCTCACCACTTACAGAGCTCAGCACTGCAGCCATGGGCACAGCTCTGCCCGGGCCTGGGCTCCAAGCACAGAGCAGCTTTCTCAAGGGGAAGAAGAATGGCAGGAACTGTGAGTTGTTGTTGTTCAGGCAGCAGAGAGGAAACCTCTAAGGTGCTGCTGCTGCTGAGCAGGAGGTGGGAGCAGGTATAGGCTGTGCAAAACATGGATGAACCCTAAATATCACAGTTCAAAAAGGGGCTTCTTTCTCTGAGCGGAGCCATGGTAGAGCTGTGTGAATATCCACAGTGTGATGTAGAGGAGACAACCATTCACTGCAATGCTAAACATCCATGGATTACCCACACTTCTTGAATTTATTTAAGCCTTTGATGTGGGATTTTTTGTTTATTTGTTGGGGTATTTTTGTGTCTCTGTGAATGGAGGTCACACACGCAATGCTTAAAAGCAAAGAGGAAGCAGGGAGACATTAGGAGCAGGTGTAAAGAAAATAAAGGCAGAAATATTTGTATTTTCCAGGAACCAAGCTATGTATCTCTTATCAATTGCTTCTGTATCTGTTTAACTGACAACTGATACACGTGAACCTCCTCCGGAGATGGAAAGAAGATATTTACAGCTGAGGAAGGGGATATGAGGGTAAGCAAAGAAGTAATGTGGAGGGGATGTTTCAGGTGTGGGACACTGAAACAAGGGCTGTCATCAAAGCATTGCAAAGAGTCGTGAGACAGGAAAATAAGTGTGAGGCTTTTGGAGCTAGGGGTTATCCTTTCTTGTTTTTTTCTTGGTCAGCTATTGGTGGGTGATGGAATTTGGGTAAACCCCTGCCAAGTAGCAGCCAAATTGGCTCAATAAATGGGAATCAGGAGGGTTCCTCATACCAAGATGAAACAGTGACAGAGAAACACTGGGGAGTTTTTTCCTCTGGGGAGAAAATCACAGAATCACAGAATCACCAGGTTGGAAGAGACCTTCAAGATCACCGAGTCCAATCCATGCCCTAACACCACCCCAACTACACCATGGCACTGAGTGCCACATCCAGTCTTTTGTTAAACACATCCGGGGATGGTGATTGCACCACCTCCCTGGGCAGACAATTCCAGAACATTACCACCCTTTCAGTAAAAAATCTTTTCCTAACATCCAACCTAAATCTCCCTTGGCACAGCTTAAGACTGTGTCCTCTTGTTCTGTCAGTTGTTGCCTGGAAAAAGAGACCTGACTACAGCCACCTTTCAGGAACTTGTAGAGTGATAAAGTCACCTCTGAGCCTCCTTTTTTCCAGGCTAAACAACCCCAGCTCCCTCAGCCTCTCCTCACAGGGCCCGTGTTCCAGGCCCTTCACCAGCCCTGTCACCCTCCTCTGGACGTGTTCAAGTGTCTCAACTCCTTTCCTGAGCTGAGGGGCCCAGAACTGGACACAGCCCTCGAGGTGCAGCCCCAATCACCACTGTGTCACCCGAGTTACAGCTCAGCCTAAAGCCAAGAGACACTCTGTATTGGGTTCCACCGTGGGTGTTATAGATGAGCAGGCCTGAAGGCCTACAAAAGCATCTTCCCTAGGCCCGCTGGTAACCATGGAAACACTTCCAGGGCACCTGAGATGGGCTGGAAAAGAGGACCATGGGTCAGTGACCTTCCTGACCAATGGCCCGGGAAGATTGTGGTTAGTGGCCTTATCTGGGATTATTTACACCTTCCCATAACAGGTGATATCTAGGGAATACTGCAGGTGACTGGGTGAAATCCTGGGATTTGATCTTCCTGTTTCTATGAGGTTCTATCCTGTTTGTGCACTGGTATTTAGGTAACCTGAGCTGTGCAATGAACGTCTTTGCACTTCTCCCTCTGGCATGCAAAGCCCTTGCCCGGCGTGAATGCTGCTCTCTGAGAAAGAAGAAGCAGTGTTTTTTCTCCCCACAGTGGCAGGGAGGTCCCAGCAGCTCTCTCAGGCCCCTCTGTGGCAGGAGCAGCTGGACCCACCTAAGGCTGATCCAGTCGGTGACAACAGCATCACAAATACAAACTAGGTTATGTAGCTCACATGAATTTAGTATAAACTGACTTTCAGAATTATGCTGATGTAATTCCTTTTTCACAATTGCTGTATAAGCAGTTAACCCACACATTTAACACCTTCAGTTGTACCTTACACTTCCTCTGCATTGACCCCCAGTATTCTGATGAAAAGTCCTGACTTGCCTAAGTCTATTAACTTACAGCTATTCTCATCCACAGACTGAGGTTTGTGCTCTGCAAGCTCTTCAGCATCCATTTCCAGTTCAATGGTTTTTTTGATTCAAAAGTCAAATTTTCTTTCAAAGAACCGTTCTGATGTATGGTTTAAACAAATCCTGCTAACCAAGCACTGCTCCCTAATGGCTGAGATTAGGCACAAAGAGCAGGTTTTTTCTATGGAGATTCCAATTCCTCAAGACTTTGTAGTTTCCTTCCTCCCACTCTGCTCCAACTTTGACTTCTGGAGTCCAATGTCACACTGAGCTCTGTTTTAGCTTGTGGAAAAGGATTTTTTTTTTTTTTTTTTTTTTTTAATTAATTTTAGCCTGGTTCATTTGTGTCTTCTAAAAGAAATGAAACACAAAAGTGGTTGGAAGAAAGAGTATGAGAACCTGACTTCAGCTGGGAGCTGGAAATCACTCAACATTCCTGTTAGATTATTTTCCAACTTTTTTCTTCCATGCTAGTCTGCATAGGAACCAATAAAGCATCCTAGAAGAGCCCCTGTAATCCCAAACCTACCTTCTCATCCACAATAATAATAAAAAAGAAAAACTATTGCTTTTTATATCCAGTAGCTTACGTTCTGTTCCTTCCCTGGAGGTATCATGGAAATTTGCACTGGAGTACAATATTTTGCATCTTTGCTTTTCTCAACATTTTTCTCTTCTGCTTACAGACAATTAGTAAGAAAAAATTCCTCCAAGCATGTTGAACTCAAATGTTCTGTGCCTTGAACTCTGACTTCACTCTGTGCTGAAAATGTTATATATTCTAGATTTGTGGCTTCAGAAAATTCCTTGTTTTCTTCTTGCTTTACAGAATTCCTGCTGCAATTCTGGTGGACTAGCTGTCAGAGGCATATACTTTGTTTGATATTTTAATTCTAATGAGGGTCTCAAAATTAGAACAAGCCCTTTATAGTGACAGTGAGTGATGACTCACCATATAAAAGAGTCTCCTAGACAGATAATTATTTAGGCATGTATTTCAGATCATCCGTTAGGTGTCTCAGAGGAAAAGATTATTTTTTTATCAACAGGGAAGACAAGACAGTAAGTTAAATTACCTTGTAGGCAATACTGACTCAGGAGGGTAATTGGAAGTTATTTGAGAGCTACACACATGTCCTGGCTAAATCTGGCTCTTCTTATTTAGTATGTAGCATTTGAAGTGTGCTAATTGCCAAGATTTCCTTGAGCATGTATCTGTCTGACACCATCCACAAGGCCTGACCTGAGTATTTGTTGCTGAAGGGACGAATGGTCTCAGCAGTGATTGTGATCTGACGTTGCCACCCCAGATCCCACCTCGGGAAGAATTATGGTTGCAAGCTCAAAGGGACTACAGAGGGTGACCTGGCCTAGGCTGCCATCAGTCCTGGCTACTACCTCTGCTAACAAAGCAGCCAAAGTAGCTCTTGGTTGTATTTTTATTTCTTTTTGTTCATCCTGAAAGAAAACATCACAGGCTGAAGGAAACTCATGATGCTTTTGAGGTGCTTGAAGAGACAGACTTCAAATTGTTGGATTAAAATTGTAGCCTGAGCGATTTGACCATCACAGTGACCTTTTTCCATTTGGATGAGCTCTTTGTAACACTACCCAGGGGGTTGGCTTTTCACAGGGAGTCAGACTTTTGTCTGCTGTAGCAGCTCTGGACCCACCCTCTGCAGCAGGACTTGGGGTGTTTATCTGGGGGAGCTCTGAAGGCTGCCGAGGAGAATTTATGATACCTTGAGCTGGGAAGGGATAGTGCAAAATGTGAGGAGGAATAAATGCATACAGCACGAGGATTTCTCATCCAAGGCAAGCATTACACATTTTTCAAATCCCTGATGAAAATTTCCTCTTTCCCCAGGATGCTTAGGAAGTATTTTTCCCTTAAATCTTGTATCCATATTATCTTACATTTGTGTCTTTTTTTCCAGTATTAATCCTGTTACAGAAGTCTTGTAGGTCAGGTACCATATCTCAACCTCAGTTATAATTAAAATATTTATAATTGCTGCTGCATCAAGTTGCTTCATCAATTATTTCCCCTTGCCCCTGAACCTGTGCTCCTTCAGGTCCTCCACAGAGCATTTCCCTGGTGACCAGTGTCATAAAATGAACCATTGAGAACAACCATAGGTTGCAACAGGAGAGAAGGAAAAAAGGTTGTTTAATGTGAAAAGCATGAACAAGTTTGTTCCTTTTCAGCTGTCCTGAGCAAATGCTGCTGTTCTGACACAAAGTTAGTGGGTGGTTTTCAGGTGAAGTTGGTAGCATCCAGGGTAAATTATGGCTTTAGAGCTGAAACATCACATATTCACTAATCACCTCATCACTAGAGCTTCTTAGAATTACTACCCTGCTATAATTTTTACATTGACAAAGGCATAAACACTCTTCATAGGGAACTAAACCCATTAGATAGGGCTCTTCATATTTGGAAAAATGACTGTACCATTTTTAAAATAGGAAAATAATGGAGAACTTCATACAAATGTGAAAATTAATGACATTCCCTTATGCAGTCTTTGATACAGACTTGCTCTGTCTGGGTTAATTTGACTTAATTTTGAATGCTTGCTTGATCCCATATTTTCAGTTTCTTTATCTAGTATTCACATATTTTCCCAACTAGTTTTTTTTTAACCAAGAAATCTTGCTTAGGCTAAAATAGCTCCATAAAATAGCTCACATTTGAAAATAAAAACACATTTCCTTTCAAAGACAATGCCAATAATTGGAGCAATTATGTAACAGGCAATGCTGGTATGTGCAGACAGCTATCACAGATAAAACCCAGGAGCTTCACTGCAGAAAATTCACTTTGCACTGTGAGATAGCAGACAGCCATACTGATATATTAGGCATGGAGGAGAAAAAGAAGGAGGAAAAACATACATAGCAGTGCAGTTCCTAAATGCAATGGTTAGATTGGTACAATGCCATCTCTGATGTTTGGTGTACACACAAGTGCAGTGTGTATGTGGGTCCAACTTAGAATTAAAGAGATAAAACCTTGTTTTAGTTCTGTTACAGCCCTGACGTGCCTCTCTAAGACAGACTGAACGGGTCTTACATCATTATCTTGACATGTTGGTGTGATGGTCACTGTTGGGTTACTGGGGTGTTGCTGAAAGCCCTGTGGATATCCAACACAGCGATTGCCAGTCACTGAGCAAATAGGGTTTTCCTGCCTGCCAACCCTTTCCAAGCCATAACGTCCTCTTTCTCTGTTTCTCTTACAAGAATTGAGTCACCTAGCTATGCACATTCTTGATTGAAAAAACCAAACTAAACTGAAACAAAACACAAAGAGGTGTGTTCTCATGGAGACCAGCTTTTCCATGTACTTTAAAAGAACAGTGTTCTACTGCTTTTCTGTTATTATTTGTATTATAAAATATCAATAGATATTTCTATTTCCCCCTTGGCCGTGGTTATATTCTGGGTCTGGATTTAATTTCTGTGGAAAGTAATTTCCATTTTCTCTTATTTATGTAATTTTGGTTTAGTACTTATACTCTATGTATACAGCCATGAATCTTCAGTTGCTGTGGCTAAAACCAGAAAAGCACATTATCATTTGTCCATCTCCATGTTGGAGACAGAAATGTAAACAGCCTTTTCCTCTAGGATTTAAACAAGGGAAAAAGTTGCACAAAATTGCTATTAAAGCATAAATCCAGAGAGTAGCAGCAATAACTACCACTTTCCTAATGTAATGATTTTTGTATCCTCTTCAAAAGTGCTTGAAAACCCACAGGATTTTTCTGAATATAGATGGGTTGACTATTATATGAGTTTAGTGCTTGATCCAGGCTGACTCTTTATCAGTCATGATTCAAAAGAAATGGGATAATGGTCTGCTTGCCTAAAATCAGATGCATCATTTGGATGTTCAAATCTCTTCTTAAGAAGAACCCTTGAAAGGAGTCTTCAGTGTTAATAGCAAAATGAGATTATAAAGAGTAAAAATACCACATCACACAAAACCAAACTATTTTTAGCGAGAGCAAAAACCTAAATAAAGAAAGGCTGTTCTATATTTCCAGATTTGGAAATTTCTCTCAAAATACAGAAACTGAGAATTTTTGTGAGTGAATTAGAAATGTCATTAGAATAGAATAGGACAGACTATTTCAGTTAGAAGGGACTTGCAACAAGCACCAAGTCCAACTGCCTGACCAGTCTGGGGATGACTAAAAGCTAAAGCATGTTGTTCATGGCATTGTCCAAATGCCTCTTAAACACTGACAGCCTTGGGGCATCACCCACCTCTCGGGGAAGCTGTTCCAGGGTTCAAACACCACCCTCCCTGGACAGAAATGCTTCCCCTGGCACACCCTTGAACCATTCCCGTGCATCCTAGCACTGGACACCAGGGAGAAGAGATTTAATTCAACCAAAGGAAGATCACATGAAATAATTATGACTTGGCAACCAAATGTAGTCTAAAAGATTGTTCTAATTTGGCAAGAGAATTTAAGTTATCAGGTTCTTCCAACTCATTTCTGAACTTTCTATGCGTCTTGTATTTATGATATAGGTTACCATAAAAGAAACTGTTGCAAAATTAGAAACAGAAGATAAAAATAATTCAGTGCTGTACCTGACAAACCACAAGACTTGTTTGCATCACTTTAGTCCAACTGTGCTGTAATATTCCAGACAACATTTGCATCTTAATGCTTAACTGGATGACCACGAAGCTAAATCTGAACAATTAATTTATTGTGTTTCTTTTCATTTAACTTCATTGACACTTCACTTATCCTTGCAAAACATACACTGAAACCCTGCCAGAAATGGAAGAGGAAAATGCCAATGTAATCAGCCACCAGAAAGGCATTTGGACACAGTGAGAAAATGTCCTTGAGCCTAAATAGAGGCACATCAATAAGTGTGCAGATGACAAGAGATACAGGACTTGGTGAACACTGCATTATTTCCCTGCAGTAAGCAAAAACTTTTTTTAAGATGTATAGTGAAAGGACAAGAAAAAAAAAAGAGGATCATCAAGAAAGAAATCCTATACATTTCAAGAAATGTTTACCTTTTTTTATGGTCTTTATTGTGCTACCAGGTATTGTGAAGGCAGCCTTGCTGGAATACTCACGGATGATTGAAATGTTGTGGGCAGAGCATGTTCCCTCCTAGAATTGAAAAACTTTTCACAGAAATTCAGTGTGAAAATGAAGGAGGTTTAAATCTCACAGTGTTCCTCAAGCACGTGAAGCAATGGGCTGAGAAATTGGTCTCTCTGCCCTAACACACTAAGGCCCCACTCCTGCTACCTGGGAACTCAATGGGAATTTCAGATAGAGTTCAGTGAAAGCAAAGCTGAGAGCCCTCCTAAATACAAGGAATAAAATTCTAAATTCGATGAACAGTTTAATTGTTAAGGAAATTTCTCACATACAATTCTCATGTGTTCACCCAACCTTTGGAGGGACGTCACAGATGAGAATGGTTTTGTAACAAACTGATGATAATTTTAGTTGACTAAAATATGTAACCTCTTAAATGAGAAAAAAAGTCTTCAGCAATTCCATAAAAGAAACAAAATTTCCTCTCTAATTTGTTTTGCTGAAAGCCTGGTACCTTAACACGTGTTAAAAGCAAATGTATAAAGGGAGTTCTAAAAATACAAATTAAAAATAAAACCCTCATTAAATTGCTACAACAATTGTCTATTTTATCAATGTTCTTTGTACACAGTGATTACAGTTCTGCGTAATGCAAATTTTGAGAGAGGCAATCTTTCCAAAACTCTGTATCGTGTAATGCAATGTAGATTTTCCATCATTTTCCCCTATGTGCTCTTATACACGCATCTGGTAAAACTTCCTTAATAAAATTTAAAATCTTTGCTATCTGGGAAGCCTGGTTTCTTAACAATTGATTTCAAAGTAGCTGGGGGATAATTGGATGATAACAACAGCTGAGTTATATGAAGAACTAATTATGTTAAACAAATCTCTTGCTTCTTGACACTGTATCCAATATGCAGTGTAGTGGATAAGAAGGAAGAAGTGATAAAAACTGTCTTTTTTCATTAGTGATATCTTAAAACAAATATTACAAAATGTATTTGGATGAAATTACCATTCTATAAGTGTACAAGGAAAAGAAAAATACTGTGGTATCATAGAATTGTTTAGACTGGAAAAAGCCTTTAAGGTTATCAAATCCAACCATTAACCCAGCACTGACCAATCCATCACTGAAACATGGCCCTTAGCACAACATCTGCACATATTTATTTAAAAATCTATATTTAAAAATATACTATCAATCACAACTCACTTAGTTTGCAGGCTGTCAATTTTTAAAATGGTTGTTTGTGTTAAGATTTGAGCGACATGTCATAAAACGAACCCCCTACATTAATTTTACTGTGCTTTTTTTTTTCTGTCCAGAACTACTCTTCCATAAGTGAGACTTGTTTCTTACGTCAGCTGTCTAAAGCAATGGAAATAAAACAGCTCTCATAATGATTGGCTTTCTCCTGGCATCCTGAGGAAATCACACTTTGTGATGTGATAATGGACCAGACAGAAGTCACTGTCATTCAGACAGCAGACACTTGTTTTCTTCCGCTTGGAATGAACCACAAATCTGGCAGCCTTGCCCAAGTGGGGAGGTGAAGAGAGGGTTCCAGAAAAGTGACGGGTTTTGGTCTGCACAGGGCAGAAATCCAACAGAAATGTGCAGCTATTTACTGCTCTGCATTCGTGAAAGATGTAAAGTTATTTGCAACATGGGAATGGGCATAATAAAATATAATTTATTTTAACAAGATCTCTGACTGTGCTTGAAACAGGATATACTGTACTCCAACAGTAATGGCGTTGATAAGGCTGAATTTATAATCTCTGTGATTTTCAGAATTATTGAAAAAACTTCCATTTCACGATAGTTTTTCAGAGTGCAATGCTAGAGTTTATAAAGACAGAGGGAATGAATGAAAATGACACGGCTGGGACATTCTCATTAAACTTAATTTAATACAGCTACTCATTAAAATTGTCTTTTTAGCAATTCAGTGGGATTCATTTTGTAGACAGTTATGGCATTTTGCTGGATGCTGAAGAATAATATCAACAAGCATGAGGAAAAACACTGAGTAAAATCCACTGTTTTTTGATCTGAAATAAATTAATATTTCCTGTCCAATATTTAGATTACCTTTGTATTCTGAACTTTGAGTCTCAGCCTCAAAGTAAACACAGGGGATGTAAAATCTTTTCAAATGAAACTAAAAAGGAGTTCAACCTCTTTCAGACAAATTGCTAAAATGTGGAGAGTTGCCTGCTGTTTTTTTCTCATTCAAGCTCTTAGGGGAACTGTGTTCTCTAGAATGACAAGGTATAGCAACTTTTCACCTATGTATTGCAAAACAAAATTCTTCTTTGGTATAGATTATTTTCAGATAATAGAATATTAGTTAGGGTGAACTCTTTGCATAAAATTCATGCGTTTATTTTTCCCAACAATTTTATGCTGCTTTATTGAGATTTTTTGGTTTTATGTCGATACATTTAGTACTGCAGTAATATATTTTAGGTGGTAGAAAAATTAATAATTTACAGCTTAATGCAAACTGAGTAAACTTTCGTGTGGCTGGATATTGTTTGCTCTACCTTTAGCTATTAAATTTCCTGCTTTATTCCATTGTGTCTTAATTAGTGGCTTACAGCCACCAAGTGGCTGATCACAGACTGATAGAATAAGGGTTGAAATAGTCAAATGAAGGATATGTTAACATGTGAGATAAAAGCTCAGCAGGGCCATTCAGAAGCTGGCTGCTGTGATAATATGCCTGACTGTCTATCCCAGAAACCTACCCCAAACATATTTGATTATATTGAGCATTCTCATAGTAATACAGAATAGGTCACATAATGTTTTTTAGTGTATGTAGAAGTTAAGGGGAAAACCTGGACTGTTGGTTTGGATCTTTAGTTACCAAATATACAAAATGTGTCTTGCTGAGCCTTCGTCAGGCTAGAACTATTGTGGGAAAAATGAACTATTAACTAACTCAAACTTATGGAGGGTTTGCATAGAAAGACTGCTGACTGACAACTTGATAATCAATAACAGAAAATATTTCAAAGATGGGCAACATTCAAATTTTTTGGAAGTTTCAGTGTTCACCTCAGGCTGTCCAAATAACCTGGGGTTCTGCAAACTAAATTTCTTGAGTTTGGAGAACATCTTTGGAAATTTCACAGAATAGACACTTTTCCTATGACTTTCCTCCTATTTCATGCTCAAGGTGACACTTTTCATGGGGACAATTTGACTTGTTTTTAAAGATAGTTGAAACCTGAGGACATTTTAAGATCTTTTTTCCCTAATAAAGTGAGATTTGTGCAGGGTAGATGTCCATCTGCATATTAGTCTGTGCCTACAACACAACCCTTGCATCCATCATCCAACCTCAACTGGATTTGACGGAGACACAGAGGCCTCCTGGCTGAAACTCCTACATGGGAATTGCAGCTCACGGGAGCAGTAGGACCCATGACCACCCTGCAGTGAGGAAAAGTTATTTTTTTGGCTGGCTCTTCCCCTCCCCAGGCAGCCTGGAGTTAGCAGGGAGCCTCTCAGCACCAGCCTGGCCTGTGATCAGCAGGCTCCCTGCATGGGGTGGGTGGGCAGGGAGGTCTGGGTTAGAGAACATGCTTGCAAAGGGAAAAAACTTGAAAAGAATGTGGTTACAGGGAGCCTGGAAGAGAGCTGCTTTATGATGATAAGAGAAAGTAGTAAGTGAATCAGTGAAGTGTGCTAGTTTGGCCAAATTAGAAGAGAAATATCCTCTGAGGGAAGGCAGGTTACCACCAACCCTCCCCCAAACCCAGGTTCGGGAAAGAAAAAAAAAAATTCTTCGAAGGAAAGTGAAAGAGANCCCTGCTGCCGAGAGCCCAGAGAGATCTGTGTGTGTCCTTGAGCAATTGTTTTGAAAAGTTCACTCAGTCTTTTTCCTCTTGACACCAGTCTTAAAGGCACAGAATTCACCTTCTGGGCCTAGAGTGGTGATAGGGGATACACATCATAAAGTCACCCCAAGACAGTAAGAAATCAGATTTTATCAGTTCACTAAGAAGCTTGGCTGTTTCTACAAGCGGCTTTGCTCTGTGAGGGAAGCTGTGAGCTGCGGGAACAGGGAGTGACACACGTCTACAGCACCAGGACATGCATGGACAGCCCTGCTGGACACCCCCACACCTCACCACCCCTCCGGCACGAGCACCACTGGAAACGCACTCGTCAGTCAGACCTCATGTCCTGCAGAGCTCAGGACCTGCTCTGTCACCAGCCTGTTCTACCCTCTGTGCTGAGGGTATGGCCAGCAGCTTCACACGCTTTGCAGGCCACAGTCACGGCGGTTGTTCTTTGCCTGCAGATGGCCATGGGACATCTGCAGTCTGTCTGTCTGTCTCTCTCACTCTGTCCAGCTTCTTCAGTTCAGTTCAGCAGTATTTAGCCTCTAAAACTGGGAAGATTTTTTCCTTAAATAAATGGATTTAGAGCATTTAGTTGCTACACCTATTAGATATCCAAATTACCTATGGGAAACGAAGCTATTTTGACAGCTGATCTGCTACACTATGGATTCAGACAGCGCTGAACTGCTGTTTCAGTGCCTAAGCCTTTCAGTATTGTGCTGAGGAATTTGCTTGCATTGATAATGTATCATTAGCCTGTGAGGATTTCTGGATTTCTGGTTGTTTTTTTCTTGAGAATCGTCCACAGTGAAAAGTTCTTGATATTATTATACAAACATAAAATAAGACCTCAAATTTGCATTTCATTCCTGTGATCTCTTATCTTTAGAGAAGGATTAAAAGCTAAGCCTCTTTACCAAAATCACCGAACATATTAATTATACACCATATAAATAATTTAATTGCACACAGAGAATAGACTCTCTGAAAGTTTCATACATACTTCTCTTTATATGATGGAAATTTTTATAAAACTAGAGCAATTTTTTGCTTAATACTTTTCATGGTTAAAATCTATGCTGCTTAACTGTAATTTATAATTTGGTAATAGAAAACAAAAATTGCTAATGCTCACAATGTATAGTAATGGGAAAGTCTATCAAATGTCGAGAAAAGCAAAGAGGTTATGATCCTTTTGTGCCTTTTGTTGTCAGATAAGGTCAGACAATCAGCTACTGAACTCTGCCTCCACTAAAGGGAATCTGGCTTCATCCATCTGCCAGCACTGGGGATTGCTCACATTAACTGGGTCACCATAAAAAACTTCACAATAAAAACTTGCCCCTTTAAATTCTTGCACCCATTAGAAACATCACCAGCATATCCCCAATATCTGGAGAAATGTGTTAAAGAAGTCAGAGTTGGGGGAGGAGAAGGAGATGCACGTACAAATTCCAAAATGGATAAATTCTGTCTGAATATTACCTGTGTAAGAACCTATCTTGAGATTTGTGTGCTCCTATTTTCTGTATTTTTATTCTTTTATTTTTGCAGACTCAAATCACTGTAATTTAAAAGAAAAAGTTGCTCCAAAGGGTCTCTTGGTATAAGGAGTGGAAGGAAGAACGATGCATATTTATAAAACCCCAACTGGAAATTCCATTATACATTAATTAACCGATACACACTGCCTACTTAGCCTCAAAGAAGTTTCATTACTCACTAAGGGTCACCTCTCTGGTAGAACATCTTCTTATTTACCTGTCTCAGCAGAGATTTATAAGCCTGACTGTAAGATTTGTCCTTGAGGTTTCCTTTCCCCCTGTCTGTGTTAGATGACTTTTCCCTGGAGTGCAAGTCTCCCATAGTCATTGTCACTGGAAGGAGGTAGAAGAAAAGAGACAGCTGACAGTTCAAGATGCTGGGACAGATTCTTCTCAAGATTATGCCAATTTTACAGAAGCAATTCAGTGCAATTCCTTGCAGGTATTGACTTAAGTGTTACTGACTTCAGCAGGCCTAGTTTGGAGTGTGGGGAGGTTAAAGTGAGAGTTATTATTCTGTGAGAAAGAGCAGAACCCCTGGATCCCACTGTTGTGTTAACTCATCTATGAAGTGGATACTGTAGATATTTACATAAGGGCTTTGGCTGCCACCTGCAAATTCCTTTCATGTTTCCAAAGAGAGGATGTTAGGTTCTCACCCAACCCCAAAGTTAGAATTTCCACGCTGAAACTTGCCCACAGTTACTAAACTGGGTAGGCAAGAGACATGTAGACATGAAAATAAACAATTTTTATGAGTACTCATTGGAAACTATACGAACTTAGTATCCTATACCTAAGTGCTTTTATGCTCATGCTGGGTTTGTGATTGGAAAAGCACAACAGACACCAAAGGGCAAATTCTCCTGTGGAGTTCCTTTGACAATAAAGCGCAACACGCACTCCGATAAAGAAGCATATTGATGTATATTCATATAAGTAAATTAGTACAAAGATGACTGTTTTCCCTGTCTCTGGAGAAGTTTCCTGCTCTTTGCAGATGCAGATATTAAATTTTCTTGTGTGAATGTCTCGTAAGTTCATAAGAAAGGGCCAGGACAGGTCAAACAGTGAGATGGAAACTGTCCACGAGCCCGTCCCAAAGCTGTGTGTCCTCTCAGCTGAGATACAGGGTCACAGTTCTACCCTCCTGAAGCCATGAAAGATAATTCTTAATTTTTAACACAAAGAGAAGTTATACTTCTGGCCATATTAAATCTCAGATATGCACATTTGGATTAACTAAAGACATTTGGCAGTTCCAATCCAAACACTTATTTCCTGGCCCTGACTAAAAGTGCAATAGCTGTGTAGTACTGAACAGCTGTTGAGTTTTATAAAAAATGGATGATAGCTGTCTATGTAAACATGTCCTCTCTTTCATTGGGTACTGAAAGTGGGATGTAAATATGAGTTTTGTTATAAATAAACAGCAATTTCCCAATTTTTATTATCCCATTCATCCTTATATCCTTGTCAAAAATGTGAAAAGGATCTATCATTCTGTCAAAGATCAAAAAAAAAAAGGACTGTGACGAGGAGCAGAGCTGCTAAAAATCACCAGGAAAAAGAGATCCTCAAAATATAACAATGATAATAAATTTTGCCTTTTACAAGACATTTGTAAAGGATGTATTCTCATTGTAATTTTTACAAGTGTAACTCTCAGTCTCTTCAAGGTCCTCTAGTGATCATAAAATTATTTTCCT
Source organism: Daphoenositta chrysoptera (assembly GCA_013397915.1). Classification (NCBI taxonomy): domain Eukaryota; kingdom Metazoa; phylum Chordata; class Aves; order Passeriformes; genus Daphoenositta; species Daphoenositta chrysoptera. The sequence goes on from VZRO01000762.1 coordinate 554,084, forward strand.
TCATGTCATTTTGAATGATTTCCTATCTAGTTTATTGTTAATGCCTGCACAGAAGTGTGAAGTATGGGCTTATGATTTCTCTCTATAAAAATGTAATGGATCTTCTCCTAGTAACAATTCTCTCCAGTAAATGGCTTAGTGTGGCTGCTGCATTACTATAAGACCATATCCATAAAGCTTAAGCACACCTGATTTTGTATTCAGATGCTTTGCATAGCATACAAAAGAATAAATACAAATCTGCTTATCATGCAATATACACAGGATCTAATCAAAATCAATACAGACTTCAGAAAGAGGGAGATAAAGTTTTTATCATATTCTTTCAGACCATTCAGTTTTCCTTCTAGATGCCCATGAATTAAAAAAAGTTATTTTCTTCATAGTAAGCACATTACCTACCATGTAAAAAAACACCCTGTAATTCTAAACAGCTCTGTGTATGGTGATTTTTCTCCCCCATTCTTTGCAAGAATGATTTTGTTCTATTTTTTGGGTTGCTGTGATTTTTAAGAATGATACTGGTTTGAAAATTAGGTTGCTCATTTACTGGTGAGACATTTCAGTAATATTAGTTTGCATAATTTGCATAGGAATGAAGCACTTTATGTATCAATAAAAAGACCTCTATGGATTTTTTGATCTGTTTTTTTTAGATATTTTGTGCAACAGACCAAAGAAAGATAAAAATGGTTACACCGGGTAAGACCTGTTATCTGTCTGACACCAGTCTTCTGCCTCTGAGATAATTTTACAATGGCTTCAATGTAAACATTTTTTTGTCCATGCTTCCTGAACTGCTAAGGTAGGACTGAATACTGCTACCAGAAAAAACTTAATTACTTCTGGGAGACAACTGGACCTAAGCCACCAGGTATAAGACAGAGCAAGAACCAATCCTTCGCTCTCACATATGAAAAATTATTTCCATTCATGGCCTGCATAACTTTTTTGCCCAAGTCAGCAAGAGCAGTATATAGGAAGGAAAATAATGCTGAGCATATAATAAAATATTATTTTGTTGTTATGCTTTTATAAGCACTTAAAAGGCAGTAAAGTATTTGAGATCCATCTCATCTTTCCAGAAGAAGAAAAATCAGAACAATATATTTTTTTTCTAAGGCTAGATAATAATATTCAAGGTTTAAAATATAATGAAGAGTGATGTGACTTTACAGCACATATAAAGTCTTTATAGCAGTGTGGATGGAAGGAATGTGATGGCATCTTCTTGCAAGTTTCCCATGACCAGTTTGGTCTCATGGAAGGGGTACCTCAAGGGAAGATGAAAAGCAGACATGAGCCATGAAACAATCCCTTTTCATACCCCCCTGCCTGCAATGAAGAACCCTCTGTTTGCAGCCATGCAAGGGTTAAAAGCAGCACAGATAAGGTCAAAAGATGTCTTTTGAAATTTTGTCCAGAATTGAGTGAAACAGCTGAAGAACTTGAGGTATAGATTTTGGAAGTTTCAGTGTAATAAGAAGATAAAGCCAACTGCAGCATAAAAATCATCACCTTCCTAGCAAAAATCTTGCTGAAATTTCTCCCTATTGTTTCTCCTAAATCAGTATCTGTTCCTCACCAAGAAGCTTCACTCTCAGTCTAATAACCATGAGCTCATCTGAGCAGAGGGTGTTGATTTCTACGTTCTTGTAAAATAATGTGATGAATATAATGAGTGTTACTGAGTAACTGGAAGAAAATTCCTTTGATAGGAAGCTCAGAGATGGGATTCGATCAAAAATTTTACTCATTAGAATGGTACTGTTGACGTTAGTGACAAAGTAATATTTACAGAATTGCTCCCTTAGAAAACTGATGGTCTTAACATTTTAAGCATTCATCTCACTGCACTGCACTAGCTGATTATTTATTTTTGTAAGAGTGGATTTTTTTCCTCATTATTTATTGGAGTGTCCCTACCATAGACAAGCAAAATCAATGAGCCTTTGGATTAGAATTGAAAAAATAGAAATGGGAGGTGTGATAAAAGGCCAAATTTTAACGGTATGCCTGCAGCTATAGAAGTTAGTGCTTTTAGAGTAGAGGCAATCCACATGTCACAGCTCTGTATTCACTTTTAATGCCAGGATAGAACTCATGCATTTGGTCATCCATGACAAAATGAACAGTGATTTCTATTCTTATGTCTATCTTTTTTTCTGCTCTGTATAAGAGACAAGATGCCATCAAATGGACTAGGGCTGCAATTATTTTAGTAAGCACAGACCAGTGTTGATCCCAATACATTTTTTAAATATGGCAAGTTCAGAGTTTTTATTATTGCTTTTCCTTCATAAATCTCTTTCCTACTCATGCTTAGTTGTGGACATAGGATACTGCTAGCTACGATTCGGTGAAACTTTCCAGAATACAATAGCACTGAACTGTCTCATTCAATAACTGCATCCAGTTTATTCTGGGGTAATGAAAATGTCTTTTATGATTCATTACAACTTTTCTTTGTTCTTTGTACGATGTCAAACCATTCGATGGAAATTATCTGAAACTATTGCCTGCCAGCAACTTGGTGATTGCTGAGAAAAGGCAAGAAATCTAATGCACATCCTGTATGGTGAGTGTTTGAAACTACTCCTATATAACTCTGCCAGCATAAGATTATTAAAATACAAAGTAATGAATGTTTATGACTGAAATTCAGCAACGTGAAATCTCGCTGATTAGACTAGGCTGCATCTGAACCCTCACTGACAGAGCAGTAAAGGAGTGACTGCACAGAATTAAATAGAGGAGCTGAACTTTTCCAGGCAGGTCTATTAAGTCATGTCAGTCAATTTACAAAGTCAGGTGTCACGAAGACTTAGTGGCAATTTTCCACCTAAGTATTATTTAGTGGAAAGTATACCTCCTAAAAAGATTTTTTTTCTATATTTTCATAAGATGATAAAGTATTGAAAATACCAAATTAATTAAGAAATAGTGGAGTGAGATCTTGGAATAACTTGAATTACAATACTTAAATTTCTTGAGTGAAACCAAAAATTCTGGATCTGTTCAGTCTTAAACTCTGCCTCCTCATGGTACCATAATTTCTCATATATTTTTTAATCTGGGTTAATGACTCCACTTCTCTTGAGGGGCAGGCTTCTCTCTGCTCACATACACCTTTCCTGTTTTCTGCTTCACAGGAATCATATGTGCAGAGCTGTGCTGGTGATCTCTGGTGAGACTGACATCCAGTGGGATTGTATCCATTCTTTGGGAGCAGCTGTGGTAATATGTCAGTGATTTTGAGGTACAATGCAGTTTAATATGATGTGCAGCAACGTCAAAAACTTCCCTGACAATGGAGTAGCCACAGAATTTGCAGTCTTACTGAGGCTGCATGAGTCAAATTCCCTTTAGAGTGAGTATTGAATTCCTACTTGTTACCTTGAAAAGTGCAGTATTTCAAAAGCTGTTAAATACAAATAAGATTTTTCTGCTGTACTTTGGGGTGTACTTTGTGTTGCTTTTAAAACCTGACTTTTTTAAGGAACTGTAACATCTCATACAAAGGACCTCAGAAGAGAATTTGACTTTTGAATGAGTTGACTGCACATGAAGCACTTCTGATTCTAGCAAGAATCAAAGAAAAGTGTGCTGTGGAGACAGAAGCTTTGCAGAGTTCTTTTCTATTTTAATAGAGTCAGGATTTCACCTTGTGTTTTTATTGCCTCTTTTCTTAGCACAGTCTGGAAAACTATGGTAAATAATTGCAACTGCCAGGAAGAGAAACTAAAGTTGGCACTAAACATGAGAGCACATATATTCTTCAAAATGGCCCTTGTACATAAAAATATGTAATAAAATCTCATGGAAGTGCTCAACAGCACAAATGAATCTGATTCATTTTTCATAAGTAGTGAGAATCAAGGAAGAGAAGTCAGGCATTAGGTTGAAATGAAGACAAAATACTTTAAAAAAGCAGTCTCACAGTGATTCTGTTCAAACATTTCTTTGGAACTTGGTCTTGCATTCTTTATGCACAAGAAAATCTCAGTGATCTCAGCAGAAGCTTGGCAGTGGGATGCAGGACTGAGCTCTGGAGTGGTGAACCCAAAATAGTCAAGGCTTCATTCTTCAAGCTTAGTCAAAACTCCTCAGATGTTCAACAGTCAAATGTCAGCAATATGACCAATAAATCTTCATTTTGCCACTTAGGCATCCAGAAGTTTTCCTAGTATCTCACCAGGGACCCATGACTACTTCTAAAACGAAGTATAAGACTTCACATTTCCATTTCTGTGATAATGAAGAATGAATCTAAACTCATTTTTCAGCCCTGGCTGCGGTACTCCATTGGGAACACACTCATCCTCTTCTTGGTACTGCCTTGATTTGGGCTAATTGGGCCCATCCCTTTCATCATCTGGATCCACCAGAGGGCTGAGATAATAAACGTACAGATGTCTTCATGTCATCTCACATGGTAGTGGTGAAGGATTTTTAGTTATGCCAAATATTAATAATATCCAAGAAAACATTACAGAAGGTGTCTCTGTCCCACCTAAGTCTGCCACACAAAGTCCAGGCCTTGCAGAAAGAAGATCCTGTGTCACTGCCATCATTTTAGAGAAGGTCCATACCATGACCAGGGAAGATGTTTTAAGATGTTCTTCTGGTGGTGAGAAGATCCAAATTTTATATTCCAGACAGTAGGACAGAATAGTATTATTATTATAGTATAGACATATACTATAGTATATGGTAGGACAGAATAGTGTCTTGAAATAATTCACAGTTTTGAAAAACATTTGCATTTTTTTCCTTTTAGTTTTGGCATATGCACATTAATAGCAGACACTGGATACCACAGCTTCTGCTGCTGGAGATAACAACTCCTCAAGGTATTCTGAAAGCACCAGTAACTTTATTTGGTGGTTTGGGGGTTTGGGAGCTTTTCTTTGTTTGTTTGTTTTGTTGACTTTGTTTGTTTGTTTCAAATAAATTACAGAGGCAAATGCAATCTGCACAGGACAGGATGAGAAAGTACTCAGCAGAACATTTCTTCCTATCCATAGGCAAAATAAAGCATAAACACAGCAACACAAATGCATTCTTCTATGAAATGAACCATGTAATGCTGCGAATAGAATGTGTGTGTGAATGAGATGTCTGGTAATTGGTTGTAGAAATGAGTAAATCTAACCTGTTTCACCCTTGTATGACTGATGTAACACAAGGCTAAGCCAGGCATGTTAACACTTAATTGCCAGGTTACAAAGCTGAGAAATTAAAATGCCAGGGAGAGTTTAATTTTAGGTGGTTTGACAGCTGTGTTCCTTTGTGACCAGAAAACAAGCCGTAGAAAAACAACACACTTTGTGATGTATCAGACTGTGTGATACATCTTACACGTGAATGTAAAAATAAACTGTTTATGTGTTGATAGGTGGCCTTAAATCAATTTTGCTGGCACATTCAACTTACATGCAGCGTTTGAAAAAATATGCAGAATTCTGATGCAATGCCTAGTGAATATTGATCCTTCGTGACCACAGAGAATGAGGGTGTCATTTTTCAAGTTATTGGGGGAAGGGTAGTGTTTTAAAAAACCCAAATCACCTCAAAGCCACTATAAGACTAATAAAATATATGTAACTAATTTTCTAGAAATAAAGCATTTCATTCCAAAGAACATAGAAATCTACATCCTCTATCCAGCTTTTGGGGAATGGGTGCAACCTTATATAACCTCACTGCTTCTCCTGAGAGTTTGATTGATGAGTGTGTTTTGTTATAGAATGATTTCTCTACTACATCTGAAAGATGTCAGTACTGCATGAAGTCAAAGTGGGGTGACCTCTTTCAAAATCCTGTGCAGCTGTTCTGTAAATATCTCACCTCTGGTTCTGCTCCTGAAATCAATATGGCTTTTCTAGGGGTAAGATACTGCTCTCCATAAGCAGATCTTCATGAGCAGGAGGAGAGCAGAAAGAAGTAGTCCTTTGAATCAAATATATATAAGATTTCATTTATAAGTGTCAGAATCCAGACTTCCCTGAAACACTGTCAGAAAACTACAACCCAAAGCATACAAAGGTTCTTTCTGTGGCACTGCCCTCCACAAAAAGGAATAAGTGCAGATGGGAAAGTAGGAGGTATCATAAAAGCCCTCTCCAGAACTGCACAACCTGAGGTTGTATTCTGTGCAGCCCTGCATTGCAAGAGGAAATACAATGAGTAGGATAAGGAGGTTTTTATCACAAGGTGACCATTTCAAATCAAGTCCAGCTTTGCAGACCACGACCCAAATGCACTTTGATCTAAAATTATTTTTTATTGGGTGTTCATTTATAAAACTTCTGCTCACTGGCACGATATCCCTGCTATACTAATGCAGCAGCACAGACTGAAGTGTGAAAAATTGCTCCCAGTGATCCCACTGGAAAAGTATAAGGCATTACACCCACTGCTGAAGCAGCACAGATCATCAGGCATTGTTCAAACAGAAGACCTCTCACAAACTTGAAAGAAAAAAATGGGGGGGAAGAAAAAAGTCTTTGAGATATTTAGATATTAAAAGTGAAACTTCTATGAATCTTTACAGAAAAAAAAAACACTATAAGAAATGGTGAGCCACAGGCTTTTCTGCAATGATCTTGCTTACAGTGTCTTTTATATTCATGGCATCTTGCTTTCACATCAATGTACAGGAACAAGCAATGTATCATGGTTTACTGTGTCTTATTATGCCAGCATTATGAAATGTAAGGAAACTGAATGAAAGGCATTATCAAATGTATTTCTGTGTTACAAATTTGTGAACTTGACAAAATATTGCAGTCTGCAAGACTTTAACAGATGCATGTAGCAAATGGAGTTTTAATTAAAAAAGAGGCTGAAAAATATGTGCATAGAAAATGGCTGTGAGGGGGCACTTAATATCTTAAGTTTTGTTAAGGGGCAGGTTTCTTCACCTCGAGGATCCAATCTCCTACTGAGTCTGTTGTCTCTGAGGTTGCCTGCAAGGCAGAAGGTCACCATCATTTCCTTGATGTGTTGTCCTTCCTTCCCCAAAAGAACAGGCTGAAGGATTTAGCACCACAGGGATGACCAGACTTTTTGCACTGTGGGCCACTCAAGCACATCGAGCCCTTTAGGAAACCCTCTAATTGGGCTTCCTACCTGCAAGGCTCCAACTCTAAACCATATCTTGCAGGCAAAGTCATCAAGAATGGACTTCTAGGCACAGAGAATCATGTTTATAAAGCTTCACGAAGCTTTAAATTACTATTTGGGAGCTAAATAAAAAGATAGGAACTCATTTTAAAGAAACCAACTAAAAAAAAGGAGGAAAGTTGCATCAAGACCTGTGTCAGGAAATAAGAACATCCTGATTATTCATCCAAGACGTTCAGGGCTTTTTTCAGTCAGATGCTCAACCTATGCAATGTTCTGTGTATGACATTGCTTATAGCCCTTATAAATGTTTATTAATGTCCTGTGATAAATTCCTATCCTTCCCCAGTCAATTGGGCTTCACAGCTTTGGATTGGGTAGGTTTTCTATGAAACTATAAAGCAATATTTTTTATTAGAGAGAAGTGTATCATTAACTGGTCCTCCTAATCTCTTCGGTGGAGAAGAGATGATGGCAATGGTAAAGCTTTTTCCAATGATGCTGTTATTTCTTTTTAATTAAAAAAAAATATAGTGTTTGAAAGCAGTAAAAGAAAAATTACTTAATTAGCACTAAAACCCCACTTCCTTATTGGGACAAAGCGCCTAAGAGATAAAGGCCTTGTGAAATAAAGAAATCATCAGATAATCACTGGTGGAATCGATCACCCAGTTGCACAAATAATTATGCAGGCAGTCTTATAGCAAGAAAAGCCACAGTGCAGAAATGATTTTTTAGATTGAGGCACTGCAGTTGATTGGGTACAACAGTGAAAATATTTCTTATGAGAGTAAAACCATATTTTTTTTTTAATACATGTTAATGGTGAGCCATATTTCCTGGGTTTTTTTCTGGTATTTTCCCCCACTTCTCCTTGATCCTATTGTTTCATACTCACTGCGTATTCACTTCTTATTTCACCAGTTCACTGCTCCAGTTTTTAACCTTTTGAACAGTCAGTGAAAAGTATCTAGAAGCAAACTTCTAAACACTGTTCTTCTTTCCCTTTCCAAATTAGGATGCTCACATCCACACTAATCAGGTGGGTTGTCAAGCAGTCTGTCTATTCCATTGGTGACACTGGACATCCAAGGACATCCAAGCTCAGAGCTGGAGCAAGTCATGTGGCAGGATGGAAGGGAGATTATCAAATCCTGCAATCTATGGAAGACCTGGAGTACAAGGTAAATGAAGGAGACGTTCAGCTGTGAGGGACAGGTAGTCCTGAAATAGTGATCAGAAAAAAAAAAAAAAAAAAGCCCTAAAAAAAAAAAAAAATACAGAGAAGGAGAAAAACCATGCAGCAAACCTTTATTTTTCAGGCAGTGAATTTGAGGACACTTGATAAAAATCCAGGTATTTTTACTACTGCATGCAGCTTGGGTCTAAGGTGGCTAAGAGGTGTTATGGGACTTTCAAGCACTGGAAATATTTTGACTGGACTGTACCATGGGCAAGTGGATTTTTCTTGGCTGAGTGAAAAAAGTACACTGATTATATATATATATATATATATATATCTGTAATATGGAAAACAGTGTAGTTAGAAGATACCCAAGTTAATACTATGTGAGCTAGTCTGGGTAATGAGAGCCGCATAGCCATGACGAAGTGGAGATCAGGAAGATTAATTTAACCTGACCTTGGCAAGGACTCCCAGTATCCAAGACAGCTCATTTAAAACCCAGATATGGCTACAGTACACTCGAGTCTGCAGTGTAGACACTTTTTCTGATGTTACTTTAATGAAGGACAGAAAATGGAATCGTTATTGAACTTAGTTAATTGCACAGTGGCAGATTCTCCATCTTGTGGAAGCTGCAGTTCAGAATTAGACAAGTCAGTGTTAGTTTGCACATGTACCCATGTTTCTGGATTTATTTATTTATTTATTATTTTTAAATTTCCTCTCTAAGCTAATCTCCTCTTTCCAGCAATTCCCTGTTACTCATCGCATTTTTGCATTCCATCAGGAAGCACTGATTCATTCTCTCAGGCTAGGAACATGCCACGAGAGGGAAAAAGTGAAGAATCACTTTTCAGCTGATGGTACCTGTTCTGAAAATCAGAGCAATTGTAAAGATGAGAGTTCAAATACACAAGAAAAGCTGAGTGCATAACTTCAATAACACTTCTCAAGAGTCCTGCTGAATTTACAATGATCTGTGCACCTAAGATTTCCTGTCATTTCGTTTCCCTGCAGGGTCTAATCCCGACAGACTTAAGCCCTCAGCCCTTAAGAGAGTGAGGCTTCACAAGTGGCTCAGTAGCCATTCCAAGCAAACCAGGAAAAGAGAATTTACATGTACATGTGTGTACACAAGTATGTGTACACGCGTGCACGCATACACATCACTCAAATGATTAGTTATTTCTCTAGGAAGGGGTTGAAAACGTTTCTAAGCTTCATATTGCCATAAGGTCACAAAACCACAAAGCTCATGATGGTGTAGAATGCATGCCGTGTCTCCTGGTCAGCTCTAGGATATCATCTGTTTTTACCAGTTCTAGACAATGAGTCTTAGCTGGTTTGGCAAACAGGAGAGCTTCAAGGCTCCCCAGGGCAGAAGCCCGTGTCTGTCCCTTGGTGGGTGTCTCTGCTAACCACAAAGACTTTTTACAAAGGTAACCACAGCATCGTGGTACCAGCTGTGATATTAAAGAAGCTGGGAGCTTAGCTAAGCCTTTAAAAGCTCTAATGTGAGGGTTTAAGTGCAGAAAAGGATCTTAGATGGTGAATGTATCATCAAACATTGAAAGGGATGCTGAGGTGACACACTCGGAGCTGTGGATCCCTTTCCAAGGAGCACCCATGTGCAGTGATGCCAATTCCCACCCTGCTCCAAACTGTCTCTTTGAACAGAAGAAGAGAGCTACAGAAGGAGCAGGGAAGGATTATTGCTTCCTTGTCTTTTTGAGCAGTTACACTTCTTGGTGTAAGGTATGACTAAGCAGAGAATACAGTAACATAAAAACCAACAACATAATTACTAACTCAGACTAATTAATTAGGCACCACAACTGCACGGTGTTGGTGTCAAATACTTTCTATCATCAAATTTCAAAAGAACTTTTGTTTTGTTTCTGTACAAGAATGAGGAAATTCAAACAGCATAAATATTTCAGACTGCTTATAATTAAAACTTCATGTGTTTGGCATGAAACCACTTCAGCAAAGGAGGCCAACTGTGTGTTGGCTCTACAGCCAATGTGTCATGCTTTGATGCTAACAGCTGGGCAGTAAACATAGAGCAGCACAGCTTTGTCACAAAAGTATTCCCAGCACGCTTGTGTTAGTCATGAAACCTTGTCAATGAAATCTTGCAGCATTAATATTAAAAGCACAATGTGAAATATTCATCAAGGTCGACCCCAACTCTTTTTTTTTTTTTTTTTTTTTTTTTTTTTGTGTAGCCAAATTCTGTGAAGGAAGGAGTAAAATTCCCTACCTGACTTATGGTATCAGAGTGATACTCTGCATGAGAAAAGAAAAAAAGGGTTGAAATCTCTGAGGGAATTAAATGATGTTGCAATGAAGATGCACTGTAATATGAAAGAATCAGCCTGATGGAGCTCTCATTTAATTTAAGCAGCACAGGACGAATTCTGTTCTCAATTACATCAATCCAATACTAATTAAATTAATAGGACAAAGCAGAACTTGACTCTTTATCCCTTCTGGAAGAAAAAATATCAATTGGAGGAGGAAAAAAACCAGCAACCATGCAACATCTTATTTTTGTTAAGTAAGAGGCTTAAAATCAAGTCTCAGTTGGCCTCAGGGGACTGTGCCACTTAAATGCCAATCTCTGCAGTAGGGTGTCTGCTGGTTTAGTGGTTCTGGAACAAGAAGGAATGCATGTCCTTCCACCTAAGTGACCACAAACACACACCCACAAACTGTTCCACTGTCCAGCAAAATCAATTGCAAATATGTTTTTTACCCAAAATGAAGATTGGAATATTTTCATTGACCTCCAGAAAGGCATCTTCCCAGCTTTTTTTCTTTATTTCCTCAAAGTTGTGTAAGCTGAAAGTCTCAGTGGCTCAATTTTTGTAATTGGAATAGTAGTTAGGGATTCCTTAGTTACTTGTCTAATTTGGGTTACAAACACACCTCACTGTAGGTCTCTTGCCACAATTTCCAGCTCCACCCTGCCATGCATTTCTTCTGTTTCAGCCCTTAAAACCAATCTCAATAGTTATAACCACTACCTGCTCATACAATTGCATCCATACACTTTTGCTTAAAGGTACCTGGTGGAGCACTATTTTTTTTCCTGTCCTTTTTCTTCATTAATTACAAAACTCTATTTCTATCGGCAAAATCATTCCTAATAGCACTGAGCCAAGGTCCATTCAATCTGCAGAGCTGTGTGCAGACGTTTGATTATTTTTGCTAGTGCAATTATTTTCATTCATCTACACAGTGAGCCAAGGTTAAGGTCAATAGTATACAATTTGATTCTACTCCAGCTTAATAAGGTCAAATGCATAATGGTTCTCTGGTATATTATCATAAATTCATTTTCCACAATGAAGTTAAACTGATTAGGACAGTGCAGCACACCAGTTTTGCACACTTTGCTGATATCTAAAATCAGTTTGTGGAGTCAAGTTATAAGTTTGGACTGTATTGTTGGTGTGTTCATATCCACCACACATTCTCAGAAAGGGAATCTAGGCTTGAGTTATATGTTGCAAATCACAATCACACTTCAATTCAGACAGGAAGGTGTTATTTTATGACACCAAATCAGTAAAACTAAAGGAACCATGATAAACTGCCTTAATCCAATGGAATAGCATCCTTTAATACCTTTGTATTTAAAAGATTCATGATCTTGCTTTGTGGACCCTAGTTCTAAAGAATGTGGTTTTCTTTTAATATTTATAATGGAGTAACAGAAATTTTATAACATTAGGGTTTTTTTGTGGGGGGAAGCTGAAACTGGGCTGTTTCAGCAACTAAAATCATCACCAATAGAGTAGAGTTTGAAAAACAGTACTTTAACAATAAGTTCTTTTACTCTGAAGACAATGCCCTGAACTTGTGATTTGGCAAAAGTTAGTGGGATGACTCCTCACATATTCCGTGTAGTCACCTCAGCTGATCCATAGTGACTTGAAATTAGTGTGGTATTGATGCCTTTCCCTGGTCTTAAAATTCAGAGCCAAACACGGTGAGAAGGGAAAAAGGGGTTTTTTTCCCTGGGTATTTCTGGCAGGCCCCTCAGGTGCAGCCCAGCCAGGGGCAATGCCCCAGAGCACACGGAATGCACACCCACGGGCACTCGGGATCACATCCTGGGCCTCACAAATGAGCACATCCAGCAAAGATTCCCCAGGGAGAGGCTCCAGGGAACCCCCGGCCCAGGAACCTTCCCCTGGCTGGGCCCAGTTCAGGGTACAGGATGTGTTCTGGAGAGGCCCTTGGGGTCTGGGGCTCTCTGACCCCTCACTGCCAGCCTGCCAAGGGCTTCGGGCTCTGGGCTTCACAAAACACTAGGTCTGAGAATGTGGGCAAGAAGCACTAAGGATATAGAAAAAGTATCTAAAAGGGGTATAAAAGAAAAGGTAAAAAAATCATCATGGCATCAGTATCACAGAACTGGAGCTCTTGGAAATGTCATTGGCTCAAAATACGAGGGTCAAATACTCCTCAAATACAAAAAAGAAGGACATAATTACATGCAATACTGTGTCACGCAAGTGAAAAAACCCTCTTTATCTTGTCTCCTAAATGAGTCAGCTGTGAGCGACCACAGTGAACTGTCCAGAAATAGCTGTGGCTGACGACAGACCTTCATCAACATGGGTGTTGAATCCATATTTAGCTCTAATATTTAGACTGTGTTAATGCAAGAAAATATTGTCAAATTCTGCTTTTTCTTAATCAGGAAACTGCTAATAATACTGATAACTTTACCTTTGTATCTGTTTCCTATAGTCTATGGATAAAACTTTTGGATTTATAGAAAGATGTGTAACTGAGCTAGATAAACACAATCTTCAGGAAAAAAAAAAGATCAGTCTAAGTATATTATTTTTGAAACATAATCATTGCTTGGGAGACAACTATGTTCATTGGATTTTTAACATTTTAGTATTAATACTTTAGACATTCAAATACTAAACACCATGGGCTTCATGTGAAATGTCAAACTGCTTCATTAGGAAAATAGAAAAACCTGATCTTGCAGAACTTTGGGGAACATTAAGATTCAAAGTGCACAATCCCACAAAATAAACCAGAGTTAAGAAACCTTTTCTATCCTACTATAGTGCAGGGATATTTTTCATATGAATGTTCATGCAGCTTTTATGCAGCATTTTTTGATTTTTGACTCTTGGGGCCCTGCAGTACATGCTATTTTCTTTTTAAATTCTTATTACAAAAAACTCAAGTCATATGAAAGAATACTCCACACCCCAATCCAGAGGCAATTTTCAGATTTTCAGCACAGGTAGTGGAGTTTCACAGGAACAAAAGGCTAGAAAATATTCTATTTGAGTAGCCATGCAAGGAACGTGGTTGCAGACTGGTTTTATGAGCTTTTTCTCAAAAGTTTATGTTCTTTCAAATTAGATTTTCAGCCTTTTCTTTGGTTAGTCTCTGCAAGAAAGTCTTATATACCTATAAAACAAAGAGCTGGAGTTGCTGACACAGCCAAAGGAGATTCTGTATATTTAGATTCTGCCTAACTTGCTCCTCTAGACTTCCTTATGCCACTAAGGGAGTAACTTGTTCTAAATAGTAAAGCACAGAAACTGAAAAAACCTGAAACAGCAGAGAATTCTTATGAAATCTGAAAAACAAGGACACTTCAAACAGGCTAACCTTTCCCTGCCCACCCATTTGATGAGAAATACCTGGACTTTGAAGGGCCCAAGTCCCTAGAAAGGGCCTCCTCTTTTTAAATCAGGCTACAATTTTCCAAATTCATTTCACATTGATTCCTCAGCATATGGCATCACTGCATTGCTTGTCTTTACACTCCATACTTAGATGACAAATGTGTGTGTTTCCACGGTGAGAAAAGATGAAATTATCATCATGAGAACCTGAATCAGCAGAAAATATCTAAGATTATCCAGGCTACAGAAGCCCAGAAGGATGTCTGTGCCAACTCCAATGATATTTCCTCTGGACAGATCCTGGATTTTTTAACATGCAGCAATGACAAGCAAATTTGGGTTGCATTGCAATGTGGAAAAGTAGAGAAAGAATATACTGCAGTGATGATTTTAAAAAACCTTATCAAATAATTACTGTCCCAATTTGCTTGCCAAAAGAGAGACAAGCTGCACAACTTGATTCGAGGGTTGATAATAACATACAAGTAGTTCTGACACGACTGACTCCACCTTTATCTAGGGGTCAACTTTCTGTCCCACATTCAGCAAATTCTGATGTTCTGTTTCTGGGCACTTAACTAGCCTCAATTCAATAGACCTCTACTTCCATGATAAATTATAACACTCTTCAAATGGAAATGCATCAGCAGACAGCACCATAATAGATAAAAATATGACAGGGACATAGTGTAATTTTCTCAAGACATGATATTGTCTTAAATCAGATCTTCTATTCTCCTTTCCCAGGAGACTCATGAACAATTTGATGATTATTTTTTTCCAGCAACATATGGTAATACTGGTTACTAATATAACTTTGGTCATATTTGTGGGAAATTAACATACTAATTACAAGGATTGTCTTAGAGAAACAATACGTGCTGTTAATTGCCAAGGTTGTTTCCCCAGCTTTTATTTAAATGGTGAAAAAATGGTAAATAAATGGCACTGAAAATATGCTATTGAATGAAAAATATTTTAAAGGTAACTCTGGAAAAATTAGAGACAATCAAGAACAGAAGTGAATAACGATGTGTTCTCAAAACACAAACTGTCGCAAAGCTTGATGCTGATGCTCGAAGATGCAGCTCCTTCTGTTGACTTTATAGCAAGGTAAAAAATGGAAAGAGGGCCTGAAACCTGTCTGCAAAGCATTTGAGGCCAGGCAGCACTGCACACAAGGCTGGGTGGCAAGCAGCCAGCTGGGAGGTGGCTGAGCACCGTTTGGGAGATGCCTGCCAGAGCAACTCATGCCGGGAGCGCCAGGAGCTGCTGGGGTGTGGTGGAGCAGAGCAAACTGCAGATCACAAACTTCAGCGATGCCTTATCCCTGTTCTTAAAATCAGAGCCGAACACGGTCAGAAGAGAAAAAGGGTTTTTTTTACCTCGGTATTTATTTTAAGGATCCCTGGTGCACTCCCTCCAGGTGGAACACTCCCAACATGCACATCGAGATGCCCACCCCAGAATGCACACCCAAAATGCACCCCCACTATAGATGGGCTATGGAATTACAGCCCCAGTCCATCCCCTCCCTCCCCCCAGAACNCAAAAAATCATTATGGCATCAGCAGCCCTCCTGAGGTACCCATTCAAACATGTTAAGAGGCAAAGGTATAGGTTTCTACAAGCAGGTGTTTTTCTTTCTGCCAGGGATGTGCTATGGTCAGCAAAAGGGATCTTTCAACAGAGCTATTCCAAAGTCATGTCAGTGAGACAGAGCAAAATCGTGTGGGTTTTTTTTTCCCTTTCCTCTTTTTCTCTGGGTATTTCCCGAGAGGGACCATGGGACAGCTTAGATTTTCCTTGGCAGTAGCCACAATCAGAAAAGCACACCCTACCCCCAATTAGTGGTTGTAGGATTTCAGAGAGGGACATTTTGTTATGAAAAATAACTGCAGCATGATGCAGAGCGTGTTTCCCCCTGAGCTGAGACCTCTCACTGGGGTCTTCCTGCCCCAGGAATGCTGATACAGGAGTGCTTTACACAGAGTGTGTAAATGAGGACAGGAGGCTACACTTCGTTGTATTTCAGCATACCCAAAACATGCAGATATTAAAGGGTCTTTGAACATGATTCCTTCACAGGAAAGACAATGCCTTGCTTCAGCAGGAAGTTCAGAGATTTTACTTGGATTACATTATAATTATCCTTAAAGGTAGTTTTTTTATGTCTATTCCCTCTGAGCAAACACGACTCAGGGCAAACCCTGCTGGCCTTGTACAAAAGTCACTGACGTCACCAGCACTAAAGCTATGAGTAAAACATGTAGGATTGAGCCTACTGTCAGCTGGAGTTAAGTGCTATCCTCTAAAGGCATTTACTTTTTGTACCAATTTTTAATGCAAGATGATGAGTACTCTAATTATAAGATTTTTTTACAGTTGGTTTTATGTACACTGTCATAAGACTTGGCAGACAAAAAGGGAAGAAGTCACTGCCAAAAATATATTTATATATTTTACAAAAGATCACTCTGTTCTTACCATTGTAATACAGGATTGACTTTTTTTTTAATGTTTCTTGCATTTAATTTTTTACCTTTTCTGGAGATTATTATATCAATGCCTAATTTAATATGAACTGAACGCCCTAATGTTTTTATTCCATATGTTCCCAACTCCTAATTAACTTTGCACATATTATGGCAAAATTAATTCATTCCTATAGATTTCAACTGTCTGAATTTTCCCCACTTTCTTATCTTTAAGCTAATTACTTATTGCTGGCATACAATAAATTTACACTACAAGAAAGAAAGAAACAAAAAGAAATGCAGGGACAGTCAGGCTGATTCTGAATTGGTTATTACAATCAGCAGTGGTGCCTGGAGTTCAGCAGTTAATTCTCTTATGACTGGGCTACTCTGCACAGTTTATGACATGGTTAGGCATCTGCACTCAGCTTGCAGGCCAATTATTTTCAGCTTTCATATCTCTACAAAACCTGTGTTCTCTTCTCATACTTTCTCTCCTTTGCGGTTCAATGCAATAGAGTTTGATGGTTCTTAGCTATTGCTTATAATTATACTCTGAGCTGGATGCTCTCCAGCAGGAATTAATTGCCTCCACATGATTGAGGAATGGGACCTTTCCTGCATGTAGGAAGATGTGTACTTAATTTCAAATAAACTATTTTAATCAAAGTGATTATGGAAATACCCTAGAATGCATTTAGGTTGCAATGGAACTGCATTTCCTAAGAGAAAAATTTCCTATTAAAAAAAAAGAGACAAATTCCAAAAATGAAGAGCATATTTAGATTCCAACAAGCACAATCACTTTAAGTAGATCCTCCATAAATGAGATTGCTTGTAGGGTCTTTTAAAAGGTAATTGGAGGTAGAAAGGAAAAAAAAAAACTACTCCTCATATAATTCTCTAAAAGTCATCTGCAGTTTATTTTAAGGATCAGTAGTAAGAAAACTTTCCTTTCAACACTCTTCTCTAGAAATAAAATTAAAAAAACAGATACAACTTTTACAGGTCTGCTATTTACCATAGAAATTCTGATTAAAGCTGAGTAAACCCACAGGGTAAAGAAGCCTCCTTTTCTAAATAGCATCAACTAAATCCTGCAGACCCACCAAGAACCTGGCCAGCCTTAAGTAAAGCAACAAGCATGTGGTGCTTACAGAGAGAGAGAGCAGCAGCTGCATATGTACAGCTGTTCCTCAGTGCCAAACAGGTGTTTCCACTCCTGTTTGCTGGTTGACATTTGCTTCCCCCTGTTGTTACTCTCCTCCTCCCTTACAAAACATTACCCTTGCAGTAGGTGTTGGATAGGCCACAGGGGGACTGTGACAAAGAGCAGGGCTGTGTTTGGTGCAGAGGGGAGGGCAGGCTGGGAACGGGCACAGCTCCTTTGCACGGGCTGAAACAGCCCAGCCTGAGCTCAGGAGCTTTGCTCAGTGTGGAGAATGTGAGACACTGGAGACCAACCCACGGAGCAGCCCCAGGGAGCTGCTGGAGCAGAGCTTTGGGAGTGACCAACAGCTCTCCTGCCCCTCCGACATCCTGGCTGCAGTCTCATTGTTTTTGCACTTGCCTGGCACTCTGGACTGGCCTTAACACCACATTAGCATTTTCTGGGGCTGCTCGAGTAAGAGTGTGCAGCCACTCGCACAAATTTTTGAAATATCTAAAGGTATGGCTCAACACCAAGTGATGTGGAAAAAATCAGCAGTCATTATCATCCTGAAAATCAAAATCAAGGAAATCCAAGTACCTTCTCTCCTTAAATATACTGGAATCACCCTGGGATCTTACCTAGGCCTGTCACGCAGATGTAGAGCATGTAGAACAAAAAAGGTTTGCATCTATTTGTAAGTCACAGACCACATTACCAAGAAGAGATGGTCTCCCCAAATGTACTGAGTAAAACCCAGCCCAGTAACTGCTAAATTGTACAACCCCACTAGTTCAGAGGGCAGTGGCAAATGATGACGTGAGCTATCAGCAGGCATTATGGTCTTAATGTACATAAATACTTGTCAAAAACAGAAGACAGCTTCTATTTTTGTATAAAAATAAAGCATTTATTAATTAAGAAATTAATTAAAATTAATTAATTAAAATTCGGTAGCAAAAACATTAGAAATCCGGGATCCGGATTAAAAGAAAGAAAAGAAAACCGGGAACGCAGGGATAGGAGACTCTTTTAGCCTAAGATAAGGCTCTGTGTCCCCAGGGTAGGACTCCTGCGTTGCTGGGGTGACTTTAGCCAGCCTAAAGTCAGTGAATTATACAGTTTCCAATGGAAATGAGGCCAGCGCCAGCAACGGGCTCTGCCCAGGCTGGTCCAGGGGCAAAAAGCAGCTCCTCAGGGCTGTGCAGCTGCTTTTATCGGGTCGTGGCTCCGCCCGTCACCGCCCACAAGTCCGCCCATCAGTCCGCCCATATCATCGGTTAATTGGTGATGTTCTGGTGATGAGCAGACCTGAGCTCGCCAATGGGCTGCTGTTGCCTAGGGGNAAATATTTAACAAATAATCTCAGAAAACAATACATACCAACAAAACATTACTTAACAACATTATAGATGCTTGACAAAAATAATAAAACTCGGAAATAACAATGCTACAAAGTGAATAATCTAAAATCATAAAATATCCAACAAATAACTTTATAAACACTTAATGAACATAAAACAACTTCAATAACATCATAAATATCTGGTAAAGATGACAGAACTGGGGAACAACGTTTAACAGGGACACAACAGGGGTATTTTAAGAAAAATATGGCTTTTAACTTGGATTAACCGTTTGAACTGGGGCATATACAAAAACTTTTAATTTGGTAACCTTCAACACTCAATCAACTGGACAATAAAACAATTAATCATTAATGAGCCTGACTAAAACTACCTAATATGCAAGGACAAATAAATAATTGTGCATAACAATACTGCTAATGGTACTCTTGTTTAATGCCCTGGGGTGGGACGTTTGTGGGACATATAATCTGTCTCATGCTGCACTCAAACTCTGAATGCTTCTTTCGAGCAGGCATGTGCTGCCATGTCAAACATCCCACCATCATTTAACTTACTCTATATCTTTGCTCACTTTCTGCCCCACAACTCCAGGAAAGGTAGGCAGAAAAATGTATGTGTTTACCTCCTAATCCATTTATCTTACCCCTCATACAGTGTGAGGTTTTGGCAACACTTTGTATCACTCTCATTATCCAGGGCCTAATCCAAAGAATATGGTTGGTGCAGAGCCTTGTGTCTTTGCTTGTTCTTAATCTGGGTATAAAAATACAATATTAATACTCATCTTCTCAGATTGCCTCCAAAGGCTACTTAAGTGTGACTTGCCTTTCCTGAGACCTTGTGGGCTGTCTTTAATGATTAATCCCTGCCCTTCCAAATTCCCTTCTGTTATGCTCACAATGTTTATACAACCCTGAGCCACACTCTGTATGAGTTTTCAGGTAGGTTTCAAAATTACTGAGTATAATTTTTTATCTTTAAGAATGACAGTATCAAATAAAAACTGTACTCCATGTCTAAAGTCTACAGTCAAAACAGCAGTCTGCTGCTAATACATTGTCTGCCTATTGTGGACTACTTTTTGTGTTTCAGGGATTCATGAATAATAGGCATTTGTATTTGGTTCCAAACTCCATCCCCTTTCCTCTAAGTATTTATTTGATGTGAGAAAGAAACTTCTTTTTCTTTTTTTTAAATCAAAGACATTTTAAAAAATATTTAATTAATCTATTATCACCCCATCTTGTTTATATAGGAAGTGATGTGCCCCAGTGTGAGTGACCTCAGTGGGAGGAGTGCTGAAGGCAGTAAAGAAAGGGGTACTGCACCCAGAATCCACACCAGAGGAAAATGGGAGCTGAGAGATGGCAGCTGAGAAATATTTCCTGTTCTGAAGTGAGTTTCACAAAGGTGAGCCAGCCCTCGGTGCATGCCCATGTTCTCTCATTTTCAGAAGCTTTTCTGATTTATGTGGGATAGAAATTAACTTAATAAGTTTGAACTTTCCCCTACTGCTTACATTATAAAAGGTGATTTCACTCTACAATTAGAGAAAATTTGACATTTGAGGTGTCTGTGGAGAAAAATACCCTTTGTAGACTTTGATCCATTTCCAGAGAGGGAGCATGACATCCCATTGTGTTCCATAGCCAGGCTTTTCAGTGAGACCACATCTTTTCTGACACATTCAAACCAATCCCTCCTTTCTGTCTAAAACCCAGTGGCATCCCAGGCTACAACCATCACAATGCAGAAGCTAAGAAAATGCAGCATACATTTGTTTTGATTCACTCAGAAAGTGTCCTCTGCCATTTTGATGGAATGAATCATTTCCATTTAGGTTAAATCATTGCAGAACATTTTGTTAACAGTGACATTTTCCAGGAAGAAGCTTTTTTTTCTTTTAACTAGACACAGCTACCTAAGAAGCTCAACCCAATAACATAATCTTGTGCAGGTAAAGAACAGAGCCATCTAGATTCACACACATAATAAAATCAATACCACAGCTTTTAAACAGAAGTAAATTCACACTTTGACCTTTCTTTTCACAGGTTGTATTTTTCTGGATTTTTTTATTCTAATACGGAATGGAACACAATGGAAAATGAAAAGGAGAGAAATACTAGTCTGATGTTGAACACACAAATGTCCTTTTAATGAAATAATTATAAGCAAAAAGATAGGCTTGATGAATTATTCTTTGTTAACAACACAACACAGATTCAATAGAATTCATTTATATATTAATGATGGTTATATTAAAAAACTTCATTAAATTCTATTCTCATCATAAAGACAAAAGTTCTTAATCGGATCACTTCTGAATGGGGAAGACTGCACAAAATGAAAGTTCTTACCTTCTTATGGTCTGGTTATCAAAAATAAAGCTCTTCAGCAGAAAGTGTGCAAGTGGAATGATTTGTAATTATATTTTGATTGAAATACTCAAAGTCAGGTGATTAAAATTTGTTTTAATAATTTTATTAGCACTTCCTATATAATAGAATGTAATATAACCATACATAAAGAGTTCCAAACAAAGGGTTTTTCTTATAACAATTTCTGGGAACCTATAATTTTCAGATGCTCCAATCAAATCTGAGAAACCTTAGCATTTTGGGGTTCTAAGCATCTTATTCAGGCTCCTTAAACACATAAATGGTCTCCATTGTTCATTTTAGCACCTAACTTTGAATGTCTACCATTCATAGTGATTCTTTTGGGGGTGAGTTCTGTGACTTTCACTAAGCCCCTTATTGAGTTCAGCAGCAAAAGATATTTTGCCTGCCAGCTTAAAGATCATAACCCATCTAACGTGAATAATCAACCTTTCCCTGGCATGAAATATGTCAGCGTGGTAAATCTGCCCTGCCAGGTTCTGCACAGTGAGTGAGGTGACTCTTTGGACAGCAGTGCAGGAATGGCTGTGATGTGCAGCATCCATGACTTCAATGGCTGTGATGTGCAACATCCATGACTTCAATGGCTGTGATGTGCAACATCCATGGCTTCAATGGCTGTGATGTGCAGCATCCATGGCTTCAATGGCTGTGATGTGCAACATCCATGACTTCAATGGCTGTGATGTGCAACATCCATGACTTCAATGGCTGTGATGTGCAGCCCAGCTGTGAGAGGGACAGGGTCAGGACAGCCCCTGCACGACCCATGGCAAGGAGCAATCAGGTGATATCACTTGCCAGCATGAAGTTTGCATTTCTTATTCAGCAACGCCTCTCACGAGGTATTGACATCGTTAATATAATGATTAATGTTTGGGGCAAGCATTAAGCAGACAAAGGCCAATTGGTGCCCAAGAGTTTATGCCAGCAACAGAGACATCTGCATAAGGGACTCTGAAATAGGCCTTGAAATGTCCTCCAAGTGAGCCCTCTGCTGCTCCAGCAGTGGAGATTCCACCTCTCGTTCCAACCCTAATAATCAGAACTCTTTTCTTACTGACACAAAACCCTTCATTGCAGCTGAAATTCAGCTCTCATAGTGGACACGAAAAGCAGTGTTGTCTTGACAAAATTGCAGGATAATCCTCAGAACATTCAAGAATGGATTCTCATGTATTAATATTCTTGAATAAACTTTTACCTTCTTCCCCTGAGTATTAAAAAAGTGCTTTGCTCCAAAACTCAATAAATTTGGTGTATTAATGTTTAATATATGTGTCACGGAGCATGAATCAAGGCCTGCTGTCCAGCTCTGAGTTCTTGCCTTCTGGTTTCACAGACTTTTATAAGAATTTTGAGGTTTCAATGTATAAAATTGAGGCCTTTAGCGGAGAACTAATGAAGAAAACCTTTCCAGATCAGGATGCTGAGATGCTCACATGATAATAAGAAATGAGAAGATACCAAATAACCAATATGTATTTCTCATTTCAGTCTCAGGAAACCTGAATAGTCTACACTGTGATTTAGCTCAGAGGTAACCAGGCCAGGAAGAGATGCCTCTCTTGAGTATTGGTATCCTGTGGGAAAGAGCAGACAACAACTTTGTGATGTTGGCCAAACTGGGTGTCAGATAAAATAACCAAATATGGAACATCAAAATGCACACGATCCAAATAATACTGTAATGCTCTCTCAAGGGTTCTCACATCCAACAGTGCAGTGTAAATCCTATTTTGTCAAATTTAAAGTGGATTTTTGACTAGAAGGATCGGAGCAAATATTTTTTTAATTTTTTTTTTTTTTTTTTTTTAAGAGCAAAGATTAACAATAAAGCTCAATAATCCTGGGAAAAGCTGCTCCTGCTTTCATGCTGTTTGATTTCTGCATGTGCACAGTAACTGATATATGGGACTTAAGGTGCAACTCCCATTGCAGTTCTGGGAGTTACGTGTGACTGGCTGCTTTGTGATGGGACTATAACCAGGAGAGCTTACCTGCTTAAATAGTTATATTTTCACTGGAAGAAAAATACTTGAACAGAAGACCACCTCAAAGGGAAATCGTTCAAATTAGTTCCACTTCACACTGCTAGTTAATGTGAATTTTTCTTTTTATAGTCATGACCTGTTTTGTGTTGTTTTTTTGGGGTTTTTTATATGAATCCATTCTAACACATTGCTGCAGGTCTGAATTAATGAATGAACAGAAATTAATTTTAATACCTAGATTGAAACAGTACATTAATACTTTTTTATTATTATTTAGTGCTGAGCTGTATATTATTCAGTAGTGGAGCTTAAAGTTTCTCCAAAAAAGCAGTGGACTGAAATGCAGAGTGCTGTATGAACTCATTAAAATGATCTGGAAAAATAAAGGATCCAAAAAATCAGCAAATAGTTGGGAAGGGATTTCACATGGTTAGAGAAGTAGAGAAACAGGTTCTTCCTAGTGAGTCTTTGTTCTTCCCAGGCCTGAAGAAAATCTTTTTCCATGAAGACTGCACAGGAAGGGCCTCCCTACTTAGGGATGAGATCCAGAAGGAATGCAGGTATTGGAGAGGGAGCAGTTCCATCTCTGTTATTGTACACGGCACTGAAATGCAGCAAAGGGAGTTTTTAAACTGATATTTGCTATTTTAATATACTAATTTATCTTTCTACAGTGACAGAAAATTGACCTGGCTGAGAGAGCTGCAGGTACTGAGAGAATTCTCAGGTAGCGACCCTTCAATGCCCGTAAGAGTTTCTTCTCATTTGCTGTTGGAACAGACCTAGAACAACTACGAGATGAAACAATGACAAAATTATATTCAAATATTATATGTAATATTCTATATATATAAAATATATAATTATATAATTATTATATAATTATTATATATAATTTANATTCAATATTCAAAATTATCCAGAACTACTTTTGAGCCTAGGTAAACTTTAACTATATATATTTAGCAGCTGGACTATGAATTTGCTAGGGAGAGGTAAGGTGCACCAAACAGGATACAATAATTCACAGCAAACAACACGGGAAAGATTTTCCTTTCGTTACAAGGGATTTGCATCATGTCTGCTGTCAGATGCTACATCTGAACTAAAGGACAGGATATTATTAAAATGTTCTAACATAAAAGATCAATCGATCACGCTCCAAATTTAATCTGCATCTGTCTGTCTGTCTTTTACATCTCTTTCATCCTACAGCCCTCTGCAGAGTCTCTGTATGAATGAAGGAATAATGCTACTGCTATATAAGCTCATTCAGTCGCCACTGATTGAGATGGATCTTTCTTGTGAGGACAAAAAGTAACCATATTTCCAAACTATACAGCATAGTAAAGGTTCAGTTTAGATTTTTCACATTGTGTGCTATTAATCTAAAGGAAGAAGGCAAAAGCACTACCTGTGCAACTGAGTTTTATACACTATTAATTAAATTACTTAATTTTACAGGCATTTTCTTGACATAGATACTAAAAGCCTATAAAAGAAAAATAAAATTCCATGGGGTGAAATCAAAATCTTAAAGGAAATTTTTCTATTTTGCTAAGGGATGCTTAGGAGTAAATTTTTTAAATGTGCAATTTCTATTAAAATGAGTATTTAATTAGGATTACAGCTGGCTGAAAAATTATAAGTGGCAATCAACCCCCTTCTGTTTAACCACATATAAATTGAAGTCTAAGCTATGGTCTATGGACTGAAAAATTATGCGAAACCTCAATCACTGACACCGTGTTCTTCCATAATATTGCCAAACCAATAAAGCTTCCTTTAAAACTGAGTAAAAAACCTGCACGATGTCACAACTTGGTTTCAAACGTCTCCTTTCTGTACTGGTGAATCAGGTTTGTTCAGCTCCCTGTGCAGAAATGGAAGAGAAGAAACGCAGACTGGATGTCTCAAAACCTGTAGTCACAGGATGTAGTAGCATTTATCATCTTATCTTGAAAGATGCCAAATTTCTGCAAACACCAGACCTTGAAAAGCAATTTTCCAATGTTAGGGACTTAAATGTTCTCCTCTGTCAAACAACATCCTTTCCCACCAAGGTGAACTGCTTGCATTTTTCTCTACTAAACCTCATGCATCTTTATCCTACTTATTATCCCTCCCTACAAGAAAAGTACTTTATTTCCCAAGAATTCTCTTGCAGCCATGTTAGATGAGGAGTTTATTCATTTTTTCCTGTACATAAATGAACATTTTCTTATTTACCCATTCTTAATTCGCTCTTGTGGACTCTGTTCACCTGGATCTCCTGCTTTCAGTTCATGCTTATAAATGAAAGGACAGTTCCTTACATAACTTTAACATTCAGTAGCATAAAGTCCTTTCATATTTAAGAGGTACTGGTTCTCTTTGGCCTTCAGTTTTCTTTCCTCAGTGAAATAAGATTGATTATTTATTTACAATCCATAATTTTCACCTAGGTATTGGTCTCAATTATAGATTCCCCTCCTTAACTCTATACAAATTTCCTTGCTACTAAGGGATTGGGAAAGAATCTAATTTTTAATGATTTTACTGAAGCTTTTAGCTGAAAAACTCAAATACTGAGGAGAAAGAAAGAGAAGGAAACCTGAAGTACTTCTCTTCTGTGCTTTTCTTGGTGGTTCCTATGCTTGATCTCTAAGAAGAGTTACCGAGCTGAACCCCAAATTGAAGTTCAACTAATGGATCACTAATTTTCTCTTGTGTTTGCTGCTTCTCTTTCTTGAATACTAGAATTGCTGTGGCCTCTTTCCAATCTCTAGGGCATTTCTCTATTAACAGATGTCATTAAACTGTCCATTGCCACTTTTATTTCACCTGTTCATACCCTTAGTTCTTTGAATGAACAGTACATTGCCTTTGTTCCCACTGCTTGAATGTTTTTCCTTGCAATTTTTTTTTTTTGAGCTTTCTATCAATTTAAGAACCATTTCAAATGTTATTTTTATGATCCTTAATTCCTGCCTCTCTGTCAGTATATATCTCACTTCTGATTTAATCCTATTAATGCCAAGAGAAAACCCATACAGTACTTGTCATTTCAGATTATTGGAATTAAATCACTTCTGAGTGCATAAGTGCAACCCAAGTACTACATTGAACCACACACACAACATTCCTTTTAATGCACAAAGAGGAAAACTGAAGAATAACTTTAGATCAGGTTGTAAACTAAGAAG
Organism: Daphoenositta chrysoptera; assembly: GCA_013397915.1. Lineage (NCBI taxonomy): Eukaryota > Metazoa > Chordata > Aves > Passeriformes > Daphoenositta > Daphoenositta chrysoptera. The sequence continues at coordinate 580,648 of VZRO01000762.1, forward strand.
TAGAATATGCTGGCAGTTCAGAGACATATACTAGAGATGAATGAATGAACCAAGTTATTCTATAACATTTTAAAATATCAATTTTCTTTTTAATAGTGCAATATACCTATTATTTTCATGACTATTTCCCCTCTCCCTCCTTGTTCGAAGAGTCTTTTAGTAAATTCTGATACTGGGGTGTGGAGAGAGGAATGAACCAATTGCCAATGAGGAATGCATTTTACCAATTAACAAACTGTCTATATTTTCAGGACTCAGAGTAATTTTCTTCCACAATGCACCATTTGGAACACACAATGCTCATTGATGCAGAATGCACAATAGGAAGCAATAAATGGCCCCACAGTAGCTTGGGCACTGAAATGCAGCTGAGTGATTTGATAAAATCAATAGTAATTTACTGCAAGTGTGTGTCACTGCTATGGACATTGTTCTTGTTGCATAAGTGAGAAAAGTGAGGACACATCCTAAGGAGAAAAAAAAAAAAAAATAAAAGCAGCACTTGATTCCCTGAAGAGATTTTACAGGAGATCCTGGGATTTTTATTGCAATATTCATGAGTTTGTCACTATCAATGTCCCATAAAGAAAAGCTTTCCAGCATGTTTTCTGTCAGAGGGGCTGTGCATGTGGACCACCTGATCCTCACGTGCATTCCTCCAGTGTGAGGATCATTTGGAATCATTTGGCTCAGGAATCATTTGGCTCTGGCACTGATCAGCTCTGGCTCCGAGGCTGGGCAAGGACTGCAGCTGCATTTTTTGGTTGCTGATGTGTGACTGTGGTTTCCCTGTGCAGCACAGTGGGAACCTCCTGCAGCCACACATTCCAGGCAGCTGAATTTCAGTGCCTTATTTGGCTCACCTGGAGATTGAGTCAGTTACTGCAGATTCCAGCAAGATGTTAATCAAGAAATATGAATGCCATGACTGCACAGAGGTAATGCCTGTGTCTGTTGGCTCCCCAAACCCCAACACCTGGAGTACAGCTTGAGTGATATTGAGAAAAATCACGTTTGTCTGAAACTGGATGATATTGAGACCAGAAAAAGGTCAGAAATAGGATAAAAGCCAGCCTCCCCTCCTATGGTGTCCTTGGAGAGATGCTAATTTCTCTGCCAGAGATGACCCTTACAAATTTACTGCTTAATACAATTCTTATAGGGAATGTTGCAGGAAATAGAGCCCCCTAAATCGCAGGTGTAAATCTCAGAGAGGCTTTTTGCTGTCTCCAGTGCTGCTACCTGCCTCCATTTCCAAATGAGGCTGTCACGGGCAGCGTGACACTCCAGCATCTCTCCAAGCTTACTTAGCATCCTGAAATCAGCTGCCTGGCAGCCAAAGAACTACTTGTTCACCTTTGTTTGCAAATTGACAGTTGTTGGGAGACTGCTGTCGTACTACAGGGAGGTCACAAAAAGGTGCAGCTATCCTGGGTTCTTTTTTCCTTCCAAGATATCTAGGATAATGAAGTGGCTAAGGAAAAAAAAATCATTCTCAAATCTATATTTAGATTACACATATGAAGTTCTAAATCACAATTTTCTCTTCTTATGTAGTTTGGTAGATTATTTTCTAATTTTGCAAATCAATAAACGATATTTTTTGAATAAATAAATCACATTTCTTAAAGCACATTAAATATCACGAGTCATATCATATAACACAGAGTGGAAATCCTACTAGTCTTCCAGAAAAACAAAGTTCAGAGAGGCTATTATCTGCAGGTGAGACAAATCTGAAGGAAGAGTGTTTTTCTTCCACTGGCCTGAGGCGGGCCAGATGATGTGCAAAGCTCCAGCCTTCTCCCCAGCAGGCTCTTGCATTCAGCTGGGTCAGGGGCATGGCTCGGGCTGCTGCTCCTCAGCTGCTGCAGTGTACAACCCACCGGGCTCTTTTGAGCAGCTTTCCTTGACAGCTGAACCAGGTTTGACTTCCCTTCCTCTGCAGCAAGGAGTGCTGGTGCTGCTTGCTGGGCAGGATGCAGCGGAGGGCAGCCACAAATCACCAAGAAGACAAACTGGCACAGCCTTTTCCTCAGCTTCTGACAGAGCCTTCCTCCACTGCATTTCACCTGTCAGCCAGGAGTCACCCATCTGCACCCTTCACTTATCTGCCGGCAAAAGAGATTGGGCTTGTCTCCCCGGCTGAAGGAGCAAGGCAAGGACTCAATCTCCAGTATTTTGCTTCCAAAGCTGATGGATTCATCACACTTCCCTCAAAGAGTTCAAGCTATTTGTGCATCGCCAAAAGAGAAAAACAATAAACAATTCAAAACCTGCCAGCATGTTTCCAAACTATTAACTGAGCCGTTATTCAAACCCACTTGAGTCACTGACAAGATAAAACTGTGTCCTCACTGCGGTACCCGAGCAGAATAAAAGCAATTTAAACTTTCTAGAAGGAGCAAAGGGTTAATAAAGAAATGCAGTGTGAAAAGTACTGTAAGCCTACAAGTACATCCCTCCCCTGTTTGCCATGGGTAAATGATGCCTAATGATGCCTTTGCTGTTTTCCAGAGCACTCTGTTCCATTTATCATTTTTGAGCTGCCAAAAGCAAGGAATCAAGCTGTGAACCTCTTGTCTTTCTGCTTGGGCTGCCAGAACGGGGCATTAGGTGCCTCTTGGCAGTTACCTCAGTTCCTGTTGTTACAGGATGAGAAAAAACATCAATACAACCTCCCACCTACACAATAAACCTCTCCCACTGCTTACTCCCTTCCTTCTTCATTATCACTGCTCATGCCACATCCCACATCTCCATCCTCCCCCCCAGCTTTGCCTGGAATACTGAATTAAATTTGCTTGATGTTGGCTTATCCAATTACAGGCTTTAATCATATTAAACACAAAGGCAAGGCACAGGTGCTAGAACTGACCACAGGTGGAGAAAGCCAAGGGAATGAAGAACACCTGCATGGGCCACACAGCCACGTCCTGAGCAGAACGATTATCCCACAGTGAAATCCACCACGGTGGCTCAAATAACAAAATTCTTTCCAGAACACCAGGAAAATGAACAGGAATTACTGCCTAAAGGGATATAGGACTTATTGTGGGATGTTGGGAGGAAGACAGTTTTCAATGGAGCAGAGAGAAACAGGGGATTATACAAAATTCCCTACAGAATGTTTTGAGTAAGGGACACAGAAGAGGAAAGGAAGAAATAAAGCCAGAATGGATACATTTACAATAAAAAGTTAAATATCCTTAAATAAAAATGGTACTAACAAGCAAGAGTTAGAAATGTGGCTGTATACCCCATCACTGTATTCATGTTTCATAAAAGATAAATTCCCTGGCAGTGATGCTCTACAGCAGGAATATTATCTAGAACTTTGTGTGGCTGCAACAACCACATCTCCATCACCTGAAATAATTATGCTCTTTAATGGCACATTTTTTTGGGATACTTGATCCGTAGGAAAGTGAGAAATTCAAGAAGTGAAGGTTAAGAAGTGCACTGCAGTGTAAAAACCAGAGGCAGAAAATCAGATAGGACTGAAATGGAATGACTTCAAGATGCTTTCACATTCATCTCCAAAGATTTAAGAATGAGTGGGAGGAAGGAAATTGAATATTACCTGTTTTTCTAGAAAAGCTGAAATCTGAGAAACCCCTACATGAAGACTGAGGAGTTTCTAAGTGGATTTTGGACATTATTAACTTTGAAGAGGTCAGGGAGTCCCTTCTTTTTTGAATTAAGATTGCATTTGAAGAGAAATCTGCAGTGGCAGCTGATCTGGCAATTACCTTCCTGATTAGCTATAAGAATATCTAAATGATGTGTCTCTATCTCCCATGATTGATCCAAAGGGTAGAACAAGCTTGTTTCGAGGTGAGAAAATTTGATCCTTTCCTGATAACAGATGTAAAGAGAGAGAAAGATTTGAAATGGAATGAAAAACATGAAACATGAAATTGGTTAGGGAAATATGCTTGGAGACAGCCCCAAGGGACTGAGAATGAGCTCCTTTGAATAAATCACCAGCACTACAAAGCCTGCTTCCTTCAGCAAAATGACTTTTAGAATGAGTCGTAGAATGAAAAGATTGAGTGATATTGGGGTGTAACCTACCCTGACTATCATTTAGCTAAAGTCAATATCTTGAATATCACCTTATACAAGTGTTTCTAGAAGTTTTTAATCACTTCCTTGCTTGATGGCAAAGAGCAGAGTGGTGATCTCAGTACAGAGAGCTGCTGTCAGAAACGGTAGCTAGAAGGCTGCATTAACAGAAACCACTGTTCCTTCATGACCATCTATCCTTCCTTCCCCTCAGCATCGTGGAAAAGGTACTTTAGATTCATAGATGTGGCAGCTAAAGGAGCAATTATCACCATCTACTCCAACTTCATGCCTCCCACAGGCCAAAGAACATCACCCAGGAGTTCTTGCTTTGTGCTCATAATTGTCGAGTTATAATGTCTTTTAGAAAGCTATCTACTTTTGATTTAAAGACTTCAAATTATCATGAGTCATCCAAAGAAGCTAAATTAAAAGTTGGACTTTATAATGTCCTTTAATATATTTTTCATTCAGTCCATTTGTGGGCCAGAGTGCTATTAGCTGGAGGTACAGCTGTAGCCAGTTAGAGCAGTGACAGAGGATTTATGTTTAGAGAAGTTACTCAAAACATTTGACAATTTCCTGGTCACTCAGTGTAAAGAATGCCCTCTGGTATTACATTAGCACATCTATTTAAATCAGAAAACAGTTTTTTTCTGAACTGTGACTGATATTTTTTGGAAAATTGGATCTATACATCTTGCTTACATGTTTTAACTGTGGATATAAACTGGGAAGATACTGTATTCCTGTTAGAATATACAGAAATATATTCTGGAAATATTTCTGGGAGCTGTTGAGAGCTCTGCCTCTCATTTTCTCTGGATACATTACAAATACTTCCATTAATTTTCCTGTCTGTTGGAGAGGTATCATGAGATTTACCATGCAGAGATAAGAATATACTTCTTTTTCAGTGACTGCTAAATAAACCACTATTTTCATTAGAGATATTGGCAATGTAATAGTACCATGTACGACTTTCAGAGTGAAAACTTCATCTTCACTTATCTTCACTAATATATACTCTATTAAAACACTGGATTAACCAAATAAATCTTAATGTTCATTTTTTAAGTTGACCTGACATTAAAGAACAGCCTATAACCACAACTTGTTCCATTATATATTCAGCATTAAAATATGTCTAGACTTTGAAAAGCTCCATACCTGAGTTCCTACTGAAACCCTGTAAACATTTTTCCTCTGTCAGAAAGTTTTGATCATCTAGAAGAACAGTGACACCAATGCCATTAACATCAGTTCATTCTTGACAAGAAGCTTTTATTAAGCATATCTTATTTAAAAAGCAGCTTCATTGATCACAGTCATCAGGGGAAAAAAAAAAGCTAAATCATCAGAATGTAATTTTCTTTTCAGTTATTAAGAATAAGCTCTCCTGCAAAGAATACCCACTATAACTTTAATTCTTACTTAAAATGAAACCTGTTTTTACTTCTTTTCAATGATAAATAATATACTCCTCTAAGGACATTTATATTTAAATCTCTTAAAGTGATTTTTGAACTTTATCTCCCTTTTCTGCCAGTAATCTCGAGAGTCAACACTTCTGTAATCCTGGTACTGAGAAAATTCATAAGAAGCTGAAAAAGCAGTGCTTGCTCTGTAAGTCTATTAGCGAATGCAGAAATGCATGGTTGTACACAGGGAACTTCTTCAAACCCTCTCCTTCAAACACAGCCCCAGCAGTTCAGCAAGGATGGACCAGGGAGCAGTGAGTGCTACACCAGGCACAGTCAGTTCAAGCTGCAAGAGTTTAAAGACTTATATATACTTAAAATTAAGCACAAGCCAAAGCTTGTTTTGCTTGAAAAAGCCCTTTAATAAAAAGATAAAGTAAGTGGGAATAATATTTTAGGTTCTTATCTGAAGTATGTTGGCATTACTGGAAGGATTCATGATGACTTCAGCAGGCCTTTATCTTGAAATCTCCAAGTAACATGTTTAAATAAATCTTTAAGACTGCCAATTTAGGGTGACAATCAAAAGAATAAGCCCAGTGATGCTTCAGAAAAGACAGACAGGTGAACTGAAATGATCCAGATGTCCCTGGGAGAGTTTTCAGATTTCCACTTGCCATAAACCTCTCGCAATACAAGAACATGGCTGGAACAGCCCTGGGATCCCATGAGGCATCCAGGTTTTAGTCCTCAAAAAGGAAAAACCATGGTCTGGAGGCTGGGTGCATGTTGTAGGTGGCCCTGGTGCATAATGCTCCCTCCCACACTCTCAGGAGAGATCAGGTAATAAAAAATGCCCTGGGCTGCCAGACATTAACCATGTGCTTCACCCGCTGTGAGACATCCCCTGTAATCTCAAATGTGAAAGATGTACTTCAAATGTTGGGCTACTGATTCTCCCCTCCCGAGAGATACTCTCAACTCACTGATATTCATAAATAATAAAGGAACTCCAGATATGCTGCAGTCAAAAGTGGATACCTTACACATGAAAGTGAAAAGATAAAACACATGGGGAAAAAAAAAACAAAACAAACCAAACTCTTTATTTAAATATTTGCAATGTGATTTATTTTGTCAGGTTCTCAGGAAAGAGGATGATTTGCATTTATAGCTGTGCTGAGGTCCTCTCTTGGGTTAGATAATTAGATGTCCATCTCGAGAATACATTGCATTAGGCACAACTATTCCTTAGAACAGAGGTTGTGAGATGAAAACCTGGCATTCAGGTTACTAGACACTGACAGAGTAATACAATTGTTTTTCATCTTTTAGACTAATACATCATTTAACACACATCTTATGAACTTAATCAGTTCTGCACACATCTGATTGTGCAAATTTATGGTATCATCCTGTTTAGACTGAGGCAACCATTTTTTAGACATTCCATGTAGCAGACTGAAAGGCCAAACTACACTGTCATCATGCACTCAAGGATTATATTTTAACCATTAAATTAATGACATAGATCTCAAAAGCCAATTTGAGATTGCCAACCTGGATTTTACCATGTTTTTCTTCCAGGTACAGAGAAACAGACAAAACAAAGTTTGAGCCAGATTCTTATTCCAAGAAGATTTGCACCAGCTCAGTTCCATTCTGTTTAGCAGTGGTAATCCCCACGTGGCCCTTTGTGAATGCTAGAATCAGGCCATTTGTTCAAAAGCATTGCTTTGTAATTAGGTACTCACACACACGTAGCTAAAAACAAGACCATAATACCCTGTGCTGAAACGTATAATTGAAGCTAGCACTGGGTCACGTATTCAAAAGCTACCTTTTGTCTTTTATACAAGTATTTTTAGACTTTTTTAGTATGCAGATATACAGATGTGCCTATACTGTTGTAGTTTGCTGAACGTGTTATGTCAGATCAAACAAGTGCTGAGTCTTTTTTAATTACAATGCTTAGAAGAAAATTGTAAAGCGTGTTGCCACACAGTTAATATGTGGGTTTAAAGGTTATATTTGCCCTGATGGGAGGAGCTGTCTAGGTTTTCAAGATCCATATTATATTTTGAGGCAGGAAGGCTGATTCAAGCTCTGAACTGACCTGACATTTTGCTGGCAAGTTTGTGAGAGTGACAGAAGCTCCACAGTGCTCATGACGTGAATTCCTCCAGACCCCCGGGCTCCAGCCTCCCTCCTAAGGCTTCAAACCCAATGGTACATGAAAGACAAACTTGGGGAGAGTTTGCTTTTACCTTGGCCTTGATTCATTTGCTTAGTAATGCAGGCATTGGGGTCTCTACTCGATGTTATTTGCATATAGAAATGCTTACAAAAATCAGCAGAATTGACAGATAACGGAGGCTTCGGGAATGAACATAATTCAATGAAAGAATTACTTAAAAGAGATTGCTTTACTTTTGCCTTTTGTACTCATTTCTTCTAGAATATCAATAAAGGGTTTAGATGTTTTGTTTCCTTTTCCTTGAGGAACAAGTGAACAGATAATTGCAGTATCAGTTTTATAAATTCAAAATATTTCTAGTGGCGTCATACAGGCTTCAGATCTATTTTTGATAGTTTGTAAGCATAGAATTCCATGAGTTTCAGTGGAAACTACAGATGAGAAGAAGTGAAAATTAGATCAGGATGTGGCCTCGGTCTGTTTAAAGAAGGTGCTTCTTAAGAGCAGTTCTTTTAAGAGACAGCTTCAGAAAAATACCAAACCCCACTCAGTTCTTTTGTTTCAGAAGTCCTCTGAGGTGACTCTCCTATTTCTCCCAGGGTCTGCCCCCATCTATATCCTCCCTTTTATTCTGTATTTTCTGTTTATCTGCTTTGCCACATAAGATCTCCCAGTGCTGTTAGTTCATTCCTTCTTGACATGCACTAGCTGAAAGCAGCCTCCCTCTTCCTTTCCACCTCATTGGCTTGGCCACCCACTCCTAAACATACCCTTGCCTTCTCCCCTGTTGACAGTTCTTAATTCTCTTTGTCTCACTAATATTAGTATTTTTAACTCTATCAATTTACTCTTTATAGCCACTCTGTAGAGCACTCCAGGACACAGCTATATAAAAATAAATAATATAATAAATATAGGCATGCCTTCCACTGCTTGGATGTGAAACACTTTGAAGCCAGCTGGAGCTGTCCCTAAATGATGATTTTGGGCCCACACACACAAACAAATCCTCCTGCTTATACTTAGTCTCCATGGGACAGGGTTATTTTGCATTGTAGCTATGGCTCCCTTTCTGTGAGCATTTTGGTACTTGTAAAATAAGCCACTGAACATGAATTCATACAGGGTCTTGGCTAATTTTAGTAAATTACTTTTCTTATTGGCTATCGTTTCATGCTGAGGTTTCTTTAACATGAATTTTTGAATACAGCTCTTCTATTTTCAATTTAAATGGATATTTGGTCATAATACTGTTTCTGGGAAATGTGCCTCTGTGTTAAAGTTTAATGACTTTAGGCTGGGGAAGAGTGGGATGAGTTGACTGGAGTTCTAATGAGCATTTCCTCAGTAATGTAAGTGCCAAAAAGCAAATCCAAGGTCATAAAGAATGCTGGTTCCCCTCTGCTTGAGGTAATACAAAAGTGTGTTAGTTATCAAAATGTATTTGCAGATGGAATTGTTTTGGAGTAAGAGGAATAAGAGAGAAAATATTATGAAACCATGTGCACCCTATTCTCCTTTACAACGTGAGTCCTTTAAATCAAGGATATTGGGAGTTTATGTGGGCGTGTGGGTTTCAAAAGATCTCTTTATGTCACTGAAAGGTTGCCAACTGTTCTGTTAGGCTGGGAAAGGAGAGGCACTGTGACATCTCTTCCAGAGGAAACACATTTCATCCATCTGGGCCTCTGACTGTGTTCTGATCCTCCCGGGCTGCGAGACTCAGCTCAACACGTACACACATTAAAGAGCTGCTGGTTTGTGCTGGCTGCTGTCTGCTGCCACAAAAATTAAGTATCTTTGGTTTAGATTATTTGCAGTCAAATCCTGTGGCAGTCTGGCTGACTGGCAAATGTTTTTCCACACCCGTTACACACCTACAGCAAGGGAAATAGTGAAGGTGCCAAGGCGAGTAGTGAAGATCTTTTTAAGTGACACAGAAGTTACACGTTCACAGTTATTATCAGCTCCTTCTCCTCAAGGAGAAGGCCGAGTCTTTCACTTAGGGATTAAACAAGGCTTTATTTAAAACCAGTGAAAAGTAAATATCCAACCCCTGCTTTGCTATTTCCAGGGGATTTGAGCAGCAGACTGTAAATGACACTAAATGACATCTTAAGGGGGCAGAACAGTTATTAAATACATGCTGTGGAAGGAAAGTTTCATCTGTTTCAATGGAAAATTTGAAGCAGTCTATTTACTCAATCAAATGGCATTATTAGTAAAACAGCCAAGGGAAATTAAATTCGGGTTCTTCAAAAAAATTACTTTTCATGGAAACTTACATTAGAAATGGGCTTACTTTGTGTGCAGTGAAGGAGTATTTTCTGTCAGCTGCGAAGCGCTTGTTTATGGCAGCAATAAAGTGCCATCCCAGACTGCTTACCAAAAAGGGACCAAAATCAGCTCCAGGAAGGACAATAAGAGGAACTAATTTACACTCTTCCCCTGAGCTAAAAGCAGCGAGGAAGGAGCTGGGGCTGAGTCAGAGCTCCTTTTCTGGGCTGCGGGGGTAGCTCAGCCCCCAGCAGTCGCAGGGCTGGGCTCGGATGGCTTTCCAGGCAGCAGCATCCTGCCCCTCCCCAGGAGCTGCTGCCTCCCAGGACTCTGCAAATAAAAAGAAATATTGTCAAAACAATATAATAAGCGAGCTTGTCAGCTTAATCAGTGTAATTTGAAAGCTTCCTTTAGTGTTTTTTAAGTGCTGGTCATTTAAATTAGAGCTGTAAGATAAGATTTTATAAGAAAGAGCGTGCAAACAATGATGTCTTGATTGGGTGTGCTGCAGAATCCACATAAGGACACACGAGGCTCTTTTTCTGCTCTTACCATACATACAAGATATGGTAATTTATAAATAAAGCCTTATTGTGGTTTGAAAGCCCAGGAAAAAGATTAGCCATCAAGAAATTAAGCAATTTCACTTTCTGAAGCCTGTAATTTGGGGGTGACCAGAAGATTCTTTTTAGAAGGATTAAAAGAGTAACAAAAAAAGATGTCTCAAAGCATCTTCTCGATATTGCTCTCTATGGTAGCTTTAGCTGTCAATGCTGGTATTTGCTTGGAAGCAAATTATGGTCATAATAATTAAGTCAAACTTCAAAGTACCACAACCATTTTAGTGCTGTGGTGCTTGTAAGAATATTAATAGAGGGACTGAGCATTTCTTAAATAGAATAAAATATGAAAGGACCTGGAGGCTTCACACATAGCTGCAGTCCTTAGCTACATTTCCTGCTATTTCCTCCTAGTCCTCGTCCTCACCACTCTCCTCTCTTTAGTCACTTCACTAAAGGTCATATTAACCAAGTGCACACAGGTTTTATGAGCTAAGGTGAAGAAAAACAAGATGTTTTTCTGTACAAATACTTTTTTTGGGAAGAAAGAGCATCATGTGGCACAACACAGCTCGAGAAGGTGGGTGCCTTCATTTTTTAGTTCCTGTTTATGTGATCAACACAGTAAGGAGACAATAAAAAAGGAGCATTAAGGGATGTGAAAAGAGGAGGATAACAATTAAAAACAAATTTTGTGATAAGTCTACACTTGTCTTTTAGTTGGAACTGTTCTTTGAATATATTTGAAAGATACAAGGTGAAGAGTGTCTATTTTGTCAGGAAATTTTACTCAGCCTCCTTCCTAATGAATTCATGTGGGGTTTTTATTGTTATTCTGAGTCTCAGTTCAGATAGAGAGACAAGGTTCATTTTTATTTAATACTAGAACTTCCTTATCTGTTAAAAAAAAAATGGCCAAAAATCAGATTTAAACATAGCTGTTCAAATTCACTGCTATTTTCCTGGTTTTTTGGGAGGCAGCTAATGCTTACACAATGTCCATAGTGCTTACAGCAATCTTAATAATTTTATTTTCTTCTATTTTTCATAAACACAGTACTCACTAAAGTATTTTGCTATAGCCTTCTAGGTATCACAATTAAAAGCTGAATTACCATTGCTAATTCTGTAGGATTGATGTAGTAGAGGAGGATGTGGATATATTCTCTGATGTTGATACATCTGTCAATCACTTTAGCTATCTTCACCAGCTCATTAAGCTCTTAAAACAACAGGGAAAGGGGGATTTAAAATGGTTACCTCCCAAATATCCCATCTGCTCAGGTTTAGAATTTAGTTTGTACCACGTAACTCCATTTAAAATCTCTGTTACATTTTTTTTCTGGGTTATAACAACTTCAAATACAAGACTGTCAAAGTAATAAAGCAACTTTCTAGTTTTAATAATTTGCACTGAACAATAAACTTCTGTAGCACCTGGATAGCATATTTATCTGGGAAAGGGCTTCCACAGACAGAATTTAAAGTCCTTTTGCAAGGGTATTTAATAGCTGGCACTTGAAGCAAAATAAAAAAGGCAATGAGGTTGAAGAAGTATCAAACAATTGAAATGATGGAAATGTAATTTTCCTAGTACTTTTCTTTAATGTCAGAAGATAGCATTTGTCGGAAAAAGAAATTAAAAGAAGAAAACCCAAACAACCTCTCAACCAACAAATAAAAATCCTATGACCTTAAATTTGAACACTAATAGCCCAATTAGAAATATGAAAAATAGAAAACAGAAAATACAGAAAAATCTGTAGTTCTTTACCTGAAAAAAATTCAATTAATTTATTCCGCCATTAATATTGCTGATTAGTTGTCCTTGTGTTTTCAATACTTTGTAGAGAGACCACGAAATCAGGGTTGAGGTAGGAAAAAATGGAGCAAAATAACAGGCAAAATGTCCTAGACCACACTATGAAGACTTTTTTTCTTTAATACTGCAATAATTAAATGGCCACAATTTGTGGTTGACTGACAGTGTAAATGAGAACAAAAGCTTCACTCACAATTTGGGTAGGAGGTGATCTCTGGTGGCCGTGTGCTCTGAGCACTCGAAACAAAGGAACCTGAAGTTGGACTCGTGTTGGAATGAGGTGAGGCTGTGAATGCTCCTGAGCCAGTGACATTTGGTGCTCCCCTGGGATGGGGCTGCACAGCCTCTCCAGGAGATGCATTTTGCTGTTGCATACCTGTTGTAAGGCACCCAAATTCTGTCAGGGTGCCCCAGCCCAGTTATGCTCAGCTACCTTATCAGAGACCTCAGAATTTGTCAAAGCTACAGAAATTTAAACTGTTCTAAATTGGGAAAGAAGCTGTTGGAAGACGGGATAACAAGAGGGCAAGAAAGTCGACAAAAAGAAGGACGGTGCCATCCTGGACTGGAACCAGTCAGGTTCTCTGAAAGGAGCATGCAGAGCATGGACAGCACAGAAATCCAATCAGATCTGCGATCCTGTGAGCTACAGCTGCAGAAATGTATAAAAACAGTGTCATGTGAACAATAAACGGCTCTGCGAAATCACCTCGGTTCGTGGTACGAGGGTCCCGAGCTCCTGCACACAGGAGCTTCCCAGGCTGCAGCCCGAGGGACTCGTCCCATTTGTCACCAACTCCTGGGGCGGGGAGGCCCCAGCCCAGGCACAGCATCAGATGCAGCTCCCAAGGGCTGCACAGAGGAGAATAAACCTGTGCTCCACTCACCTCCCTGCATCCTTATAAACGAGCCAGAGTGCAGTTAACCTTCATGCCACGCAGGCGTGCTGCTGGTAATGTCAGGATTGTATTGGAGGATGAGCAGTAAAATGAAAAGTTAATTTTACCATTATACTCAATATTGTTAGGATTTGGAATTGAGGCCAGCTCAATACCCAAGGACAAAATTTTAAGCTGGTGATGTACATGCAAGGAAAATATTAGTATTGTCTGTTCAATGTAGGAGTGGCAACAAAGAAAATTCAAATTTTGTAATTCTAGACCATCTTCCTACAATAATAGGAACTACAATCACTCTTCTGCACCCAGAGGGCTAATCCTGACCGATTTGCAACATCCTGTGGGATACTGAGCTCCCTGTACTCCCACAGACTGAAAATCTTACAGAATAAACACATTGGAAGACCTGGCTTTGATCACCAAATTTGAGTTTTTAGTCCCAGAAGGAATAATTTCCCTTTCTCATTTTGTCTTCTTTGAGCTTCCTACAGGGGTCTTTCCTTCAAATTTCTTGTTTGGGAAGACAAGATATTTAGAAATACTTCTGATTGCTTCTAGAATTCGAGATAAAAAGATCTGGTTTGGAGAGGAGTTTTTTGGTTTTGTTTGTTTTTGTTTTTGTTTTTTTTTTTTTTTTTTTGCAAGCAAGAGAAGTAATTCAAACAAATTTTAATAGCTGCTTTCTTTCTATCTGCTTACAATATGTTCATCTGTTACACAGGCTTTAATCACCAATGTGCCAAGTGTATAGTGGAATAGTTAGATGAAGCACACACTGGGGGAATGGCAGAACCCATGTGCTTAATCTGTTCTTAATCCTCCCTTGTGCGTAGGAGAGCTGCATGTGCTGCTATTCCACACACAGACACAGGGGCTGATGTGATTTATGCAGGTCTGCTTATGCAGCCAAACCTTCATTCAAAGAGACTCAGAAGCCATCAGAAGGGAAGGGGGAGAGGCAAAAGAGAAATTGTGGTAATTATTTTTACTGTCTGAAATTCAAGAGAGGCATCTATTAGCAGCATAATATATGGAGCAGTCAAGAAAGGAAAAAGATGTCAGCATTTTTATGTTTCTGCTAAAAATGTGCCTGAGACTTTCTCATCTGCAAGAGCCATAGCCTTAAATCAATGCCTGCAATGTTTAGGATCCTTTTGGAGTGGCAGCCAGAGGCAGGTGGCCAAATACACCCAGCCTTAAACTCTTTGTAGGTGCTGCTCCACCTCTCCAAACCAGCCACCCTTCTTTTTCCAGGCACACAGACCAGTGTCCTACTGCTCCCCTATTCCAGTGGCCTCCCTGGGAGCCTCTCCCCTGCTGTAAAAATGCACAGCAGGATGGACAGTGCACACCCCAGCTCTGCATGGGACTAAAAACTCAAGGACTCCCTCAACAAGGCAGGTATTTTATTGTAATTCACAGCTTCTCTGCGACTGCTTTTTCATTCCAGTGCCAGCCAAAAAAAGCATGTAAGCAGTTCTTAAGCCATAAATGCTCGAAAACCTTGGAAAAAAGCCCCACATATTCAGGAAAATGTGTGCCAAATGTCGAACACATGCATACCTACCTCTCAAAACTGGGTGACCCAGACACATCCTCAAGTGCTCAGTTGAATTAACAGCATAAAGTTCTATTCTAAATATGACTCTCCTAAACTGGTGTTTCTTTGCCTGGTATATCTGCCCTTCTTGCAACTCTCCATGATATTGCAGCAAAGCAGATTACGTCAGGAGCAGGCTGTGCAGTGAGGACATCCAAATGGGTGTGAATTTCCTCCACTCAAACGCAGGCAGGACTAGAGAGGTTCCCTTCCTCTTATTTCTCCATCTTAGTTCTCCATCATTTCCTCATAATTCTCACTCTTTTCTCTCTGTTAGCATCACAAAAAATAGTTATGGCCACAGTGATCATTTGTGATCTGCTGTGGCCCAGATTTCAGGAGAACTCTGATTTGAGGCTGAAGGATAATAGAACAACTGAATGGGTTTAAAAAAGGTATGAAGTTGAACTGACCCCGTCAACCTCTCTGAAGGATAGGAATACTGTTATCTTGGATCTAACTCAATTCCCATTTGAAAAGGGATGACTTGGAGCTATGATTTAAAATAATTGCACCATTTGGTGTTATTGAGATATGGGAGGGTAAACACAGCAACAGAAAACCAGAAGCATTTTAAAATGTCATGGTCTACAAAAGAATGGACATTTTATAGCTTTTGTCATGATCATGAGAGACAGTAGATTGTGTCCTTTGCATAATAGTTTCAGATTTCATTGCCTAAGAAAATCGTAAAACGCAGGCCTACAAGGACCAATTGCAGTTCTATCAAATCATTATAAGGCTTTGCAATACACCATTACAAAATCAGTAGTTGTGCAAGAAACAATCATAAAATAGCCAGACTGCATCTTCATAACGTTTCTATCTGTTTGTGTCACTATTCATTTAGGAAGTCTTTAATCTGTGTATCTATACATGCAGAAATAATATTAAATACAAGTATTTCATATTTAAATTAACTGCTATGCCTGTGATGTATTTTCCCTCAGAGATTGTGCTTGCTTTTAAATGCAAGAAGGCAAGAAGGCGAAGATGGCAAATTCTACTTGGAAAGAGAAAGGTCCTTTGTATCAGAATATTGCAGTGAGCATCTGACACCAAGTACTGAATTTCTGCTGCTGCCTGAGTTTCAAAAAAAGGAACAAACTTATTTTGTTCATTAGACAAGAGCAACAATTAGAAAATGGGTACCCAATGAGGCTTGTTTTGCAGAAAAGACAGATTCTTCTGCTCACCCTTGGAGATTCATAACCCTCCTACCAGTTTAAACCAGAAGGGTGCAATTGTTTAATCACTTCTGAAATTCTTAGCGTTTATTTTTAGTCAGTGCAAAAAGAACCCCTGATTGTGACAAAATCCCATACCACAGCCTCCCTTTCAGAGTAAATTATGGACAAGGTTATAAACCAGCAAAAATGGAGGTTCATAATGGAGATGATGACAGAATTTTAATTATACAGAGCATGAAGAACAATGCTGTAGTAAAATTAGTGGGGGGGAAAAAAGTGTCATTTAGTCTATTATGTGCCTGAAGACTTCACTATAGATGAACCAATGTGCTTGGTTATAGTTGCTCAGAAATTAGTTGTTTTAGAGCCTTTAGTGCAGAGAGTGCTTTGTGCCTTAAATTCACACATGAATTTTGATTAATCCAGATTTGGGGTGCTTCTGTGAGAGAGGTAGAGGTGGTGAATATTGCCAATTGACAACTATGCAGTTTGTTTTGGTCAGTCTGATGCGGTCAAACCTTAGAATGGACACTTCATTTGCACAGTGCAGTTAAATTAACTGATTCTCTGTAATCCACACACTTAATTCACAAGTTAGCTTGGTTAAAGCCATATTAAGACATTACCTGGGACATATCTTACATTAAGAGGGTTCTCAGGCAGTATTAGAAGAAGAGTTCTTTCCACATGAGTGAGGTTTTAGTTTTTTCCTTTGTGAAAGAAAGAGAAGGGACCAACAGAAATTATTAGGGTTATACATAAAATTCTCAGATTACATTAAATACCTGGGAATTTTTAGGTCTCTGATATTAGCTTTAAAGACAACAGATAAGTGCCCGCTGGTCTGCATTGGCTGTTTTGACTCTGTTACTCTGCAGGCTCCAAGGTGGTCAATTCCCTCCGTTATGAAATTGAAAAGTTCTGTAAATAACGTTTACCATTAGTCAGAGGTGTGTAATTTCCATTGCCACGTGCATTTCCTCTGTGTGTGTACATATGAGTGCAGGGTAATGGAGAGACATATTTTAGCACTTAGTCACAGGCAACGATAAAACTTCTCTCAGGTTTAATCATCCTCTTTTCAACACAGTCTAAGTGCAGAAGAAAATATTGCTCACTGCGAATTTAGTGGGGTGGAAGGGGTGCCGAAGCCGCAGCTGTACGGTTTCTGTCTGCTTTCTTAAAAAGTGGTTTTCCTGACAGCAGAGGATGACAGTTACAGGGTGGTACCACTAATTCATTGCTTCTATTAAGCCAGAGTCTAACCCTGTGTTTGACCCAGGTGGAGATCAAATGGTCAGAGCCTCAGGCTTCCAAAGTGAAAAAATCCACAAGATTTTTATTAGGCACTTACGAGGAGAACAGAGAGATTAAGTGACCCCGTGCTATGCAAGGTTCTAACCCCACCAGTAATTTTATTTCTTGGTAGGACTGCAAGGGCCTTAGTGTGTCTGCAAGAGAAGGTTTTAGCCAAGTGTCTTTGTAGGCATTTGAGCAGGAATCATTTTCTGGAGATATTGTTTACCAACAGCTCCTTCTTCAGATACTTATGAGCCTTTCTTTATTTCCTTTGAACCAAATAATTTGTTTTTGCTTGCAAGTAAAGAGCCATTCCACTAAAAGCAAATAATTTCTATGTGTCTTTTCAAATGATCTTCAAAACATCAAGCACAGTCATGGGTGCCTGAAGACAGAATAGTATCTTCATAAAAATGCAAATTATTCCAATCATAATAGCAATCAGAGTCACAGAGAGCAAGGGATTTCTCAATTATAGCTCTTGTGTGGCACTCAGCATTCCCACTGAGACACAGCAGAGGAAAATACAACAGTTTAAATAATACTGATGTCCATTACCCTTTTAATTCCTAATGGCATGAATATTATTTAAAGACTTTGAAATAAATACACCTCATAGAAAAGTTGCATAAATTGTAACTTTTGATTAGAGCTCATATAAATACATTTTGATATTTTACACCAAAATTTTACACGACAAAAAAAGATGTTGAAAATTATCACAATCACTGTATGACAACCAGGTTGCAACCTTGATTGCTCATGCCATAAGGTAAGTAAAGACCACAATTATTTGAGGCATACAAAATAACAGGTCAAATATTACTCAGTTCTGGCTCTTTGGACAAGCAATCTAGAACTGCAATAATTAAAGATAATAAAAATTAATTACCTCATTAAAAATGTATTTCATCAAGTCTGGATCTTGTTTGTGCATACTCTAGTCCCACATACGTTCTACTCCTGGCAGTGTTACTCTCCATCTATCACTGCATTTTCCTGGGCAAACCCAAAATATACTATTTGAGCAAATAATATGTTGTAAGGTTCTCTGGATGCTGTTTACAAAGACTAAACTCTTCAGAATCTGTCTGTAAACAATTCTTTTGTTCACTTGCAGTCCTTGAGAAATTTTTAATATTGGAAAACAAATAAAGTGTTAGCATTGTCTCCTCATACTTTGAGGTGCACAAGAGCAGTTATTAAGGTCAATAGGTTGACAGAAGTGAAATAACAACTAGAAAGGTTCTGCTGTAAGTACAGGGAGCAGAATTTAGTTTTCTAAAGCACTGCATGTCTCAGAGAGATTTCTCTCTGTATTTTGAAGATAGGTCTTTATATCCAAAGGCCAGCCATGCTGCTTTGGCATTGTCTCAAAATCAGTAGTTGTGCAGCAGGAGGAAATATGGACTGCATTTAAAGAGATTATTATTGTCATTATAAATACTATGATACCTGCTTACATTTTAATACACCATCAGGCAAAGTTCTTTCCTTCACATAACCTGGGGACGGCAGCCTCCACTCAGTGTGCCTCCCTCTGGTCTCCCAAAGGCTGGATGTGCCACAAAATCCCATGAGCTGCCAAGACAGCAGCGAGGTGCCCGTGTACCTGGGTACCTGTGTACCTGTGTACCTGTGTACCTGTGCTCTGGGGGCTGCCTGCCAGAGCAGCTCCACGGCAAACCCCGGGAGAACAGGCATGTCCCTCTTGGACACGGAAAGAAGCACTCCAGACTCAAGTTTCTGCCAGGTCCGAGCCCAAGCCAGGAAAAAAGGAGATGGCTGTTTATTCTCTCATATATATATGTTACTAGGAATGACCATGGATTGGAGGACGAGGTTACCACCTCTTCCAACCACACTGGTCAACTGAACAGTCCATAAAACTCTCTCCACCTCTGGAGAAAGAATGAAAACAATAGAGTATAGTTAACAAAACATGACTGTTTACAGAAAGTGCATGAGAAACTCTATCACAAAGTGAAAACATAGAAAGACTGCAAAAGTCAGAGCAACACAGGCATTTCCTGGAAGAGCTAGAGAGATTATTGCAGCAATAGCTCCCCTTTGCCCTTTCTCCCTACCCACAGGACCCTCCCTTTCCAGTGCTGGTAAACTGCTGTGAGGCATCGTTTGCTGTCAGACACAGCAGTGATGCCATCATGATTTTTTGCGTTTTCTTTTATACCTCTTTTGTATGCCTTTGTGGCCTTTTGTATTCTTGGTGTTTCTTTTAGCCTACATTCCTAGACTTGATGTTTTGTTGCATTAGGAGACTGAACATCTTGGAGGCCTCAGACAGCAAGGTCCTCTCTGGAGCACATTTTGTAAACTCAAAGATGGGTCTGGCCAGGGGAGGGTTCCAGGGGAGGGGGGTTCACTTGGCCTCACTCACTGGGGAATCTTTGATAGATGTGCTNTGATTTTAAGAACAGGGATCAATGCATCAACAACATCGATGATGCCCAGGAATGTTGTGTTGCTGCCAGGTCATTGTGAGTAGCTGAGCCCTGTGATCCACCTGATCCCACAGCAACTCCAGTGCCTGCTCTGGTGGCTGTTTGATTTGTACAGGAATATACTGGAATACTGTCTGCTCTTAGTGTCTTAAAAACACTGTGGTGGTTCTCAAAGGAATGAAATCCATCTATTGGAAGGAAAACAGCATTCCTAGAAAATACAGTTACAGTTCAGTCTGCCAGAAGAACAGCTAATATTCAGCATCTAAATGTTAATATTAGTTGCTGTTAAAGTTGCAGTAGGTAAATTGCAGGATTTCGATGCACCTTTCACAAAAACTGCCTGAATTGCAGTATAGGTTTTTTTCCTGATTTCAGAACTCTGTGTTTCTCACAGCTGGCCCATACCTCCCATTTGCAGAGCAACAGGAATAGGGAAAGGGACAAAATATGGTCTTGTTGAAAGGGACAGGGACTATCTTTCCCTTTCAGAGAAAACAGAAAAATGTTGGCTGTATTTTGGAAGACATAATGTGGAACAGGGGAAAGAAATTGATTCTGTACAGTGTCCCTAAACACTTATTCCACTTTTTTTTTTTTTTTGTTGGCCTGTTTATTTGTTATTTATTTACTTCTGTAAATCAGAAGGTCATAAATCAGAAGATTTTATTGCTGCATCTTTTTCAGACTTACCTGTCCATTTGCTCCCAACTCTTGCACTCTGTTCTACAGATCTCTGCAACAAATATTTCCCTTGGTCCTCCTATTTGGTCTCTTCCAGTCCACTAGAACTGTCTTTTGTACTGAAAAAGAAAAATATTTAACAATGAGAGACCAAGAAAAACAATTTATACAGGTTTCTTTATAACCTCAGGAACTCCAAGGTCTCTTTACCAACTTCCATGAGATTTTTACATTACTTTTTTGTTCTGTGGAACATCACATACATTGTCATTGAATGAATTACTGAAGGCTTAGAGGTGTGAGAGCTGACATTGTTGTTTTATGTCCTTTTTTTGAAATGGTCTGGTGTATGGAAATTATGGAGGGACCAGAGGATGGAATAAAGTGGACTGGAAATGGTAAAGTAAGGGCAGGTCCTTTTTGAAACTTAATCCTTGGGAAAATAAGCTGGTAATTGTAATCTGGCTGGTTTTAGTAAATAATTTTCTTATTAATTAAATGATATATGGGGTTTTTTGTAATCATAATTTGCCTGGTATAAAAACAAGTTTCCCTCTAAAAGAGATATTGTAGAGTGAGGGTCATGAAGAGCCTGTGCATGACACAAATGGAAAGGAATAAATTGTGCCTATGTCTAGACACAGCATTGAAAGATCTATTGTACTTAGATTTGAATTACATGGATCACAATATTTTCATAACTTACAGACATCTATATCAACACACATGCAGTTTTTTTAAAAAATAGAACTAAAGAGAAACATTTTTTTTTCTTTTCTTCCAGCAGAAATTTTAGCAAAGTACATCTTTTTTTAAGTGAGTGAGCTTCATGCTTCTTTTGATTTTCTGTGCACCGCATATAAAAATGAGTAAAGATTCAGAAAATTTTTGGCAGAATTTGTCATGCACAATTCCCAGACCAGTTCTACAGTTGGAAACACAAGCCAATATCCAGAAGCCTGATGATCCTGGCCAACATGGCCCTGAGCCTAATCTCTGCTCGTCACTCTTTCTTTAGCCTGAAATCTTCATTACAAAAAAACCCAAAAAACCAAAAAACCAAAAAAACCCAAAAAGTAAAACAAAAACCCCCAAAACTGAAGAAAAAGGACACAATCTTTGAAAAGCTATAGAGAAATATGTTCAGGAATTGTCACAAGATCCCCAATCCTCTGGCTGCAGTTCGAGTTTCATACCCATTTTCCCCTCCTGTAGGTATGAGCATCTTACACCCTGGGGGCTGCATGCATGGAATGAAATTCACAATCTGCTCCAAGAAGAAATGCAGTCTGTTCATCACCATGTACAAGGCACTAAAATCCTGTCCAGAAGTCTTCCTCATATTGGTAATGCTTACACTCCCCATTTTATGTCCAGATACCTTTTTCTTTCTGGCATCCATTTTCTTTGATTATTCATGAAATGATTTGTTTTACAAGGCCTGAACACAGCATCTGTGCAGTGCTTTACACAGGGTGTACAAGAGGATACACAAACCATGAGACCTAGGCACTTCTTTTTGCAGGATTTATTTATCGTTATTGAGATTTTTGTATTATTTTATTAGTTATTTTTTATTAGAACATATGCAAGGCATATGAATATGAATATAATATAATTCAGTCGATAATGAAAGAAAAATTTGTAGCAATAAGGGTAGAATAAATGTCAGGTGTTGAATGAAATTGGGAAAAGGAAAGAGGAAAGAATATAAGGGAGAATATATTTGCAGTGATCCTTTGGGATTTAAAAAGGTACCTAAGGATATAAGAAAGGGTATGTGACATGAATATTTATTATATAGTAGTATTTAAAACCTAACTTGTCAATAATATAAATTTTCTACTGTCAGGTGTTCTATAAAGGGATCACTGCAAACATTCTTTTCTGAGTCTTACTAATGATCAAACCAATTTCTTACACATGCAATAGGGCAGAATAGAGAAAGACCCTTTTGCTAAACACATCTAATCTGTTTGAACGACTTTAAAACAGTATTGCTCATTATATAAAGACACTATTTTATTGTCGAGAGTGTGCATAATCTTTCTTTCCCCAAAATGCTGACGATATTATTTTTAGCTGAATATGACAAAAATAAAGAATTTTTTTTTTTTTTAGAATTACATCAGTAAAGTCCCACTAAAGAATATTTCTGCTAATGACAAGCATGTCCACACACGAATCACAGACAAGTCAGATAAAGAAGAAATACACCAAAGTCATGATGACATGTCCTGGTAGCTCAGCACCTCTCGAGCTGTGGGCAGGTGGTGCTGCAGAGTGAACTTTCCCTGCAGAACGAGGGTCACTGTGCTGGGTGCTGCAGTGCCACTGGCTCCCTAAGCTCAGACCACCTGGCACCACCCAATTCATCTCTTTAGGAGTTTGATTCAGTGGCAGTTTATGGATCCACTTGCTTAGCACAAAACTGCCCCAAAACTGCAGAAATAATCATCAGCAAGGAGTGAATGGCCC
>VZRO01000762.1:603646-673636 GCA_013397915.1 Daphoenositta chrysoptera
CCCCCCCCCGAGATTTCATAAAACACTGTAAAGAGCCTTCTTAATTTTAAGCCTTCATCTGTGGAATGTCATTATTCACTTACAAAGGCAGCAGTACCACAGGTCTAAAATCATAAACATTCCCTCCACATGGTGTTGTGCTTAAACTCCACTAACACTCACAGAGACTTATTTTTATTAGGAAAAATTAGCCCTGAGAAACATAGTGGCACTCTCAAGTACCTGGTACATTTTAGAGCATTAAGCAACTTGAAAATTTTCAGACACACTGTTGTGGTTTTCTCCTCAGGGTTATTATGCTGGAATAATGGAACAGCCTCTTGCCTAAAAACCTGGAAAGTCCTACATGACAAAAGGTTTACATTTCAATTACTAGCTTCATTTACCCACAGGAAGCAAACATTTGAATATCAAATTTTGCAGTGTGCTTCCAAGCGCGGGTGGAAACTTTTTGAAAAACACTGTGTTAGAAATATTTACTGTCTAAAGTAAGTGTGTCAAGACTCAATTGTCTTTAGCTTTATTTTTTTTATTTTTTATTTTGAGGAGAAACACATAATGTCTATATGCCTTTGTGCCATTTTCCAAAGAGATTTGATTATCAGATGTTTTCACTGCTTAATTATCAGCCTGTCAATACAACATATCATCATGGTAGCTTGCTGCAGATCATGGTCGTTGCTGTCAGACCAGCTCAAAGAGTGCCAAAACATTTTATTTCATGGCTAACTGCAGTAGTTTTGCTCTTTGAATGATCAGACGAGAGAATCTTCATACTGTCCTTTTCAATTAAAAGTAAGAAAATAGACTATATGTGTAAATAAAGCATCAGCATTTACAAGTGCTCATAGTTATTTTCAAGAGTGCATTTTAGAAGATGGTTTGGGTCTGGGGGAGGAGGTAATTAAAAGGCAAACAGCCAAATTTTATTCTATACTGGAAAAGTTATACTTCCCTATGTAATGTTACTGTATAGTCAGAGATTAAAGCAGACAAAATTGCTGAATTTCTCACTGCTAAGAATCCTGCAGGATTGACCTAGTCCCTGGAAAGATGAAAACATGAGATCTTTAAGGCTTAATGTAGTTTTCCAAGCAATTCTGGAGGGCCAGAGTCAAGAAGATCAACATTTCCAGCAATGCCTCAGGATCCCGTTGTGTTTGATGATGCTGAGTTGCAGCATACTACATAGTATTCTTTGCACAAATGGGTGCAAATTGCATTTTTTAGCCCTCAGTGGATAGTCTTGCACATACTTTTATGATCGTTTTGGCTACAATATCCTGAGAGGCACAGGGAAAGATCTGTTAAAACAAATGGAAATATTTCAGTCATTGTTCTGGCCTGGAAAAGCAAAATTCCTATTGTTCCCATGATGCACAGAATCTCACAATATTCTTGGAGTTGTTATCCCTTCATGGTTTCACAGGCCCTTCAAGAATCTCAAGTGAATGTTTGACTTACTCTTTCAGCAGTTCATGTCATAGAGAGGCTTTAGACAGCACAGATTCTAAATATCAGTAGTCCCAAGATATAGTTTCTATGCTTTGTGGGGGAAAAAAAAAAATCTCCATTTCACTACTGAAATACCATTTCCAGAATCCAGTCAAATGGAAAGAAGAGTTGAAAATCATGATTTAACTACAGCCTTCTAAAAGAAATTTCAGAGTCCAGCAGTATGTGAGTGTCAGATAGGAAATCGAATTTTATAAAAAAGAAATTGTGAGTCAGATTTTAGCTGAAAAAATTCAAAATGATGAAATTTATCTTTATGATTTTTGGTTCAGAACTAATTTTAAAGGCAGCTAGGTTTGCTGGAGTGTTTGAAATGAGCTTAGAATCTGAAGGTGTTGGAATAGCATAATTTAAGTCCCTGATCTGAAGTTAGATGTCAGGGACTCAGACACCTAATTTCCCTAAATGGATGCAAACTAATGCACTCACATTATTTCACCATGTGAGAATCTTGCCTTGTAACTTAATGGAGTGTTTAACTTCTGAGTTTTGTCGGCCCATAAACACATAAATGATCATAACCTGATCTGTAGCAAACTTCTAGCTCTGAGCAGCAAAATTTAATAACAATATCTTCTTCTGGGAAAAATTACCATAAAATCTAACTCCTGTGTAGTCTTTTCCAGGGCTCCAATTCCCACTAATTCTTACCTGACTTAAAGAAAAATTTTCATCTCATGTGGCCAGTATCATTTACTACTCCAAAATAGTTGTTTGTATCCATATTTATGTGTGTGCGTTGCAAATTCACAGAAACTTGCCAAGTGCAGTAAGCTGAATTCAAATTAAAATAAATTGCTACAGAAGTGCAGCATTCAGGTTAGATATAAATAGTCCTGTAGCATTATTAATAGATGTTGAGTTGTCTGCTTTTCAGTTTCCCAATCTGCATTTCTCTCAAATGTTGGTAAAATGCAGGTGAAGTGCCCTTTTTGAAAGAATGAGGTCTTTGTTCTGTAAAACTGGGCATTTTTAGGGATACACGACTGGGGAATAATGCACACCAGCCCATCTGCAAGAGTCTGATTCAAAATCTGTTGAAGTTAAGGTTTATGTACAGGTCTGTATTCTGTTAGAATTTGTTCACCAGTTTAGTCCCTTTATCATTCAAGACTGAGATGCAGAGTGGTGATATTTCCATACCACTCTCACTCAGGATAAAAGCAGAACTCAATCCATAAAGATTCCTGTGAAAAGCCAAGAGATGGAGAAGACATTCCACAGGCTGAAGCAATAAAGTCTGAAACGGGAGAACGACACAGCAAAGGCACATTTTCATATCCTAGATGACTTTTCTAGGCTGCTGGCCACTCTAAGAACATTAAATCTTTTTCCAAGTTGTACTGGGCACTCACAAAGACTTTTGAGGCCACTATATTTAAGAGAATGATCATGGAGAGAAGTCCAACTTCAAAAGCAGCTCCAATCAACTCACCACAAATCACCTGTCAAGATGAGCTTTTGGGAAAAGCCTTTGCCACACCCAAGAATGCTTTTATGTAAGGCCTGATAGGAAAATGGATATTTGTTAGAAGAAAAGTAGCTGTCAAAAATTACTTCTGGCCCCAGATGAGAAAGCTCTCTGGGACACATAAACCTTTGTTTTGAGAGAGAAAATCATCTAAAGTTTATCTCAAGAGCTTCCTACCTTGTGATACTGTGTGATAAAACTCTTTACCACCTAATTTGCAAGCTGAAATGATCCCTTTTTATTATTAGATGATGTAAAATTTTGTGATGACAACTGAACTGTGTCTGGGAAAGGAGTAAAACAATTTATGTGCAGCTTCTAACCAGCTCTGAGACTCTGAGCATGAATGGCCAAGACAGAACTTCAGAGGTTCCATTGTGCAAAGTATTAAATTGTGCCCTAGTTCAAAGCAATGCAGCGAGCCAAACTTCTATGATTATAAAATGTTTAGAGCACATTTTTTAGAGCAGAAGAGTCTAAAAGAAAAGGTAATACATGGAGGTGACAAACAATAAGCTTTACTTAATTTCTAACATGCCTCCAAAGCATAATTAGCTATTTCATTTCTTGATCAACTCTATTCCCTAGTGCTATTTTCCCCAGAAAATCCTTACATACCCTCTTCAAGTTTAAATAAAACATTGGAAGGAAAGGTCTCTATTTCAAAGTGTGGAATCCTCTGTTTATAGACTGATCTCCACCAAAAAGCACTCTTGGGCAGAGGACCTGGGGTATTCTGAGAAAGGATTGGAAAGCTGGTCCTGTGGAGACCCCAACAACAGATAAAATAAGAAGAGATCTTGTTTGCTTTCTGAATTTAAAATCTGTATTATAGTCTGACAACATTCTGTAAGCTTATGCAGTTAATGATTGGAAGTTTCGTTTTTTCAGGCTGATGTTTCAGTGTTCTGACATGGCTCCCAGAGCAATATTCTGGGCTTTAACATCGTGGAATAGATTCCAGGTGGGCAATGAGGTTCTGTACAGCTAAAAAATGCTTATTGCCACATAGGGAGATGAGTGTAGGCGTGGTGGGCTTTAAGTTTTCTCTTGGTCCTTATTTTCAGTGACCCATAAAGCTGCTGATGCGTGGGAATCCCTATTGAAGCACTTTGGTGACATCTTCATACCTTAACAGAAATATTCTGCTATAATAAATATGCTAAAGGGAATTATTGTGTATAAATAGCAAACATCAAGTCTTCATTAGCACACAAGCATGATGTAAACAGCTCATACCTGACACAATATCAGCACTCCAGAAAACAGTAGGGAAGGAGGTGAAATAATCAGGTTAGTTATTCATTATAGTGTGAAATTAGACCCCCAAACTGTAAGCTTGTAATAAATGGCATGAATAACTTCACTCCTAAGAATACTCCCAAGGAAATCAGTGAAATCACTGTACATATTTCTACCCATAAGGTATGCAAGCATTTCCAGGCCCAAAGCTATATTAGTCACAGTGTTGAAGTGAAAAATAGGTCACAAGAAGTGGGAGCATTTCTGCCAGCATTGGCATCAAGGGGATTCCCCCACACACTGAATGATTATATTACCTGTGGGATCTGCTCGATTCCCCAACAAGAGACCAGACCTAACTCTGCTGAAGATACAGAAACTAGAAACAAATGACTGAATAACTAAAAGAGAACTGTTTTCCATTCCACTTCATTGATCAAGCTGGAGTAGCACTAAACCCCTTCATTACCTGTCCCCATAACGCCACACGACTGCAGGAGCCCAAGGGACAGACAGATAACAAGTGACACTCAATTTGTATGATCACAACTACCTATGATGCCTTTCCCTGGTCTTAAAAGGAAGAGCCAAACACGGGGAGAAGGGAAAAAGGTTTTTTTCCCTGGGTATTCATTGCAGGCCCCTCAGGTGCAGCCCAGCCAGGGGCAGTGCCCCAGAGCACACGGAATGCCACCCACGGGCACTCGGGATCACATCCTGGGCCTCACAAATGAGCACATCCAGCAAAGATTCCCCAGGGAGAGGCTCCAGGGAACCCCCGGCCCGGGAACCTTCCCCTGGCTGGGCCCAGCTCAGGGTACAGGATGTGTTCTGGAGAGGCCCTTGGTGCCTGGGGCTCTCTGACCCCTCACTGCCAGCCTGCCAAGGGCTCCGGGCTCTTGGCTTAACAAAGCATTCAGTCTGAGAATGTGGGCTAGAAGCACTAATAATATAGAAAAATATATAAAAGGAAAGAAAAGTAAAGCAAAAGGCAAAAAAATCATCCTGGCATCACCTAAAGTCTATTTATTTGCCTGCGGCATTTTTTCTCTATTTCTCTTTGTTATAGACAGGGTTTGTTTTTTTTTCCTAAGAAAATGACCACAATGCACGTGCATTTCTTCATGGTCTATAACCCAATAACTAATGCTGAAGAGGTTGTGGCCTGTGAGCATCTGTCAGCAGCCTCTTCTTGTGTCTCACCACTTTGCAGGATGCTGAGCTTTAATGCTTCTGACAAAAATCTTTAATTCAAGGTGCTCAGCAACATCATGTGGGGTACTTTTGCCTTGCTGTGGCACTATCATTCCAGCCTTTGCTGTAAATTGGCATCATTTGCTGTAAATTGGTATCATTGACTTCAAGATAACTGTGGAAGGATTGCAGATTTTTTGTTTGGTTTTTTTTTCCCCCAATAGTTTTCAGTTAGTGGGCATATGTTGCCAAAGCAACAAAACCAGGTGAGCAAAACAAATAAACACATTTATTGAGCTTGGCAAGTGGCAATTTTTTTGTTCATTTTAACATTTTGATACAGGCTGTTGGTTGACATGTCTTAATGTGGATGTTTCATTTTCTGTACATTCATCTGTAAATTTATAAGCAAATATAAACCGAAGAAATGATTTCATTTTATTTGAGTTCAAGGTCTTATCTGAAACTCTTTAAAGACATGTACTTTAAAGACATGTAAAAAAATTAGAACTGAAAACATAAATGTCAGCATATATTATCATAGCTAAAGGTGCTCATACACTGACCATGTCAAAGAACATGCAGGTAAAACAATGCAAGTCAGATAAAGCACAAAGAATGATGGATTGCCAAGTTAACAAATACTACAATGCAGTTTTGGGCCCTGAAGGTTATGATTAGAAAAAAAATGGAAGTGTTGTTCAGTTGAGGGAAGA
Source organism: Daphoenositta chrysoptera (assembly GCA_013397915.1). Classification (NCBI taxonomy): domain Eukaryota; kingdom Metazoa; phylum Chordata; class Aves; order Passeriformes; genus Daphoenositta; species Daphoenositta chrysoptera. Next base: position 609,785 of record VZRO01000762.1, read on the forward strand.
GCTGTATTAAATGTTTTGAAGAAATATTTTTTCCTTTATGCCTCAGGGAGGTTTGGAGTTATTTTGCTATGAAAGAAGGTCCCCAAGGTCTCTATTTAGATGTTAGGAAATTATCATGGTGCTGTCTGTCAGCTCACAATAAGGCAGCAAATTAAATATGAAGTTAAAATGAAAAGGTCATAACTCTCAGGTTAATTTCATATAAAAATGAAAAGAAGCTGTCCAATGACTGGAAGCTCTAATATCACACTAGGCAAAGGGAGGCAAGTCAAATAGAGAGAGATATTTAATTTTAGGGTATAATAGGGACTCACAATCAGTGAGAGCCTTCAAAAGATTAAAGGAATAGCTATTTGTGTATTCGTATCAGCCCTAGCGGGTTTATTTTACCTGTGCTACTTTGCCACTTTGATTCTGGAGACCTTGTTATGACCTTCCCTTTTTGATTCATCCTTTCTCATTTTGGAAGCCCTCTTTTAACAGAAAATGGGAGATGGCTTCAAGACAAGCACCATAACTGACAAGAAATATGACATAAACTTTCATATGCAGATCTGGACACAAAATGCCCAACAAAGATAGGTTTCCCCTCTTCCTCCCTACCATTCTTATCTATCATCTTTTAGGTCTGCAGTGCTTCTCTGTGCTGGATGTACTTCTGTACAAACTCATCAGTGCTTGACAAGAAAGATCCACTGAAGTCAAGAACTGTTCTACACAGAGGTGAAAACAAGGCAGGTTTCTATTTAATAAAAATATGAGAATAAAAACCACTTATTTTGATCTTTGCCCACTTCACTCTTTGCCCACTTCACTCTTTGCCCACTTCTCAAAGTACCTAAAATACTGTTTATTTACACTTTAAATTGGTGCTGATGAACTACAACGGCAGAGCTTTACTGATGGTGTGAATAACCTCATCTCCCAGTTTGTGCTCCAGACAGAAAAAGATCGATTTGGGATTACTTACAAATGGATATTTGGGGGCTCTGTGTACAAAAGCTTCCTGAAGTTCTGTGAAAAGTATAATACTTATTTCAAACTATTCTTCTTCCAATACCAATCACACATTTTTTCACACTTTTCCTTTGAAATTGTAGACATAAGCCACAGATCACTGACAAAGGAAGAAGCTGTGTGCATAGCAGCTGGATATCAAATATCACAGCTGGAGGAAGAGGAATAAAAGGAAGACAAAAAACATTCAGAATATTTCCTTCCTACTCTCTGTTCTGCTGGACAGAGCACTTCACAGTTATGACTACTTGAGACCTAAAATAATTACAAATTCATGTTTTACTTTCTCCCTCAGGCATCTGTGTCTACTATTTACAGAAATGAATATAAATTGGGTATCAGTGATTTGCCTGACTAGAATAAACATGCTCAAGTACAAATATCTGTGCAGAATATGCAGAGAAATTTGATAAAGAAGCAGATGGCTTGCAAATTTCTCCTTTTTATTTCTTGCTCTATCAGCACTAACAAGACATTGTTCCAAGCCTGCAGGTTTGTAAGTCTGGGTGCTGTCATTTGTAACTTTCTAGTAGGACTTTTCAAGAGAGGAAAACTAAACTGATGCCACTTCAGCACCACTACTGATCACCAAAAAAAAAAAGGATATTTAACACACAGAGCAGGAAATTAATTTGCTAAGGTTTCATTTACAAAGCTACCAACTGTGACATTCAGTCACCACCTTGTTTTGCACAGGTGCTGCAGGCACAGGAAGAGCAGCCCCCCCTCCACCCTCCCACTGGAGCAGAGGGTCCTGTGAACAACACACCCCATGAGCTGCTGAGCAATTTCCTTTCTGTTTTACTAACAAACTCCTTTCTCTAGGGAAAGCAAGCTGAAGGTTTTTCTGTTTCCACCTATGAAATCAGGAAGAAAAAACATCACTATTGACTGCGTCCCGGTGGAGGTGTGTAATTGAGATGATTCTGTACAGTATGTACCTCAGCTGAAGAACTGTGTTACATGGATTAGTGTCGCCTTTTTATATTTTTATATGGTTCTCACCTCAGGTTTAGTGAAGCCTCTCATTCAACACAACATGCACTGTGAAAACTTAGCGTTGCCACATACTCCACGTACATCTGGGATAATACTCTGGTCTCTACAGTGCTGTTCACAGACCTATCATCTCCCTAAATGTCTTTTTGATTCTCCCCACCCGTGTCATTTCAAGACCTGTCACTTATGAAGCTTGTCCTGATTTTTTAGGTTTCCAGTTTTGGCCAGTGTAGGAGCCAAGCTGTCTGTTCTTACAGCCAGAGCTCAAATGTGGTGGGGTCTTGCCATTAGAATTCCATGTTTGTGGGAAGAAACATTCCCAGTGGAAATTCCCACAAGCAGTTTTTGGGTTTGGGAAGTTGGACCCTGTTGAGAAAATTTTAGGAAGCTTTAACATTGCCCATTCTCTTTTTTCATCCTGTTTTTGCATTCTCCCCCAAACATCCTATTTGTTGCTAAAGGAGTTTCTTTATTCCTCGTTGTTAAAGTACTGTCAAGTGGGATTGAAGCCATTTGGCTTAAATTCCTACTCAAAATAATACAGGTCCCCAGATAGAATAATACCCATTTAGCTACTCCTGCAATGCAATTGATAGCTCGTTTGCCAATAATTTCACATGTGGACATGAGCCATACTTTAAAAAGTGCGTGTGGATCTCTTGTAGGAAATCAGAGCCCAGTGAATGCAAGACAAAAAAGAGTAAAATTAGAAGAGGAGAAAAATACACAAAAAGGGAGAAGAGATGAGATATGCTTCAAGACTGAGCAAGTGTGCAGGTTCTTCTTGACCTTTGATTTCCAAAAAGAGGAATTCAGGAAGTGAGGTGACTTTCTGTGAATAGATCAAATACCCTGGAGATATAGAGGCCAAGAGAAAAAGGTTATAGGCTCCTTCTTATAAATAATTGATTCAGCTCATGATCAAGTAATGTACAAGAAGTTTAGTGGAGAGAAAGAAGGAGAAAGGTTTATTATGCAGTAGATAGAAAAGGCCACTATTTAATTTCCTTCTACAGTGCATAAATAGGGAGGGGCATATGCGAGTGCAGGGTTTAGTTTGTGAACTTTGTGAACTCTGGAAGTCCATGTGTTCAGGAGCTGCTGTGTCCTCTGGTAAGCAGATGTGCTTCCTGCACAGCAGAATTTGGGGGTATGGAAAGGTCCTCCATTTCAAAAAGCATTAAAAGCAAGAATAAGCTCCTGTTGGCAATATGGAGATCAGGCTGGCCGTAGGCAAAACCAAATGCATGTACTGGTCAGATCAGAACCCAGAAAACTTGATCCTGCTCATTCCTTAATCAAATGTGATGAAAAATGGAATCCCCCCCTCCTCTTCCTGCAGTCATCCTGGGCCAGCAAATAGCTTATTATGCAAGTAGCAGCTGTCCCTTTTTTTGCTATTTCCTTACTTTTATATATATATATATTTTAATAATTAGAGGAAAACTTGCCATAATGATTAACTGCAGAGGAAGTAATCTATTAAATTGGTCAATATCAAAGGTATTTGTCTCAGACACAATACAGTGGTGTATTAATCACGGAGATTGGAATAAAGTTCCTTTATGGATTCATTATGGACATGAATTAAAAACATCTTTAATTTGTCTCCACTAAAGTTCTGCAGAGCTTTAAGTGTTTCTAGAATTTGAATTATTGCCAAAACTGGTCTCATGGAAAAGTCTCAGAACAGACTTTTTTAGTGCTGTAAGAGAAATGCGAGAAAGGTTTTCATCTTATTTGTTTATAAAATGTAAATGCCACTGCATTTAGTTTAGTGAGGGTACATCAATATGGAGTATATGGATTAAAAGTGTCTTAGAACCCAGTACTTATTTCTATACTTCTCTAAATTACATAATTCCTCGAGGCCGGAATTCCTATCCTGTTTTCTTATCAAATCAGCTACGCATTAAAGATCACAAATTTCAAACCTGCTGGGTACTGCTTTCATTATTCAGTTTCTGCAGCTGGATCGATCACCCTCACTAAAAATCCATGAAACAACTAAATAGTTCAAGTGTGACTCCCCTCAAGAGCAGGGCAGTGTTTACTTGTAACTCATTTACTGCTTCTCAATCCAGAGTGTGTCTGCTGCAAATCAAAGACAGCAGCGGATATGAAGGTGTCCCTTTCTTACCTAAACTGATTGTTCTAATAGGAGGGCTGATGTAAAGTAAAATTAGTCTGACCATAGAGCAGATGGGAACAGTTTCTTGATGTTTTTCTAAATGTTTGTGAGTTAAATGTATTGTTCCACTTAGTTTAGTAACACCCATTTGTAATTACACCTCTAATATTTTAAATTAGTGTGACCTCACATAAATAGGTCTGTAGCATCTTGCATAAATCGATGTTAATTGAATGTTGTTGGTATCTTATTAAATAGCATTTGTACTAAGATTAGGAAAGAGGCCACACATTTACTCATCTAAATTCTTTTTCACAGCTGAATCTTAATTTTTCCCTCCTCCCCCATCTTTATTTCTCCTTCAAGAGGAATGCAGGATTTTGCTTCACAATGAAGATCTAAGAGGCTGCAAACTGAAGAAGGATGCTTGAAGGATGATTTAATTGTAAAGGGTTTCATTTAGAGTCTACTCAAGTTTCCAGCTGTGAAATTGCAAGATACTTGTATGCCAGTATTCACAGCAGTATCTTAAGTTTACGTAGGACTTCTGAAAAAATTGCTAACTGCTCAAAAATTTGTTAGGCCAGAACTCAAGAAGTCATGATATTTACTTTTACTGGACTTTTCATAAGCCTTTAATTTTAAACCTTTTAAAGTACTCTGTGCACATTTACAGCTTCCCTCTGTCATCAAGAAGGCTGTAGGGTTTTGTTTTTCTTTTAATGAAAATTGAGATTGTCTCATAATAAAAAGAGCCTGAGAGAAGAGCTCTGAAAAAAGCCATCAAGGATCATGAGCAGACCTGAGAGATGAGGAAGTTATTTCTATATAGCTGCAACCGAGCAGACATGGTTTTCCTGCAGTATGGAGCAAAGAAGGCACACAGAAGATCCTAGAGACAATTCAAAAAACACAGATTACTTTCTATTTTCCCCCCATGAACATAAGCTGTTCCAACAGCTTTCCTCACTGACACAGCTTAACATGACTATATTTGGATAAAATACCCACATCTAAAGAATTCTAAGAGCACCAGTAAGCTGCCACATCTGTAATTTTAATCCCTATTTGAACAATTTTACGTCTAGAACCCGCACATTTCATTCTTGAAGACAAGTAACTGTCATCCCAATGCACGTTGTCATTTTTCAGAATGAATGGAATTTGATTTTATTCCGTGACTCTAAAGGCTCTGTGTTTATCCACCACATACCCAGCACAGCCTCTGTGTAACTGCACCTACACAGTGACAAGGCCCGTGGTCTGCAAAGAGGTGTCAGGAGGGGATGTGACAGGAGTCTCTCAAATCCACAACGAGCATGGGGAAGGGGAAGTGGGACTGATCAGTCAGTCCTTCCCCCAGAGCCGTAGGGTATGAGAAAAGCCAGCAAATATCAAAGTACACAACAAATAGCAGCTGTTCCCCTGCTTTGTAGGTGGTTAACTGATGGATAATGAATAAACAGAAACCACACCAGGCTCAGGAATTCTGTTAACTCCAAATTGCTGGAAATGAGAAGTATTAGGAGGTGGCATATGCCTGCTCTGTTCTCACACTCTTCCTGAGGCATCTCCTCAAAGCTTTTGCCAGAGACAAGACACTGAGCCACAAAGTTCTTTATTCTGACACCTTCTGGGATCAAAACAAGATCTCTGAGAAGAAGGAATTGCATGGTTTCTTATTAGACCCAAAGTTCTAAACTTGGGTTTCTTTTGTTTCTTCAAACTTCTAAGTTTGCCGGCAGAAAGGGGCGAAGTGTAGGTGTTTTTCAACCCAAGGCTGAGAACCTAGGGGTCTCCAAGTCCCATCTGAGATGCCAGAAGCTGATGCCTTATCCCTGTTCTTAAAATCAGAGCCGAACACGGTCAGAAGGGAAAAAGGGGTTTTTTACCTCAGTATTTATTTCAAGGATCCCTGGTGCACTCCGTCCAGGTGGAACACGCCGAAAATGCACATTGAAATGCCCATCCCAGAATGCCCACCCAAAATGCACACCCAAAATGGATACACATGATAGGTGGGTTATAGAATTATAGCCCCAGTCCACCTCCTCCCTCCCCCTGGACCCCTCCCCTGGCCAGACCCATCTTTGAGTTTACAAAATGTGTTCGAGAGAGGACCTTGCTGTCTGAGGCCTCCAAGATGTTCCGTCTCCTAACTCAACAAAACATCAAGTCTAGGAATGTAGGCTAAAAGAATCACCAAGAATACAAAAGGCCACAAAGGCATACAAAAGAGGTATAAAAGAAAAGGCAAAAAAATCATGATGGCATCAGTCTGCAAAAAAAAGCCCTGCATAGACACAGGTCCAGGAACACCTCACTGAGAAGGGTTTGCATCTCTTGGCACTTCCTGCAGCATCTTTGGCTACAGAACAGAGGTCCAGCCCTGTCTCCAGGTGTGCAGGGTTTGTCTCCCATAGCTGTGAGCAGAGGTAGAGCCCCAGGCACTGCTGCCAGACTGGCAGAGAGGGGCTGATGCTTTGGGCACAGAACCAGCTCTCCCTCAGCTCAGCTCTGCTCTGCCTGGGCTCAGCTGAGCTTGGCCCTGGCTCCACAATGCTCAAGATGCTGAAAGTCAACCAGCATTACACCTAAGTAAGCAGTTAAAGTGTTCCTGCTAGAAAAGGTAAGCAACAAGGTGTGGCAGCCAAGGGTACAAGAGGCTCATCTCAAACAGAATTTGCCAAAAGACAGTGCACCTGTGTGAATGAGCAGCATCAGCTGGAAGGAAATGAACTCCTGGTTTTCAGAAAAGCTTTTAACAACTGATCTTAAAACCTCCCATAGAGAAAACGATTGGAATAGTTTCCAGAGAAATAAAAATATTTTGAGTTTTCTTTAAATTGACATCTTTAATTTGATATTTATAAATTTAAAACAATTTGGTTTTGCAAATAAAACAGAAAAATTGCTTTGTTCTGCAATTTTGAACCAGAACACTGACAGCAATTTTTTTTGTTTGTTGCTGTTGTCAAAGTGCATTTCTCAAGCCTTAAGGTAGCAAAGTCTAATTTGTCTGCTTGCACAAAAGGTTTGATCAGAAAGTTTTTGACCAGTTTTATGTGTTCCATTCTTCTAGCTTTCACATTATTCCAACTGGAACGTGGTGGCTGAAATTGTATCAAACAACAATTCATGGACCCATTAAAGGAGAAAGCTGCAGAGCTCAGCTCACTGTGATTTACAGCCATCCAGCTGATGGCTAAAATGTACAATTGCCAAAAAACTAGTTTTCATTTTCTGCTCTAGACGACAGTAATTTAAAATCTTGTCTTTAAAAAAGCCAGGTAACGAAAATGCATGTATGTGTCAGTTTACAGTAATCTATTAAAAAAAATCCATGCTTGCTAATAAGATTTTTTTGCTATCTGGGAAAGGGAATATATTTTTGACTGGTGATGATGCCATGTGAATTTTAGTCCTCTATAGAAAGATTTATATGCAATTCTGAATATTATTAACCTGTTGCAAAGGCAAGCTGTCAGACGCTAGAGAGCACCAGATTAAAGTTACCTGCACAGCAGCCTCATTACATATGCCATGTAATTCTGCTTTTCAGAGAAATACATGTTTTCTCCCTCTGTCTTAGCAAAGGCAACGACTGGAACATGTTCAGAGGAAATTACATCTGTGTAGGGGAACATACCTGGTGGTGTGTCTCTTGCTGTGGACACTGAAATTAGCAAAGCAACACAATCAGAGCACCGACAAATTTCTAAAACAGACAGATATTTCTGTATGAAACAGGAGAAATAGTGAAAATGCCTTCTTGTACTATGCAGTGGTTCTCTGCTCTAGCAAATACCTGCAGAGGGGGAGGCGAGCCGAGGTTTAATTATGTCAGAGAATGCAAGCACTGTGACCTGGCAGATCTAGAAAAGCAATGAGGTTTTACTTTTCCTTTCTTAGATGATCCCAGGAACCCACAACAAGTGGTTCAAGCTCCTCAGGCTTCCCAGAGCTGTTTACTAGAGGAAAATTACTATTCATGAGTTCAGGTATGCCTTCATTTTTTATTTTTTTTTTTTCTAGAAACTTTGCCAAAAGGATTTAGGCATGGGATATATAATTCTATGAATCTTTGCTTGCACCTTTAACAACAAAAAATCCCACAATAAACAAAACAAAACTGCCCACAAAACAACAACAGAACAACACACACACACACCCCCGAACCCAAATTTACTGAAGCATTTGTCCAGACTTTGAAATATGAACAAGAAGATGAAGACCATGACAAACTACCACAAAACAAATTGAAATCACTTGCATAATCCTTAAACCCAAAAGTCTAAATATTAAAAACAAGTTAATATTTTCCAGAACATGCTTCCCACTATTTCTCAGGCCTAAATTGTATCTGGAGAAGGACCTACATAGGGCTCTGGAAGAGCATCAGGCAAAGAGGGGATCAGGAAAACAAGGGATGCAGAATATGGGGCAGAGCTTGTACTCAGAGTGAAGATAAATAAGCCCTGCTAGCAGTCTGCAAATCAAAGAAAATTACCATTTTGTCCTAGAATCCAAATGCTACAAGTGTTCTGAGTAAAGAAAAATGATAAAAGGTGTTTCAAGGGATACTTTAGAACTGAACAGGTAGTGATGACAGACTGTAGTTTGAGGGTTTTTTGTTTTGTTTGTTGTTGTTGTTGTTTTAATTTTCATTTATTATTTCTAACATTTACATAGTTTCTCTCACATGTGGGACATCTACCTGGCAGCCACAGGTTGCACCCCCTTCCCTTTTCCCCTTTATAGCTGTTCCAAATTCCATTCAGTGCCTGTTTATTTCTGTTCCTTTATTTCCTGCTGCCATAAACTTCAAGTCCAAACTTTTCAGTGGAAGTCTCTGGACTGTTTACACAGCACTGAGCCCAGTGACTGTCAGCAGCTGAGAACAGACCTCATTGGCACTAGAGCAACACAGGAAACAAAAGGACCCGTCTCCATGTCCTGCTTGTTTACTGTTCTGTTTACTCTGGCTTTTCCAAATGAATGAGATTTCACAGTCCACATTATGAACTCAGAAGCCAAAGTGAAATAAGAAAGTTTGATATGTCAATGTCAAGCAATATATCATTAGCTTTTCTAAGCTGAATCTTTAATATTCAATGCTGAATAGAAATCCTTTGGAAGAATAAAATATCAGCAGGAGAAGCAGAATTATATAGAATAGCCAATATTCTTCCAAGCTTGCAAAGAAAACTCGGTAATGCCAGCTTCCAAAATGGCTCTTAAGTAAAATGTTTGTAATTTAAAGAAAATAAGGTGAAAAGATATAGCACAGTTCTGCTTCAGCTGATTCAGAAAGAGATGTAAAAAACAGCTAGTAGTAATAGGAAGGGATAGAGCTGCCTTAGGAATTTACAGTTAATTTGGCACCACCTAACAGAAACCATCCTGGAATTAGTGTGTAAAAACATGGGCATAAGCATTTAGAAACTGAACACTGGCATGTTAAGCTACAGTGCCAACAGCTGTTCTCAAAGTGCTGCAATAAAAGCTGCCTCCTGGTAAGTGTTCCATTTTCTGACCTTTAAGATGAGCTTTGCACAGACTGTTTTTATTACAAAATATTTTTTTTTTACTTCTTGCTCTTCTAGAGGCTCATATCCTTGGAAGAGAAAAGCAGGAGTGCTGTCCATGCACCAGCAAGCTCAAAAAGCCCCTTGTGTGCATTCCCACATCGTGCTGCTGGCGTTGTGGATAACACATGGCACGGTGTTTAGGGAGCAAACTGCATTTCTCCCAGCCCTTCATTGTAAAAGCAAACCAGAACCACTCAGGGGACACAGCAGTAATGAAAGTTAGAAACTCTGTCTATTAGTCATAATGTTGTGTGGGTTGCTTTCATTTAGAAAGTTCAGGTCCATGAATTGTTGACAATTATTCCAGTGTAAATCCTTTAAGTTATTTTCTTTTTCTTGCACAAGATATTCCTCTTCTATTGCAAGGCAACAACCCTGTCAGCAGGAATTGCTGTCTTATTAATTGCTGTCTGATACTAGAATGTCTTTAGTATCTAAAATCACCTGAATGCTTAAATCGTTAACAACACTGAAATAAATGCATTAGGGGGCAGAAAAACAGTCACTAACTCATATTTGCAATAAATTTTTACTCTTGGCCATGTAAAACATACATTGTTCTCTGTGACTTAGTTTCCATAGGTATAAAGGGGATAATTTTCCTTATAACATGGAACTCTTGTGATAAACAGTAAATAGTATAAATAGAACAGTATATAAATTCAGTTCCATAAACAGACATAAAGGTGTCTAATGTAGGAAGAGAATAGTGCTAATTTCTGCAAGAAACAGCTCTTTGGGTAACTGAGATGAACTAAGATCCTATATTTCTGCTGTTCTCTATTCTCTTCAGAGCCAAGGCTGGCATCTGTCTGGCTCTCACTGAAAGAAACACAATTTCTAAGCAGATTCAAACGGAGAAGACAACAGGAGAGCAATGAACCTCTAGACCTTTTCAGCAGGTTGGAACAGTGGACAAAGACATAAGCCTGGGCTCTCCAGCAGACTGTTGGAGACACAGGAAAAAATATTTAGTATTCTTCAGAGGCTTTTTTTTTCCTTTAATTTTTCAAATACTAATGTCAGAGTTAACAAATAAATAGCAGCTAAATAGCAATAACTTCAATCTGCATTACAGTAGTGGAAGCTGATGGTTCAGACTGCTACTGTACAGTGCAAACACTCTTCAGTTCCATTTGATATCATTCAAACAAAATTCGATTTTCAAATGCTATAGCACTTACTAACAAAACATATTTGAGACTAATTGCTCTTATTTTTAAAAACGAAAAAAGTGAAAGGGCTAACATAATCCTGCCATTTCAATATATTAAATGAAGCAATGCTACTAGTTAAAAAAGTAAGAATAAGATTAGTTCTTCAAACTGCCTCATCACATGGCTTCTCAATGATCTGTAAGAAAGGCTTGTAAGACCCCAGTGTCTGTGAACATTAATACATTCATGATGCATATTTTTGTTGTTTGCAGATTTCAGCATTCTGCTCTCAAGCATTAGTGCCTCTGAGCTGTTACTATACTGAGGCTTTTCTTTGAAAAGTTACAGCACTGAAAACATATCCATTTTCTAATACTGCCATGGACATTTTCAGTATTTTTAAAAATCTGTTGAGGAGGCTCCCTACACATTTTTGCCTCCTGTTTCCTTTCATTAAAGAACATATTTAGAGACACTTGCAGTGTTTTCTTCCCCAAAACTTGCAGTAGGCTCTTCTGGAGAAACAAATTCTGCTTAAATTAAACATGGTTCAGAAATCAGTTTTCCCCCACCTTTACATGCACCTACAAACTAATCCTTTATTTCAGAAGCTACAAACAAGGTATTTAAAAGGCAAATTGGGTGTTGTCATTGTTTAAACCCAGCCAGGAAACAAGTACCACTCAGCTGCTTGCTCATTCCCTCACCAGCAGGACTGGGGAGAAAATTGGAAGGGTAAAAGCCAGAAAACTCGTGGGTTGAGATAAAGACAGTTTAATAGGGAAAGCAAAAGCCTACACATGTCAGCAAAGCAAAACAAGGAATTAATTCCCCACTTCCCCTGGCAGGCAGGTGCTGAGCCATCCCCAGGACAGGGCCCCATCACATCGAACAGTGACTCGGGAATACAAATTTCACCACTCCAAACATCCCCCCTTCAGCTGCCCGGGCTGTGTCTCCTCCCAGCTTCCCTGCACTCCCTGCCCCTTGCCAGGGTGGCAGAAAGCAGAAAAGGTCTTGGCTCAGTGTAAGCCCTGCTCAGCAATGACATAAACATCACTATATTGTCATTACTGTGTCAGCACAAATCCCAAACCCAGCCCCACACAAGCCACTGTGAATAAAATCAGCTCTATCCCAGCCAAAACCAGCACAGGTATTAAATCAGTTCAGTTTGGATCTTCTCTTCTAAGTATGGTCGGCAGTGCAATGCAATTTCTCTTTTTTTTTTGCCCCCCATAACTTCAGGCATCTCCATTTCTGCCAAGGACAAAAAAGAAATTGAAACATTCTGGCATTGTATTTTGCTAATGATCTTGAGCTTGAGTTTTTTTCCCCCTACTACAACTACAATTTTAAATAACCCGACCACCACAAGGCTAAATTCCTTTATAAATATCATATGACTTAATCACTGGAGGATATTTTTTTGTGTCAACCAACATTCTTTTTACACAGTGGAACTTTGATTTACTTTTTTTTTCTCTCAAAATGACACAAACTGTGTGGTTGGCAGTGAGTATACTTTGTGGCTTTTCTGTTTTCCCTAGCCTCATGAAAATTTTTCTTTGATTTCACAGCAGTAATCTTAGTTTGACACTATATATTACATTTTTTGTCACCCTTTTCCTTGTAAGTTCTCCAAGGACCCCATTCCCTTCTCATCTTTCTCCACAGCAAAACTCATATTTGACTTCAGTGAAAGAAGTCAACACTTCAGCCTAATGTTGGTTCTTAATACATACAAAGCCTAATCGTGACTGAATTGAAGGATCTAAACATTCAATTATATCCTTAGAATTCTCTGGGAAGTATCTCTGGTATCCAGCAAAAGACTTGTTTATATCAGAGCACTGTGAAATTTGGATGTTGGCCAGAGATTTCAGGCTAAGGACCAGACCCATTAGGATTCAGGTCCTTAAATAATACGGAAATTTTCAGTGTGCAATCCTAGCGTGCAGCCCAGAGCATGGGTTTTATCATCCCTGGGCTGTTTATCTGGATTAAATCTGTGGATTGATCAGGCCAAGGAAATGTTCATTGATTCACACTCTGGTGCTTATCAGATCCCATCACCTCTAGATCAGGGTGTCTCCCTTGGCAAATGAACTCAGATTAGGGATAAACAAAGCACATGGAAAGAAAAAAGCACCAAGAACAGTCTGGATTAACGTTATAATATATCACTGACAAGTAATTGAGCCTAATAAGAAAGCTACTCTGAAGGAGCTAGGACTTTGGGCACTGCCCCTAAGTGTGTGCAATATCAGTAGACAGAAAGGCAAATTCCGAGAAATTAATGAGTTGGAAACAAGCTCCTACTGAGATCAGTGGAAATTGCATGTCCAAATGCATTTAAGAATCTTGAAGTACGGTTTCAACTTCTGAATCATAAGAAATAACAAGATATTTCACGTTAACAATTAATTTCTCTGCATCTTTAATATGTAGGACACTCAAATGCTTTTTAGCATCCATAAACAAGTCACATTTTCCTAATTAACCATGGCTCCTTCTCCAAATTTTGTATTTAATGAACACTAGCCTCTTTCAAACATCGATAAAAGATTAATGTTTTGACAAGCATAAGCCATAGATATGTCAAAATGAAGAATGTGCTGTATTTCTGTATTTTTGCTTCATTTCTTGCTAAGCACTTCAGACTTTATGAATAAATAAACTGGAAAATTGAGTAACTTGCTCTAGTGCTGTTTTGAGACACACCTATGAATAATCTGTTTCTATTAAATCCACTATTTTAAACTGAACAATTGTCACGCTCTATTTCATAGTCATGTATGAACAAGATCTGTTACAACTGGACAGTATATGTAAGTGCAAACAAAAAATATAACCTTAATTGAAATATTAAAAACACAGACCTCTCAAAAGATCAGCTGTGTAGCTTGGAACAATGCCAATTATATCATTGTGATAAAAATGGGCCAGCATTTTGATGGCTTCCATTCTCACAGTAGCTGTATTTCCTACAGTCTTTAAGTTATTCCCCTCCCCACCACAGGGGAGTTGATACAAGTCCTGAAGCTGAAGCACTCACAGGAGATAAAGGATGATGTGCTTATAGCTACAAAAGCAATCTTCTGGAGTGGTTTTATTTTACTCAGGGGTGCTCAGATTTCATACCAGTAAAAAAACCCAACAAACCTCAAATGGGTGCACTTTTCATCTGCCTCTAACAATTTTCTTACTGTTGGGTACAGGTGAGAGGAATTCAGTTTCAAGTCAGATTGAGAGAATTTAGAATCATTGAATCATTAAGGGTGGAAAATGCCTCTAAGATCATCGAGTCCAACCATCAACCCAACACTGCCAAGTCCACCACTAAACCGTGTTCCTAAGCATGATATTTACAGATTTTTGAACACTTCCAGGCATGGTGACATGATTACTTCCCTGGGCAGCCTGTTACAATGCTTGGCCATCCTTTCAATGAATAAACTTTTCCTAATACCACATCTAAACCTCCCCTGAAACACAGGATTTATTAGCCCTGCATTTATGGTCCCATCTGGAAGAAAGAGAAGTGGGCACCTGTTTTATGTGTCACCCAAGAACTCTTTGAATGTAAAACACATATCATGTGACCTTACATTCTACTTAAGTAATATCTAGAATTTCTCAGAGTCGTTTTTATAACACCGAAGCTCAAGACTGAGGTGTGTCCAATGGCTCTCAGTAACTCTCCAGCAACCAAGTGCTTGTATCCCTCTTCTGCCAGACCAAAGTTCAATTCACCAACTTCCACATTTATGGGTCTGTCATGAGGACACCAACCCCTCCCACCTGAAGCAAAGCCTTACCCAACAGCAGTTACACATTACTGTTTGTATATTGAAAAAAAATTTTCTCCATAATCAAGTTTACTCTCTGCTAAGCCCCTCTTGATAGGCTCAATAATGGAGGAGACACCTAAAGGTCATGGTGTGGTTTTCTTAGGCATTAATTTTGCTTTCAGAATCAAAAGGACGCTCATCTCTAGATCTTTGAGCAAACATTGAATATAACTTTAATCTGTACTTCGATTTTGTAGTGAGTAAGACAGATCAAAGACTCTCAGCTGTTTTTTCTTCCCATTTCCTAGGTGCCAGTTAACAAATCATGGGAAACTTTTAAACTATCTGGAATAACTTCTGTACCTCAAAATTCCCAGTTTCTAGAACAAGCCATAGGATCAGGTTGGGAGGGACAGTTTTTCTTGAAGTATCTCACAGATTAGCACCTACTGATCTAGACAGTCCACAATACCAGTCTCCTCTTGAGCGTCCTGGTAAGCATAACTCAAATTAGGACACCAGCCTTTAGTGCTTTTGTACCACTTCAGGCAGATAAAAACCTCTCCAGCTGAGACTCAGAGATTTCAGTAGAGCCAGGATATTGTCTTAGTTACTTGTGGGGTGGTAAAAAATATATACATAATTTGGAATTGAGCCATGCAAGAGAATGAATTTTGAAAGCCTGTAACAAATATCTCAATGATGTGGCCTTCCTGTCAATCAGAGGTATTTTTTTTTCTTTGATGTTTTTATTAATATGAGGAGGTCCTCTACACCTTATATCACCTCAAAGGATTAACCACCTTGTGCGGTTATGATCAGAAGTAGATTTTCATTTCATACAGGCACTGAAATTATGTCAAATTTCAGACATCTTTCCTAATGCAGACTTGGTTGATATATTTTTATATCTTGGTTTTATTTCTAAAATCTTGTTTTCTAGTTAACTGCTAAAATTAATAGGCACAAAAAAGGACTTTTCAATTTTCATGGCTGCTAATAAGTTCCTTGTATGGGCAAGAGCCAGGCTGAAGAATCACATCTGTTGTCAATTCCCAGCAAAAAAGTAAAAGAGATATAGGTATCTGTGGTCCAGTCCACTTCAAAGTGTTCTTTATAAAAAGAACTTCTTAAAATTAGACCTAAAAATGTGCAGACACCAAATTTTAGCGTGGGATTCATATCACCTAACTTTAGACTTCTGTGATGTAACCATCTATGTCTGATCTATATATAGTCTCCCTTTTTAGATAATGGAAAGAAAAAGCACTTCTAAAACATATTTTTTCTGAACTACTTTAGTAATCCATCTTTAGGTGAGATAAGACATCCCTGGAAGTGCCCAGTTCTACTCTACCCCTCTGACAGGAGCTGTGATGACTGCCTTAGATGTCGGCATATGAACACGGAGATCCAAAATTCAGCACAAACTCTTTTATCCAGGAAACGCCGGTGCAGGTTTTGTCTGTAGCACAACAGTAGTTATTCACTGAAATAACACCAGCAGCTAGAACAGACACTGGCAGTGTTTGCACAATTACAGCAATGATTGCAGAGATCCTGGCTTTTTCAATTTCAAAGAATCCACAAACCTGCAAGCTAGCAATAGGTCACACACACACACATATTTATATATATGCCTATATCTATGTGTCTATAGGCAGAGATGGGGAGGGAGTGCACATTTAAAACTCCATTGGCAACATTTTATGCAAGTTACACAAGTCATAAACCCCTGTATCTGCCATTCTCACAGAAATATATATGTCAGATGGTCCTTTTAGCAGTGAAAGAAATGAGATGTTTTGGGAAAGCATATGGAACAACAATAAAGGAGCATTTTTAATTTCAGTATAATAGTAGTATAGGATAATTACACTTAAAACAATAGTGATGTTAAGGAAGAAAACCTTGAAAAGAGAGTCACTAGAAACAGTTCATGAGAGAAGAGTGAGAGCTTTTCAGCCTAATTTGGCTGAAAGTGAACTGGATTTAAAAATGCATTTAAATATCAGCTTAGGTGCTGAGTATTACAGCACCCAAGTCTTTTCATAGCCTAAACAACGGATTTAGAAATTATTCAATTAATTAATTTCCAACAGTGCTTCTCAGTACACTGTGTTCTGCAATGGAAGCACAGACTGTTTCATTTGAAAAGAACTCAAAAAGAAGACAAAGAGTATTTAGAGCTAAGAAAGCCTACCACACAAGAAAAGTGTCTTCTTTTCAAATTATTAGTGAACAAGAAACACAAAATTAAACCTATTTAGAGCAAACACTACTATTTCAGGGCATTTCATTCAGCTGGATTTCACAGGGAACCATCAACAATTCAGTACAATTATGTGGTAAACACAAATAAGCCAGAACTGACATTTTTCTTCCTCTGTTTTGCAATCTCTTCAAATGCGAATTAAACAATGGGACAATGGTCTAGAAAGGGCTTCTTTTTAATCTTTGAATGTTACAAAGGCAAAATTCAGATCCCTTTTTCTAAAAAGACAGATTAAAATCTGAGGAATAAGCAAGTTTTTAAAGAGCCTTACTAAATTTTCAAAATGTGATTTGTTTAGAAGACTCGGGCTTATATCCTAGAGAAAATCTATTCCGTCCCAAGTTTGGTATAACTTAAATTCCTATCCTGAAAAATCACTGAAATACAGCTATTTTTACTAGAAATTTTCCCTCATCTTAGAATAGGCGATGGAATGTGATTTATAGATGGCCTAGCCCTGATCCCTCTTTTTTCAATACAAGGAGCCATTTGCAACTATTAATTGACTGAAGTGTCAGAAAGGGAGAGACAAGAGGAAGAGACAAGTTTTCCTCAGTTCATGCTGACCTTTCTGAGAGACAAGCACATAAACCAGCATTTAAAGAATTGGAGATTGAGCCAAGCGAAGAGGCTCTGGGTACCAGGATCCTCACAGACAACGTGGGCAGGTGTTGTAGGGTGCAGAGGAGCCCAGGGCTGCATTGGCTCCATCACCTATTCCTGCACACCACTGGCCTCCTGGAACCTGATTGCAAGCCTTAGGAATTGGGCATTTGTCCCACAGAAATACATGTCTTCAGGAAATCATTGGCTTTCACTTTTATGTAGGTCAGACACCATATCAACTGCACAAACTGATTTCTAACTTATCAGGAACTTATTTAGTTTTTTGTATATCAATACATGTATTACTAACATATAATTACTGTTGGTTGAAGACTTTATTATATAAGCTTTAGCGGGTACGAAATATCTAAACTGTGTCTTTTAATTACAAGAATCTTACATGATAATCACTTAATCTATTCTGAGCTTCCTGTGATAGCAGTCAGGTTTACCTAATCTATATAACTGTCATGTGTTTAATTAACTAATGGTTAATAGGGATTTCTAAAACAGATTAAATCAATAGCATTAAGCAAAAAGACAGATTTCTAATGAGACTCATTGATTTGGTGGTTGATTTTTAATGATTCCAGAATGAGCAAGCAATGTCTTATAGGAGAGAATTACATCTCAACAGAGCTTTATTACCTTGTTTGAGGAGTGCTGGATGCTGTTTTCAGGAAGGGATAATTCATTTGCAGAAGTGCCTCACTGTTTTAATGTGTGACAGTTAAGAATATCATTATCATAGAAATGGTATAAAAACTCAGGAAAATACCTTGAGGTAAAACTGCTCTTCTGGTTAAGGCATCAAACAGGATGTTACAGTCCCACAAGCCTGAGCACATGAATATCCAAGATGAGGGGACCTGCTGAAGTGACCAGGGAACAGCAAAACTGGGTGCCCAACCTTGTAAAAGCCAGGGACCACACCAACCACATGGCAAACCTGCTCCACTGGACACAGAACAGCAGTTTTATATTTTTGTATCAACTTGCAAATGGACTTTAAACAAGCAGCTCCACCCCTTTGGGACCCCATTCTTCACCTAACACTCATTCTTATAGTCAAATACCTAAGATATCTCAGGCTCAATTCCCCATTTAATACTAATTGTCAAATTCATACTCTTTTTTTCACCAAAAAAAATCATTCTATGGTGTCTTCACCTTTTGCTGTACAGTTCATAAGTGAGTTGTATACAGGCTTTCTCTTTTCTACTGTACTCAGCCTTCTATTTTTTAAGAAGTCAGAGACTTACTCATAGCATTTTAAGTCAGAAAAAGCCACTCTCAACCTTGTCATTTACTGATTACTTCTCCTAACTTTTGCCTTGATCCTCCTTAGAAGATCACATTATTTAGTTTCAAAACACTCTCTAAAATTCTTTCTAGGGATGGCATCCCCAAATCCACCTTTTTTTCCAGGCAAACCTGTGAGAATTCCTTTGCTTTGCAATGATACAGAACTTAATATAATGTGTCCTTTATAAGGCAAATAAAAAAAGTTGAAATCACTATAAGATTTTTTTATATCTATGTACTTTTGGTCTATGGTCTAAAATCTCTCCAACATTTTCCAGGCAAATTCTTTAAGCAGAAGTCAAGATACTTTTCCAGATAACAATTAGACAGACATAATTTTTTTTTTTTTGGGAACTTATATCTAAGCTTAAGTGATGACTAGGTCAAAAACTAAATACAACCTGGTCCAGCTTCTCATGTGACCTTGTGAGTAGAGCTGCCATTTTTCCTCTTATTATGTAGGGAAGGAAGAGAGGAGAAATAATTTCGAAGTGCTGATATTTGAAAAGTGGTGACCAAATTTAACTTGAAAATGCTTGACCTCAGAGCTGTAACAACCACCAGCATAAAAAGCAGGGAAATGCTGCATTTGCTAAGTTGCTCGTAGACTTGGGGTGAAGCACAAAAGATCAGCAGCAGCTGAGGTTATCAGATGCACAGGATAAAGGCATGGTTAAACTTCCTGACAAATTCCAGCACCAGCAGTTGCACTCTGAGTTTTTAAATGTGCCACTACTACTTCAAGTAGCTATTACACCTTTCAGTAACCTTTCTGGAGTACTACTGTGCACAACTACAGAATTACCACCTCAGCAACAGTGCACAAGGTGTGGAGTGAAATGATCTCTACATCCTGCATGAACACCACTGCCCTGGACTTCTGTAAATGGTTTCCAAATACCAATACAAGTTGACCTATGGCAAGTCTAAACATTGGCTAACCTAGAATATCCTTTTAGGAACGCAGTAACATTCTTTAAAAGCCCTTTCAGGTCACACCATGAGTTGCTACTGCAGAAACATTTTTCATCCACAAAGAACTCCTGTATCAGGAAGGAAAAAAAGTACTGGCAAAAATAGAAGCAGCAAAAATTGAGAAACATAAATACATCCACTGGCAAATGGATCAGCTTTTGCTGGCTAATCAAAGAAAGCCCTGTCAGCTTCAGCAGGAGTGTGGTCAATGACAAGCCTGTTTGGCCAGGACACTCGAAACATCTCAAAGGACAGTCCTGTTCCATCCCATTTACACTCACTTGCCCTTCAACAAACCTTCAATTTCTCTGGTTTAAGGGTTTTGTATAATGCAGAAGTTTTCCTCGAGTGTGTAGATGGGACATGATTAGACCTATTTTTTTAATCCCAGTCTGAAATTAACCAGTCATGAGTTCAAACAGTTGTTAAGATAATATATGTTCTTTTCTGTGCTTAATTCTCTCATTTCTCTACGTCTTGTTATAACAAACAACAATTACCATGTTTTACTTTTATCTGATTTTATGATAAAAGAAGATATATTGTACCATTTTTCATGGTGTATATTTTCAGTCTTACTTTGGGACACAGACTTTTACTGAGATTAATTTCCACAATTAATCTCAATGAATTATATGTTTAATTAGATGCCTATTAATGTTTTATGCCTACAATGAATCATAAAGAAAACTTGAGGAAACCAGAAATGCACTGAATTAAAATAAACCGTTGTTTAATTTGGTATTGTGCATAAATATCAGTAATGAACCAGAAACATGTTTTCATGCAGGCAATAATGTTCCCTGAAGAGACACATTAGGAAATGTCCTTCTAAAGGTATTTGTCCCTCCAAACCCTTGTAAAATAGGTATTTACTGTTGTCACTCTTGGTCCTCCACATGACTGAATGATTGAAGGAATGTGTTTAATTTTTGTGCAGTTCTGTTCCATGGTCTCAGAGACACTGAGATTAGCAAAAACATTGTGGATATATTTTAAAAAGCTGCTGGATGAGCTGCCTGTACCAGGATTTGAAGGGTAGAGGGTGAAATACTAAACACTGAATTTGTACCAAAACTCTTTGCTCAGAAACCTTAAAGTTGTCGCATTCTACAGATTTTGTGGGGAGAGGAGGGGAGGAGGCATGAGGAAACACTTGGAGGTTAAATATAGTTAAACTTGCTCATTTCCGGGAAGTATTTGGGAACATGGAGCTCACAACATGTTGAGGACATAAATGCATGTTGGTTCCCCCAAAAATGCCTGTTCCTGCAGACATCTCCCCTTTGGGGCCTGTGCCCCGCTCACAGCCCCACCTTCACTCCAAAGGCCTGTCGGCTCCAGGCCTCTCAGGAAGCAGCCAGGATACTCCTTTTCTCTAAATATTTGAAGTTTCCAGACTTTTTTTCAGTCCCAGACATCCTTTCTCAGTTCCCTTGTGTTGTTTAGTCCTCCATTAAGCACCTTCACTGATTACCCAGGGCACTTTTGAGCAGAGGATAAGGTCCAGTTTCTAATGGTGATTGTTGATATTACCTCAAGGCACAAAGTTTCTGCACAAATGAATAAGTAGCAAAGTTTCAAGAGATGAAGGTAAATTTCCTCTATCATGTAACCTCATTTTCTGTGATGGTTTTCAAGGATCAGTGTATTAATTAACTGTAATTTGGAAGCATTTAGGACAAATGCTGCTCTTTCCCTGACTCCCAATAGTCCAAAGGAAGTGAGCACCTCAGTCACAATATTCAGAAAATAGGGAAAAGCATTCACATTTCAAAAATTGCCATTTTAAAGATCATCGATCCATCAATCATAGAAGATGAATCATTACTTCCCAAACAACATGAAAATAGTTTTTCGAATGTGTTTGCATTTTTTTTTTTTTTTNTTGGTTTTTTTTTTTTTTTTTTTTTTTTTTTTTTTTTTTTGGTGGCTGTGTTCTGCAGCAGTGCAGGTTTTTCTGACAGTGTAATCTGCAGTGGAAAATAGATATTGATTTGTATTACTGTTTTGTTTCCTTAAATTTCTTTCTGGTCTTTTTAATTGTGCAGAAGTGAGGCAGCCAAGTTTCTGCTGCTTAACCTTGATGTTGTACTGAAATAATGCTATTGTTCCAAGCATGTTTGAAGCAGAAGCTTTGGCTACGTGATTTCAACATCAGAATTGCAAAGAGTTAGAGCATTTATCTTCTGCAGACTTCAAGGATCTGGTTAAAAGCAAACAGGTTCTGACATCTTCAGTTTGGATGTCTTCTGGATTTTTGTTTGGTTATTTTATTTTACAAATTTTATTTATTTATTATTAATTTTACTTAGGCAAGAATGGCAAAATCCCCAGAAAGATTTTCTTGGGAGAGTGTGCCAGTAGTTAAGTAAATGAATGCTTCAAAAAAAGCCCCATTTCAAAAGTCTGGTCAATAACATCTTCATGTGTCATTATGAGCCAAATCAAAGAGCACACAGTAAAAATTCTGATAAGAAAGTTTTCATGGAAACTGACTTTAATGGAAAATATGAGTTTCCACTATTTTTTTTTTTTTCATAACTGGTGAACGCTCTTTGTCAAATAAGTGTGCATTATAAAAAAGGTAATTTTTACTGCAGACGAACCATTTTAAGCTCCTAACCTTTCCTTTTTCTCCCCTTTGAATTTCCCACTTATGCCAAACGAGCAGCTTAAGCATCTCTAGATGTGCTCTACGGGAACACAGTTCAAATGCCTTTTGTCCTGTCCCCTGTCCTATGTTCCACCTCTGCTCTGCAGCTTCACTGGACATCACAGCCAGGGCAAAACCACAGGAGAGGTCAGCAAGAGAAGGCAGAACACTTCTTGGAGACCCTGATTAGCCCACCATTGACAACACAGAAACTTGGAGACATCTGAAGAAATACTTTGCAGTTTAGACTCATGGATTTCATGAGACAGTTTTCTTTTTTTTCAGTGTTATCCTCCCAAAGTTGAAATTTTCTACAAAACGATCAGATTTATCAGACTGGTTTTAATAGTAAAGCACTTGTATTTCAGGCAAGGAAAGCAAAGCTCTTGATACCTTACATTAAAAAATAATGCCACACGTCTGACTGCTTTGGCAATGGTCTTAGCACACCAGCTGCTTGCCTCTCCCACTGCAGATAGAACTAAACTCATTTTCTGCTACTAGAGGGAAGGGAACTAAGTTTAGCTCTACTAATTGCATTTTAGTCACAAGAATATAGACATACACTCCACTTGGAAGGCTTCAAAATCTTTATCATAGCATAAATCTTTCCCTTGGAGAAAGGGAAAAAAAATTTAAAATCTGCCTCTAATTTCTGCTCACTCCAAGAAGAAAGACATATAGACTTGTTCTACTACTTTGAATTTATGACTTAGATTTAATTCCTCTTGCAGAAAACAGAGCCTATGCACCATGATTTAAGGAATGGAAGTCTTTCCTTTGCTTTCTCCATTATAACCCTTAGATCTTAATTAATTTCAAAAAGGTATATTTTTGCTATGTTTCCCATTACTTTTCATCAGACAGGGACCCACAACTATATTTTTCATTTTCATATGTTATTACAACTTTTTATTTGGTTTTAATTCATCTTATGCATTCGAAATATGAGCTGATAGCATTCTTAGTTAAATCCAATTAAATTAGGTTTACACTGAATATTTCTAATTTTCTGTCCTGCCAGTGTCCAGATGATGAGCTCATAATACATTTATAAATGTTCTTAATTCCTATATTGTCTATTCTCTGCTAAATTTGAAGCCAAAGAAGCCACAGTAAATAATTCAATATTAGAACTTCAATAAAGGCAAAATTATTTCTTCTTCGCATTTTTTAGAAGAGTACAAATCCTGCACAAATTCAAAAAAAATCTACTCTGACCACTACATTACTGGAACTGGAAGAATGCTAGACCAGTTCGGATTTATAGAGGTATTTTTCAAGTGTACTGTCTAGTTCTGTCATATGGGTGATGTGTTTTAGAAACATGCACAGTAAAACTTTGGGGTGAAATTAATCCCCTTTGCCTCCTTCCTAAAACTGAAAGTGACAAAATAAAAGGAATTCAATGAGAAAAAATAAAGAAACAAAAATCTAAGTCTGACCAGACTACAAGCTTTGCTCTAATGTTATTTACAGGATCTATGAAGTGTGCTGATTAGGACAATATTTTTCCTCCTACGTGGAAGATAGAATGCCAGAAATACAACAAGCATAAGAAACAGCTTGGCAGAAGGTTGGCATTTCAAGAGTACTTGTGGGGGAGAGAAATTTGATAGCTACATTAGAGAAAATAAAGTGACTTTCCAGCTAATTAATGTGCCATTGTCAAGGTTTAACCCCAGGCGGCAGCGAAGCACCAGGCACTGAACTCTGCTGCCCTGTGGGGAGGGAACCAGAAAGAAAAGGTAAAGATCTCATGGGTTGAGGTAAGAATAATTTAATAATTGAAACCAAATAAAATATACTAATATTACTATTACTAATAATAATAAAAAGGAGGGAGAGGACTAAAGCCCAAGAGATAAGTGATGCATGACACAAGTGCTCAGCACCTACTGAATGAAGCCCAGCCCGTACCCTGTTACTTTGCTGTGTCTTAATTCAGGCCTCCCTTGATGGGCGAGGAATTTAAAGTTCTTGCCAGGAGTCCAATAGATGAACGAGACTTTCAGCACTCTCTGCTTTAAGATAGTTTATTAAGTCTTATCAGAGAAGTAAAGTCACTAGTGTGACCCAGACACAGCACAGAGCAGAGAATGCAGCAGAATGCTTACTTATCAAGATAACACGGCCTTCTTAAAGATAAATCATCCAATAAAAACTTAAAACAAAAGATATTTTCACTTTTCTACCAATGTTAGACAAATGCTCTTGTCATGTACACAGGAACTAAGGAATTTGTTATGCAATCACTTAGACATCTTCTACTGCAGAATATGGCATACTAGAAGAAGAAGGTCTAGAAACAAAAACAATCCTCCATTTTGGAGTTTTTGCTTTTATCTATTTACTACATTAATAAACCCAAAACCTTTAGATTTTTCACCCTGTGATAACCTTACATAACATTCTATCATTTAGCTCACACTAGAGTAGATTCTAGTTCTTCCCAAAGAGTTGGCAGTTTTCTCCATGGATAAAGGTCAAAGACAGTGTTATCCAGGGGGGTAGAACCCTTCAAAACAGGCACGGAAATATTCTCTGCATTCTGGGTTCCCACAGTACCCAACCAGCAGTCGCTGCCCCCCAGCCGACTCCCCCAGTTTACAGACTGGTCATGGTGTTCTGTGGTCTGGAAAACCGCTTTGGGCAGTCTGGGTCAGCTGTCCTGGCCCTGCTCTCCCCTGGATTCCCTGCCACAGCAGGGGAACTGAAAAGTCCTTGACTGAGAGCAAGCACTGCTCAGCAACAGCTGATCAGTGTGTTATCAAAATCACCCTCATGCTCCATCCAAATCACAGCACTGTACAAGACATGAAGAAAATTAACTCTATCCCAGCTAAAACCAGGCCACCTGTCAACTGGTAATAAATTCCAACCAGTGTAGGTACTTCTATGCATGTTATATTAGAAGTATTTAATAGGTTCATACCATTGAAATCAATGAAACTTCTTCTAATAAGAACTTATCATTTGGAAATCAGATTTATTTTTAAAATCAACAGGAATGCTTATTTTGGAAATTCATGGGGACAGGAATAAGTCAGAACTCAGTCTTAACATCTAGCCAATTAAAATAGCCTAATTTTTCAAACCTTCATCTACTGAATATACACAAAAAACATGAATTTCAGAATTTTCTCAGTGTTCATTTTAAGAGCTTCCTCTTGTCCTCCTACTCTGTGACACTCTATTCACTATGAGAAGCAAAGCTCTTATTCTTCACAAACCAAGTAATAATATGGTTTTTTTCTTCTATTAGCTAATTCCCTCACTCACAGTCAGTGCCAAGTTCTTCCTTTGCATTTCAGTCATCAAATCCAAGCTCAGATCCAATCAACAGTAGCTGTGCTGTTGACTTCATCATAGCCAAGACTGTGCTCTCAAGGAATATTAAGACCCTGAATGCTAAGTGCTGTCATTTATTCCTTTTCCCAGTCCTGTAATAGACTGACTTTGATTCCAAGCAGAGAAATGCAAAAATCTCCCCACTATAGTGACTAGCCCACACAGAGCTGTTACATTAATAGCTTTTTTCGTGTGAAGAGGATGGCAAAAGAAAGAAAATTGTCTACAAACTTATCACCAGGAAGTGAATGTATTGAATTGTATTTTCATAAGACAAGTCCATTAGCTCTTAGATCTGGTATATTGTACAGCAAAGCAGCAGGACTCTGCAATAAAGACACATTATAATAGTAAAGGTTGGGCTAAAGAATAGAAACTTTAACCCAAGCAAGACCAAAAAGACATGTTAAATTTAAATTAAGACTAAGCGGAGGACTGGGATCAGCCAGTATTTGATTTAGCTGGAAGGAAGCAAGGTATTTTAGAAGTATTTAATAAAATCAAGGAAAAACCAGACTTCTGAGGTGTGGAGAGAAAAACATATCATGGTGACATAATCAAAAACATTTTGGTTTACTACCAAAATGCATAAGCAATAAACCTATTCATTTAAAAAGTAACAAAATTTTACTTTTGATGCCCTTAAGGATAATATTCTTCAGTTCTCGCTTTGGAGATACTTCAAGGGAAGAACAAAACTTTCTAATTTCATAGGTATGATTCATTTAAATGGTGTCATTTAAAACTGTGTCACAAAGTGAGCTACAAATGACAGCACTCCAGAACTGGACCACTGACTGCCTGCTTTGGGACATACAAAGCAACTTGCAGAGCACAGTCACCTCATATGTTTTTAATTTATTCCTTCTTGCTTATTAGAGGATTGTTTTTTAAACACTGGTGAAAATAAGGGAAAGAGAACTTATTACAGAGTGCTAGAGACAACCAACATGGTCTTGGAGAGAGTAGCCTGCCTCCAAATTTTTATATCATATTTGCTCTAACTTTAGAGGAATCATAATTTCTTTGTACTCCAGATACTAACCTTAACTGTAAGATTATTAAAATTCAAAGTAATTGTAACAGAGTTATGGTGGCTGATTAAAATATTTGGTATCTAGAAATAAAGCAGTGTCTTTCTTACCTTGTTTTAAGCTGAGTTTTAAGCTGGATAATCAATACTCAAGGCTCTTTGTTGAGCTTGAATTTTGTATAATGCAGATATTACTTGACTATAAGCTGTTGTCAGTTTTGTTAGTGGATTTTTTTTTCTCCAAAACACATAGATTTCACTCTGAAATGCAAAAAAACTGTTTGGTAAACATCCCAAATTCTTTGTCATATCCGCATTTCTCTTTAGGGATGCATACGTCTGGAATCTGATTTAATTAACATAGCGTACATTTGATTATATTAAATCATGAATGATTAAAATCCAAACATCAGACATAAATTTTGGTTAACTTTGTGTATTTACATGACATCAGAAGCAGTGCTCTGCTGCAGTCTCAGCAGACTCTCACAGGCAGATTTTGGCTGGCTGCCCATCTCCCCACAGATCCAGGACGTTCTGGGCCCTGTGCTAAAGAGAGTTTCATCAAAGGGAAGGGAAGGCCTTGGTTCTGTACAAGGAATAGGAGAATGACTTCAGCTGGAGCAAAGTTTCATTGCAACGCCCCTATCCTGCAGAGATTAGATGTGATACTTGTGCATACATAAGTACTTGCTCATATACATTTCCCCCAGAAGTCAATTTGCTTAAAATGCTGAAGATCAGATTGAGTTTAATAGCAATTCCTGAATTCTGAAAGTCCAAGTTTATAACCAACATAAAAAGAAATCAGCCCATTGCAGTATCCGACAGGTGATTTACACTACAGCCAGACCAACCCATGCCACTCAGGTGTGGTGCCACTCATATTTTATAATATTTTGCCTCCACTCTCTGCTTGCTCTCGATATAGCTTAGCACAGATGCCTTAAACCATAAATAATTTCAGCTTTCCTGAATGCAGATAAGACACAGCACAGATATATGGTGGCATTTCATTTTAGGATATATTTAAGTAATTCAGAAACCTACAACATAAAACAGGAAACATGAAAGCAATTTTCTCTTTCTGTAAATGGATGTATCCTGGTAGGTGGCAAAGGAAAGCAAAACACTTTGCGGGACAGAAAAATATTATAAGATCTTCATACTAATATTAAAATACCAAATAGATTGAGACTAGGAAAAAGCAAATTTTGTGAGAAGCAACTAATGATAATAAAAAAAGCATGTATGCTAGCTAACCATCTGCCACCAAGGGAACAAATTTACCTGCTATTAATTTGGGAGATAAACACAGAGCTGAAATACCAGATTGCACAATTTTGAGAACAAAATCACTTGCATGCAAAAGGGAGGTTTATGGCCTATAGAATTTAATTTAACATCTTTCACATAGCTCCAGTGTCTGGAAATGAAAAATGTTCCACAGTTTGCCAGGAATAGGTGTGTCATACATACATGTACAGCTATTTTGACTATCAGCTTCTTGTGATGTAAGTTTTTGTTCTGATGTTGAGCAGCACCTTTGACCCCAGCTGCTGGGTGCTGGTTACAAGATATCAAATGGAGCAGCAGAAATACAGGATGATCAACAGATAAAGATCTCTATTTATAATGATCTCAGTTCTAAGTCTGTAAGGAAATCAGCTCAAATCATTCCAGACTAACTGGAAGTTGGGATCCACCACATGTAGGAAGTAAGTTTTTCTGATGTATTTACAATCAAATTCAACAATCAGGCTGACATTATGTCAACAATCTCTTAAAACTATAACATCAGGTGTACTGAGAAAAGCACACTGCCATTTTATAGCTTTAAAAAATGCCAGCTTACACTCTTCTGCTCATGCATCCTACCATGTAAGTGCCCCTTATAACAGTTATCTACATTCTCCATCTGCATGGAGGGTAATATCTAAAGCAAAGACTTGGTGGGAGGAGAAAATAAAAACTTATCAGGAGATTAGCTGAGCAGAGAGCAGGTAAAGTTGTTTCTGCCAAGAGCTGGCATATCACTTACTACCTATGAACATGCAGAGAAGCAATATAGAAAAATGTACATGAATAACTGGAATTCTGCCTGTATTTTCATACTATAGATTTTAAGATGCCTTGTCCATTTATTTGAAATAAGAAAGTTGCCTAATTATCAGTGACATTTAAATTCAAAGGAACACTCAGTAAGGGTAAATGTCTTAGATGAGACTAGTGAGTTTAACCCATGAATACACAGTCAGTTGCCTTATTTCTGTTGGTTCAAGTTCTGAGTTTTTCTTTTCATAATTCCTTGGACTAGATTATCCAAAGCAACATTTTAATACTCACCTCACACAGCAAAGTGCACTTTGAATAATATCAGAGGCCATTTTATACTCTCTAGATATTTATATATACAAGTTTATATTCCTGAAGACCGTCAAATCTATTTTTCTTTAGTCATAAAAATTCAGCTGTCGTATATCTGCTTGATTCTAGAGGGATAGGAAGTAAGTGAATCACTTGATTTCATATTTCATATTGATTTCTAAGCATCTGGAGTATTACAATGAATTAAATTATTTTTCTTTACAGAAATCAGTGTTACACAACCAAAAACAAAAGTACCTTTGCTCAGTCTGCAAAATGTACTATAACATACAGTGATTTTTTTTCAGGAGCAATAAAAACGTTAGAAGGCTTTTTTTAAGTTTCAATTAAGTGTATGTTGTTTAAAATGTTACAAGGTATCTAATTTCACATTTCCTTTTTTCCACCACCACTCCCTTTCCCACCATGTTTATTTTTCTTTCACCCTTGCTATAGGAAAATACCTGAAACTTTCACAATGAGATGACAGACTGGATGCTATCCTATGAAAGAGGAAATGTCACTTTCAGCCCTATCCAGCACTACCACAAGATCTATATGCTTCATTCTCCAGCAGTTATCTAAGTAGCTTACAGCTCTGTTGGTCCAGAAATAGAAATCAGGAGGATACCCAGTAAAATCACTTGCACAGCTAAGATAAAAATTCAGCTTAGTCTCATGAAAATTCCACTGAGGGTAGGAAATGCTACAACAGCAATCTATGCAAGGAGAAAAATGAGAACACGGGAAAAAGATAATTTCTGTAAAAGGAATGTAGATTGTAATGCTGTGCTTCTTCTGATTGCCAGAGTGAGCCTGCTGAAAGCAGTGGTTGTGATCTTGTGCATCACTCACGAGTGGTGTAAAACACACACACAAAATAACTGTATCCTTTGGGAGATCTGTGTATTATACCCACACAGAGCAAAGTCAAGAAACTTTAGAGAGGCTTTTCAGTTTAAAAGATAGTTTAGAAAACATTAACATTTTGAGCTCTAATGTTTTATGCATAATGCTTTGCATAGGGACAGCAAACCATTTTACAAGGGGCCTGAATCAGCAACAATATTCTGACAATTTCTCAGCACTTCAATGACACAGATTCGCTGTGTCGAAGTCTGTTCTCATTTATGAGGATATAAATATTGAGCAATGCATCTTTGGAGGAGGTGGTGACGGTCTATAAGCTTCATTTCGAAAGGTTCCTTGCAAATTAGTCTAAAACCATTGTATAAATAATATGTTTCTCGTTTCCCTGTTTAGTGTATTAATAGAAGAGGATTTCCTAAAGGGTAAAAAAAAAATCCTGTCTGTAGGACTCACACAACTACACCAAGCAACAGCAGAACTACTACAGTGTGACATTTTCATGCATTAAAAATGCAGTTTATTTCTGACTTCAAAAGATAACACTGTGTTGGCCCTGGACATGAATGGAAAAAACACGGGTTTTTAATTCCTACATGCTGCCCCATGTTTCAGTCACACAATCACTGGACTTACACCTTATCAGTGAGCTAGGGCAGCCAGCAGTTATCAGACTGTAATTACTGTGTGAATGGCCTGCTGCTGTCTGATGGTCCAGCAGTGGCCACAGGCTGGGGACTGAGTAACATTTTTGTGGAAATTATATGAACTTCAGAGCATCTGAATGATCAGTCTCTCACACATGCAAACACCCACACACTGTCTGTCTCTATTTTTTATCTTGAAAATGAAATGTCAGTAAGACATTACTTTTGGCTATTGTTTTGTTGTTATGTTAATGGCAGAATGGTACTAACAGATGATCTCAGTGTTCCCTATGAGATACTCATGGCTTCAATAAACATCCACCATCAGTTCCAGCCAGAGTCTGACAACCTTTTTCATTCCTTGAATACCACTTCATTGCACAACCACCCCACTGGAGAAATTCAGGATTTTTTTAGCTTGGAATACTGGAATCTAGCCCTTTTGAGACAGGAAAGACTTGGGTTTGTATTGCAAAGTTTTTATGTTCCAGCCTTACTTTTGAGAAACTGCTGTTTGTTTCAGTGAATTAGAGACTGCAGAACTGGGCCACAGACTTCTGAGAACCTAACAATATTTATCCAAGCTTTATATTGCTTATGTAAGAGCCATCCATTCATAAACATCGGACCCCTACTATCCACACCTCATTAGTCCAACCTTGCTCTTAAAACACCAAAAGGAAGTGTTCTTTGAAAGGTCTTTTGCAGGGAGCTCATATTCTTAGCAAATTTTGGTTGGTGTTATTATGTGTTTGTTTGATATTTTTTTTAAACACTCTGGGTTTTGAAATACAGAGTTCTTTTAAAATGCCATCAGCTTATCTGCCCAGCTCAATCCAGAGGCTCTTCTCCTCTGTAAGAAGTCAAAAAAAGGTCAACGGTCTTTGAAGATTCTGGAGGCGAGATCAAATGCATCTAGAATTAAGTCCGTTCTCAAGTGCAGCACTACTTACCAAAATCAAGGGTATTGCTTGTTCTCAATGCTCGCCTCTCTACAACTGCAGGACTCTAAGAATTGCTTTAGAATCCATTGGAACTTGACAATTATTCCCAACCCTGGGAAAACCCAAACATCCTCAAACCATCCCAGCTCCCAGTGTTACAACACTGCTACTCCATCATGCAAGAATCAGGACTTCAGTGAACAAATATCACATAAAGAGGTAATTTATAATTTATATCTGATTTTTTAGACTGAGAACAGTCCTCCACTTGATCCCCTGGGAGGATTCCAGCCCCTCAATGCTCCTCTATGCTCCTCATGTTTACCTTTAGATCTTTAAATCTTTTTCATTCAAATCAAAGAGCATGTATTTGCTCCAGAAGGAGCACCAAGGAAGCCTGTTTTCTGGGTGTCACAGGGCTGCCTATTAAGAATAAAACTCAGAGTGTGCCCATATCCCTGAGCCAGCCATTTGGAGGCCTGGGCACAGCATTCTAGGGAGCTGTAGTACAGGAGGAACTGCACTGCAGTACCCTTTTAGGGCTTCTAGGACGAGTGATGCAGCCACAGAGTGAATATCCCTGTGTTTCTGATCCCTGCGTGGAGTCCAGCCTTGATGGGTAAGGTGGGATCCATCACCAGCCATACACAGACTGTGTGAAGCAGGGACAGCTCCCAAAAGGGTTTTAATCAATGTATACCTCCTGTCTAATCCACACTGGCATGGACAGCTCTCTAAAGCTTGTCTCCACCCAGGAGAATTATTTTCTCACTCAAAATAATAGACTTCAAAGCACATATTGGACAAAAGCAAGTAATTCCTTAATAATTCCATTTGAAATATGATAGATGAGCAAACTATCCCAGGCTGCCTAATTACATTTTCCTCCTTATTTCATGATATTTTCCATATTACATCTAATTGAAAATAAGTGGTCTGATCATTTCTGAGCCATGCTGCTCAAAGTTGTATTGATTATCAATAATATTAAGGTTCGTTTATTACATTATTTCTAGCCCAGGTGCTCAAATTGGAAGGCATTGTTACTCTTCCTTAAGCATCTCAGCTGTTTAAAATTAGATGAGCTTGTTACTTTCATGAATGAAAAAAGTTTTCCAGTTTTACTTTTTCAACATTTCTCTTTTTACCTTACCTACTTAAATATTTGTTTCTATTTCACAAAGATCATGTCGCAGCCCAGTATACATTAATTTCACAAAACCATATAGAAAATCAGTTCAATGTTATGCTAAGCCACCCAAGGTAGCTCAATAGAACTGCTAATGGGACTATTTTAGCGTGCAAGATGATTTGTTTCAAGCACAAAGGGTAAATATCCATGGTGGTGTGCTCTGCACGCTGGACTATAAAGAAGTTTGATGATAGAAATTGATAATCTTAGATTGTAAAGCCTTAAAAGTAACTCACACATTTCAGGTGACGTTATTTGATTTTTTTTTTCTTCTCAGCTTTTCTTACAGTAAATGTGTTTTTCCTTGTAATAATAGGTATCTTGCATTGGATATAGCCTATAAGAAATCACCAAAACTATTACGTTTAATTTTTTGGTTGTTTCTTAGCAAAAATGCAGTAAGGAACAAGAAGGGTTCATTTAATGCTACATATTGTCTATTAACTTTACAAGAGAACTAGCTGTGAACATGCATCAGAGTGGTCATGTGCAGTACTAGGGAAATGCACAGCCATTAATAAAGAATGTACATAGCACTGGGGTAAGATGAACCTGGGATTTCTTCTGGGCTGTCATTTCCCAAAAATCATGGCTTTCCTTCTTATAGTGACTCCCCCACAAGATAATCATGCCCTTATCACTGACATATTTAATTTTCCTTGCACCTCTAGTGAGTTCAAA
Source organism: Daphoenositta chrysoptera (assembly GCA_013397915.1). Lineage (NCBI taxonomy): Eukaryota > Metazoa > Chordata > Aves > Passeriformes > Daphoenositta > Daphoenositta chrysoptera. Next base: position 643,373 of record VZRO01000762.1, read on the forward strand.
CTGCAGAGCCACCACTGCCTCTCGTTTTCAAGGCCATGGGTGCGGGTCAGGGACTGACCCTTATCAACTTTCCCTTCACTGAACAGGCAAGGCAAGGCAGCAGAGCAGAGCCTTCATCCCAGATACCATCACAGTCACCTTGGGAGCTTTAGAAAAGACCACAAACTCAAAGTTTCTTTATTCAAGGCAGTCTGTGATATCCACTCTAAAATTATACAAGAAATCATATCTACAGGTGAGCTGAAATAGAGAGCCTCACAGTTTGATATTTCTCAAGTGTTGATTTTTTAGGAACAGCAATTTTAGAAAGACAGGTTTAATAACTTTGGTATTTATTTAACATTTGGCTAATAAATAACAATCTTTTTTCACAAAGATTAAAAATATTAAAAAATACCTCATTGTATTTTTCATACAGAATTAAACTCAGAGTGCCAGACTCTATCATTCCTAATCTTTCCAAAGTGTGTATTAAGGTATTCATTTAATTCTACTGCACACAACTAACATTAAGGGAGAAGTCTCAATGACTTTCAAAATTTTCATCAGATTAGCCAAAACACACGTTCTAAGTTTATGTACATCTTTGCCTCAAGCAACAAAGTGAGAAGATCATTCAAGAAATTACTTGATTTTAAGATTTCATATTTAATTGAAACTTTTAGCACAGTAGCCAATGCAAGATTGGATAGGCAGATATTCTGAATAAGATCTCAGGGAGAAAATAGGTGTTTATGGGAATTACAGCAACTGGCAAGTCTTTCAAAGGAGGAGCTCAGCAGACATTTCCTGTCCCCTTCACGTGAGCATCTCATTCACCTTGCTTATCCCTTAATTGAGTTCTGCTCTGAAACATCAGAGTAGTTTGTGACAGTAACATATTTTAACTTTTCACATGTAAATGGTTCATCTGAAATCACTGGAGGACAACTGCATGGTCACAGGGCTTTAAAACTAGAACTGGTCACTCATTCTGGTCACTCTTAGAGCATCCCAAGAAACTCTCATTGAGTTGGGAAGATTTTCTTTAGTGATTTTGATATACCTTTGACATTCCTTTGACTGACAATCATGGTGAAAAATGGGACACCAACATATATCAGTACAAGTCAAAAATGTATTGTAAATGTTTTGCACTGGCTAGGGGAAGGGAGGCAGTGATAAAATGAGCTGTTTAGATGAATTCCAGGGAGACAGAAAAGAGAACATGGTGACAGCAGATGAAATTAGGAATGGTCATAAAAAGAAGAATCATGCAGGAAGATGAGGGAAGTTTCAGAACTAACAACTGAAATTTTTTTCCCACCTGATTTCTTACTATTTTTATCTCAGAAACATAAAGAATGAAGACCTTAGTATGACTAAAAAGTAGGGCTTTGCTATAAACGTTTGATCAACATGCTATAAAACACAGTTTTGTGGAAGAAGAATAAAGTGTCAAAACGAAAATGATGTGGGTTAACTACAAGACAACAGGATGAAACAGAAGATAAGGGAAGTGGGAAGCCTGACGTTCATGAGAACAATGAGCTGCTCCTGAGTTCCCAGTCTTTGGTGGCAGCCAGGGTCAGAGCCATGATTTACTTCACCTGCATTTCAGACAGGTAAAACCTTCATATGGCTGGTGAAGCTTCCCAGGTCTAGGGATTATGTGCAGAAAAGCATCTCTTTTCTGGGATTTCCCAAATTTCTGCCACATCAACGCATCTCCTACTAATCTCTCAGTCAGCATCAATTTCTACATGATAAAAATCTACTCACTGGTGTAAGTTTTACACTTTTCCTTGTCTGAGATGAAGGTAATTCACATTCTTCAATGTTAAAATGGTAATCCAAAATATTTATCTCTGAGGGATTTATAAAAAATTGTTATGGATGCTATGATTTGTAGCACAGTACTGCTGGGCTGGTGCCCAAAAATTAGGGCTCAGTTATGCTATAACATGCACAAACACAGCAAGAGGGGATCCCCACTGAAAGAGAAAACATCAGTTTTAAGGCAGTCTTGAGACCTCAATAATGCAGATAAATGCCCTGTGATTCAGTGACAGGACATATCTTACAAATGTAAAACATAATTTAAATAATAATAAAACTAAAGGAAATCTTTTAATAAACTAATTTAGGCTAAAGTAAGAGCCATACAAGACTTTTCTCTTTTACAGCAAAAAAAGCTTCTTCCTGTGCCATTTCCATAAGTCTTACTGCAGCATTTTGCAGACTATTTTTCATCTTGGGCTTAATTCAAGGTGTTTTAGGAAAGTATATTCCTCTAGAAAGAATGCTTTACATTTTATGCCTTTTTATTCTTCCAGTAGAGCTAATCAATATTTATTATGAACCTTCAGAGTACGCAAATAAACCCAGAATTAGACTCCCATTTCATTGCCTCTCCTTTGGAATACACATTTCTACACTACCTAAAGACAGACTTGTAAGGATTTTTCTTTTTTCCATACCCAGTGAGGCTTGTCAGGGTTTCCTTTTGATCAGTTAGCTCTGCAAGAACGTGAAGTCACTCTCCTTCACCAGGAGCTGAGCTATAAGGACAGTGCCCTCACTCCCACAGCAGTGACATTCTGCAGGGTCTTCTTAAAATATAACATATGCACCCAGGACGGGAATGAGGAATTCAGGAGCCCAGGAACCTTCCAGAGGAGCACAGCCAAGAGGATCTGCCAGTGGAGAAGGAGGAGCAATGCAGCAGTGGCCGCCAAGAGCAGGGAGTCCCCAGCTGGAGGGAGCAAGGTGAGAGCAGCGCTCTCTGCGTGAGCTGAGGCAGCTGCTGGCCTGCACTGCTGCCATCTCACCACTCAATCCCACGGGAGTTTTATTTGTACAGCTGCTGTGCCTCTTTCCCTCTCCCTCTGCCCTGCCTTGTTCTTTTTTTCTTCTTTTAATAAAGAAGAAATCTCATTACTGAATTGTCAGGAGCGTATCTTCTTGGGAGAACGTCTGCCTCCAAGTTCTTCGTCTTTTCTCCTCTAATGGAATCAGTTTTACTGGGAAGGAATTAAGTTTCTCTGGCAACTAGTGGTGTTTGAAACATCATCGAATTTTAATTAATAATACACCACTGCTTTGTAGACAGACGTAGTTTTGAGATGAAGAGGCAGAGGGCTGCCAGTTTCTAAATAGTTGATTGGTTTTTTAGAACCCTGCTTGTCTCCAGAGTAGCACAAACTGTAACAGATCTACACTGAAATCTTTAGCCAGAAATATAAATAACAAAAATAATAAAAACCCTCCAAAACCCTAATAAAAAAACCCCTTTACAATAGCAAATCTAAGTGTATTCCAGTGATTTCTAACCTTGCTACAGGGAAAAAATTGAAATATATCATGGTTATCATATGCCAGTGTTTGCTTCATTCATATTTGAATTCACACAAGTTGAGAATTAATTTTTTTTTTTTTTTACCATATTATCCTGCTCATGGATAAAATACAAAAATTCATTTAAAAAATATTTATAGCAAGGGAACTGTAACTGTTCATCACTATGCAGTAAGTTTCCAGCCATATTAATTATGTACCCAAGATAATCATATACTTCATGCAACTTTTTGTTCAGTCAACAGTGTCTCCTTGTAAGTCGCATATGTACTATAAAAACAGGCCCCAAGAGGACTTCTCTAAACTCAGTTCCCTGTTTTTATGGAGATTTACCAATATGAGCCCACTTTAGCTCTAGGCACACAACACAGAAAAACCCTCTATGCTGAAAGGGCTTTGGGGTTATAAAGTCAAGCACACATGAGTCAGGAAACGCTGTCCCCAAAGTGGCCAGCGTAACCTCATTTTGACTTTCTTTTGCTTGGTTATTCAGAACCAACAGTGCTGAGGGCCAAAGAAAAGCCCATGAGGACCAGATGGCTGCTGGACTCACTCTGAGGTTCGAGCAAGGCACAGTGAATAAAGTCTGAAGAGCCGTAGCTGAGGGCAGCCTGGGACATGGCAGCCAGCCTGCTGGAGGCTGCTGCCAGGCCTTCTCCCCAGAGCAGAGGAGGAGCGAGCACTGCTCAGTTAAGCACAAAGGCTGCTCCTTGCTGCTGCCCTGGCTCAGGCCGGGCTGGTGCCTCTGGAGGCCGGGCAGGGCAGATGGGCTCAGGCTGCAGCTGGGGCCGCTGCCCTCCCCGCTGCCCGCAGGGACACGGGCACAGCCTGGCCCTGCAGGGGGGTGGCGACTCAGCCGGGACAGCTCAGCTCCCCGACACAGCACGGCTCTCACAAGAGACTGTGTGTTGCCCTGACTTCTGCAGTCTTTCTGCAGAAAAAGTAGGTGTTCATTCTTTGATAAAGTTTCTCACACACTTTCTGTAAACATAGTCATGTTTTGTTAACTGTACTCTATTGTTCTCATTCCTTTCTCCAGGGTGGAGAATGTTTGATGGACTGTTCTGTTAACCAGTGTGGATGGAAGAGGTGGTACCCTCATCCTCCAATCCATGGTCATTCCTAGAAACATATATATATGAAAAGAATAAACATCCAGGCCTCTTTTCCTGGCCCGGAGGTGGTGTGAAAAGAATTCGAGTTGGAGTGCTTCTTTTCGTGTCCTAGAGTGACAGACTGCCTTTGGCAGAGCTGCTGCCAGGGTGAGGTGGCCAAGGAGCCACCAAGAGTGGAAGTTGCTACACTGGGGATGTGCAGTGCGACACAAGGCACAGCTGAGTGCCAGCAGCTGGATCCAGCATCGAAACAACGCAGTGGGAATTATCCTGAAGATCAGGTTCCTCATAGTTCCAGCTTAAACCCTGTGTTTTCTACTCCTTTTTCTCCATTCTCAGGTTCCTGCTTTATTCCATTCTAGCTTCTCTATCCAGCTACTGCCTGTCTGATTCTCTGATCTGTGGTTTCTAGGTATAACTATTCTCTCTCACCAGCTTTCAGTTTTACTGTCTTCCACGTAACCAAGTCTCTTTCCATTATTTTCTCCCACTGACACCTCATTTCACATTACATAAAGCAGGGGAACTATGTCCCAAGCTCCTGATGCCTTGGGCTGGAACAAGGTCTGTGTAGTCTGCTTGAACACTAGTATGTACCAATTTTATCTTCCCCACTAGAGTCATAATTCATCAAAATTAAACAATTTTTTTCTCTAATGAAGACAGGAGAAGGTACTTCTGGACCATCAGAGGAACACTTTAGCTAAGTTTCTAGAGCCTACTTAAATATACAGGTCCTAGCCTTTCTCAATCTATATATTCAAGGAGGAGAAAACATATTTTCTACTAAATTCATTCCCTGAAATAGCTGAATCATTCTGGTTGACACAGAAAAAATACAGCCTTGGGCAGATACCTGACAATGCAATTTTCATACTGAGTGACAAGTTTAAAAAAGGTAAGAAATGCTGATAGCAAGCTCTTGTGATGGGATGCATTGGACAGAGACACATATGATCTTTACCAACAATATTAACAGACTATACCAACAGAATTATTTGTTGCAGAGCAGAAGCTTTTTCAGCAACTTACCAAGACTGGCCTCTACCTAAGTATCCATCAGCCCTAAGACTACATAACCTGGGCCCTAGGTCTGTACAGGTGATTTTCTCCATGAAGGCAGTAATAAAACCATAAAGTGCTTCCATTTCCCAAGTAACTTACCTTATGATATTTTCCTTATAACATCTCTTATAATTATCAACTCCTCATTTGAAAACACTACCCAAGGGCAAGTACAAAAGGAAAAACAAAGAAGAAATATATGCTGACTTTGATGTTGTTGTCCCTCTGGTTCCCACTATTTTGGAGGAAAACATCTTTGAAAACCAAGCAGAGAGAAAGAGTGAGAGAGGCACACATAGAGGAAAGCTCATATTCTAAAGAAGCCAGAAGGCACCAGATAAAAGCTGATAAAAAGTAGGTCAGCTAATGATTCACAGCATCCAGTGCTCACAGAACCCTGCTAACAACAGCAGGGAAGATGCAAATGCAGAAGATAATGTCAAGCTCTTCAACAGAGAGGAAATGGATATAATGGAAACAATTGGCTCTGCCCACATCTGGATACGGAAACTGCAGATGTTGACAACAGAGCTCCACTCATGGTAATCTTTATTTAGGGCCCACTGGAAACTCAAAAGTCTACATTTGAACACCCATCTTTTCTGGATACTGAGACTGGTGATGTGAGGTCCATAAATACTCATATTTTCTATTAAAGGGTTTTTTAATTTTATTTGCCCTAGCCCTTTTTCTTTCCCTGGCATCACTCAGGGCAGTAAAAGTGGGACAAACCTTTCAAAAGTAAAAACCGGCAACATCAGCTTTAGCAATAACAAATCTCAGATATCTGTTGGATGGCTTATCAGTCTGATATGACAAATGTTCACCCAGTGGTGGAAACAACTTCTTTAAATGTTAGATAGTCAATGCAGAAAACAAAGGACAAGGACAAAGGTAACTCATTAGGTAAAGATCCATTCTGTGCTTATAGGCATCCTTAAAAGTGCTGACAAAGCCTTCCACAGTGGAAAAATATGTTTATTTATAAATGGAGCCTCTCGCAGTCTGATTCTGCAATGAGCTTATTAAGAAGCTTGAGTTACCTAACAGCAAAACATCAATTTCAGTGTAGGATTCCAGTGTTAGAGAAATCTCATCAACATAAACAAAGGTGGCCTGAAAGCACAGAATTCCTCACATTTTCCAGCCAGCAATGCTGACACACAAGCTCCTGGATATTTTCCTCCTTTACTCGTTGCTGCTGCATAATGAGCCTGTGACAACTGCAGCAGCTGCTCAGAAGCAGAAGTGGAATACTTGATTTTGGTTATGTTTGAATGTGTTCAGTCGGCCCGAGAGCAGGAGGGTCAGCTCCCCGTGATGCCTTAAGAGGCCACCTATAAACAGAGACCAGACAGGAGTAAGGGAATAAAGGTGGGTATTTATTTGAAGGGCCTTCAAGGTACACCCCGGGAGCCAGAGGCTATTGCCAACATGGACCCCAAGATGGACAACAGGTCACGAGTTCTTTACACCTTTATAGGTTTGGTTCATTTGCATAGCCAGGGTTAACTGTCCAATTAAAGCTTCAGTTTAATGATGTAATTCCTCTCAGCTTGCCCCATTTTCAGAGGCTTTTAGTTTACACTTTTTGGGCCTAGGACAGTCTAGGTGTCCTTGAAGAGCAGGCCCAGAGAGGCTTTGTTATGACTACTCAGCACGAGAGAACAGAAATTAACAGGCTACAAGAAACCTCAGAGTTACACACTAAGCAGTACAGGATTTTGAAAAATATAAAAGTCAAAATCTAAGGCATCACCCGTGCCCTGCTGGCTCTCCCCAGAGCACAGCCAGGGCTCCTGGCAGCACTGCCTGCGCCCCTCCCTGGGCACAGAGAACCCAGCCTGGGACATTCACTGCTCTGGCAGCCCTCCTGGGCCCAACCAGGCACTCTGGGTTTTTTGACAGAGTGTATATTTATGGGAATTACAACCAGCTCTCAAGGAATAAAGAGGTTTCATCAGAAAACCCGCTAACATTTATTTGAAATTCCAGGATACCAAGCCCTAATCAACTCTGGGTCAGAGGCTTTGTCATTTGTGAAGTGACATGGGTTGACATCAGCTGAAAACTTGGCGTTGTTATCTCAGAGGTCAACGTTCCTAAAATAATTGTAGTGTTTCAAAAAAATGTGAATTTGTGGTCAATTTTTTTTGACAGATTCTATAAACAAAAATAAAAGCCCTAAAATAGATCTCAGACCTGGTTGGTTTATATAATAAAATCCAGGCATGAAATCTATAACAGCTTTAAAAAAATCTGATCAAAAAGGTTGTTATTTTAACAAAATATATCTTAAAAATGTAATGTTAATCTTGTTGAAATTGTATTCAGAAGATAAAAGGAGTACTTTAAAACCTACATTTTCATTTTTCCTTTTGAATTATTTATACACAAACAAACAACTTACTTTTTAAAAAGCAAAAGTCCTGAAAAGAAAAAACATAATTAAGTATTTTGTTCTTATCACACAAATGTATTTTAATTGATCCCCTTCAATAGTTTAAATTTATTTGGTAAAAAATATATTTTTTAAATTTTTCATTCCAATTCAGGACCAAGAATGTAATAAAATTTATTGGGAAATTAAAAATTAATTTTGTGCCAAGATCTATTTAACTTAAGGTTATTGGGATATTCTTTTCGAATACTCATTCCCTGAGGATTCACTGGTCCAGATTAATTCTTGTTAATTAATCTCCACTGATTTCAATGTGCAATTTTCAGAGAAGGATTTGATTTTTACTTCTTTAAAATGTCTTCATATGCCATTAATATTTCTCAGCACTTAGATTAAGTCCGTTTGCTTAAAAATGGCTACCCAAAGAGAGGAGGCCAAAACCCCAAACCTCTGGCAAAACATACTTTTTATTTCTACTTAGAGAAAAGATACCTTAGTTCAGAATTCTGTATTCAAAGCAAATCACAATCTAACCTTTGCTAAGTACGTGACTAAAATAAAGACTAAAATGCAATATATTGATGCATTTTTTTAGCCAGTAGAACTTTTGTTATTTTGATTAATAGAAATTTTACCTGGAAGAATGTGTTTTATTTGCTTTTCTCAATCAGAGATACTCTTCTCTCAAAATCCTTTCCAAAAGCTGAGTGTGAGATCCCTGTGACATGAGCAATGAGGCTTTCCTACATATCAGCACAACATTAGGGCATCGCATTCTGCTCAGAAATCTGCAAGGCACATCCACGGGCCCCTCAGGCTCAGCCAGCGAGGCTGCACATCCCTCCTGGGAGCCCTTCCTGAGCCCGCTTTGCTTGGCCAGGGTGACAGTGGCACGTCCTGCTCCCCTGGGCAGCGGTGCCAAAGCCAGCAGGGACCTGCAGCATCCACGCCGGGCAAGGGCTTTGCGTGCCAGAGGGAGAAGTGCAAAGACGTTCATTGCACAGCTCAGGGTACCTAAATACCAGTGCACAAACAGGATAGAACCTCATAGAAACAGGAAGATCAAATCCCAGGATTTCACCCATTCACTTGGCGTATTCCCTAGATATTACCTGTTATGGGAAGGTGTAAATAATCCCATATAAGGCCACTGACCACAGTCTTCCCGGGCCATTGGTCAGGAAGGTCACTGACCCATGGTCCTCTTTTCCAGCCCATCTCAGGTGCCCTGGAAGTGTTTCGATGGTTACCAGCGGGCCCAGGGAAGAGGCTTTTGTAGGCCTTCAGGCCTGTGCTCCTATAACACCCATGGTGGAACCCTACAGGAGCCGACAGCCCCGCAGCTCCCAGGGGATCTGTGGTGTTCAAACCCCAACCCGGCCCTGGGAGGAGGGCGCTGCTTTCCCCAGGGTGGGAGTGTTGCCTGGCACCTTACACAGGACAGGTGTCAGTGTCCAGCCAGGAGATCTCCCTGCCATGGCCAAGGAACCTACCAAAAGCCAGGGTCTTTTAGAAATTAGCCTGCTGGAAAGCCTCAGAAATCGCTGTGGCCGTTACATAGGGAGTTTGTCATCCTGTGACAGTTCATTAGCTGGGCTAATTGTGCTGTGGCAGCTAAGGCAGGTGGCCAAGTCCCCTTTCCTCCCTCACCTGATGGAGGGCAGCCTCTGCTCCGAGGGGTGGGTGCTGCAGGTGGGGAGAAAGCAAAAGCTCAGCAAAGCCCCTTGGCTCCCTCCCTGACAGCTCACAGGGCTACACCATTGTTTCCTGCACACTTCAAGAGCTTATTCCCTTACAGGGAACAGGGCTGTACCTTTTAAAGTTGCAAAGGTGACAGTGCTGTTTTCTGCATGCTCAAGTAACATTAAGGGCTTTGTAATATCCTTCCTAACATAAAAATAAAGAAATAAAAACCACGTCCCTGCTAGTTCAAGTACATCAATAAGAAATCTGAATTTAAATTTGTTTAACAAGTGAACAGACAAGGGAGGTGCTGCATAAGCATGCACAGCTCCCCACTATTATTCAGACTAGACTATAATGAATTATTTTGATCTGGATATTTCTGTTGCATTAAATCCCTGATCTGAACTGTTAATTCTGTTAATTTAAGAGCTGTTTATAGGTATACAGAAATCTCACAAAAAATTTCTCTGTGTTTGATGGTTTAATTTTTCAGGATTACAAGCTCAGAAAATCAGACTGATAGTTATATCCATCTGCTGGTTTTAGTATATCTGCTGCTGAAGCACTATCAAACAGAAATATAATGCTATGAAGTCCCTTTGATTCACACCTACCTTACAGTTTCTTTACAAAAATACGCCTTCTTTCATGCCTTTGTATGGCAGATGATACTTCAATTTTAATCCACTGTAAACATTTGACAAGTGTTGATTGCCCAGACTAAAATTCATATAATGATGTCATATCAGCTTCATTCGTACTTCATCCTTGAAAAGAAAAACAACAAAAATTTATATTTTTATGTGTGTGTTTTTTACTGATACTGTGTATTCATCACAAGCCTTTATAAAAGGGGACAGAAGAAGAACTGAAAAAGAATGACAGATGCTCTAAGTCACATGTTCAACACTATCTATCCATGCCTCTGCTTCTACAATCTGAAAATCCATTCAGTGCAAGAAACAACAGAGTCACAAGGAAGACAACACTCCTGAGCAGTACTGAGTCTCAGGATCAAAGTAAAAACAGAGGCTGAATGCACAAAATGTGCCAGTCTCCATCTATTTGGAAAGCAAAGAAAAATTAGCATCCAATAGCACAACTTCAGAAAAATACTGATACTTATGATTCCACTAGTTTCATCTTTAAAATGAAACAGTAGTTATTGCATCAGACAGCAAAAAGATAAAAAAGCCCTGCAGAAAGAGATATGGAATAGGAAATAATAAAACAGCATTCAAATACTTGAAAATATATTCCTTTGCAGTTTGAAGCATGGTGCATCCACAAGAAGGCAACTGCTAAATACTGTTTGTGCTTAAAAAAAATCATAGTTGCACAGTTTTCACTAAACTTTTGCAGCATGTAGTGGGAAAAAAGCTCTGGTCTTCTCTGGATGTACCTTGGAACTACTGCAGAATGATTAATAGATAATATTAGCACAGTTATTGGTCTAGATCTACAGAACACTACGCAATTCCTAATATGTGACAAGTGTAACCAATTTATGTTACATTCAAATACACTCAGAGAATCAGGGAGTTCTCAGCGTCTTATTGGAAAAATCATGCAAGTGCTACAGAAACAAGTCCAGAAAATTGGACAGTAAAACAGGTGCTTTTGGTTGAACTAAATCAAAAATTGTCTGCAAAATAAGACCCAGAACCCACCTGTGTATGCGACGTGTAGCTATGGAAGACATAAAAAATCTCTATTATTCGTTTAATTCAGCATATTGATAAGTGAACTTCGAGACTTCAGATATCAAGTATAAATACTAAGAATTATGCACTCTGCACTTTTGGGGAAGAGAGGGTTTATTGGCTTTGCTTTTAAGAGTGCCAACAGAAAGCATGGCACTAGTACATTAACAATCAGTAAGGATGCAGGTTTCCTTTCTCTTTATTCAAGGTCAGTGCTCTAGCCTTCAATTTTCCATACACTTTTAACCTTTGAGCTTTTCAACAAAACTGCAAGCAAGCTGAAAATACAACGTCTTCATTAGAAGTAGGCAAACACCACATTTTCTTCATCAAAAGTGTCACAAACATCATCTCTCTTCCCCCATCCCCAGACCAGTAAGAGGCAGAAACTGGAAACAGAGAAGAATCGCTCTATACACAATATATTTATGGTATTCCTGTTTTAGTGTCCCTGCTTGGAGCTGTAGGTAGGATATTGGACAAGATGGACCTCAGTGCTGGACTAGCAGAGCAGCTCTTGTAAAGGCTTTCTGAAGGGTCACACGTCTGCATTTATAGCATCAGATGAAACTCAACTCGCTCTCCTGTCTGCCTTTCTGGTACACACACTCAAAAAGGGGAAGGCTGATTAAGTCAAATGAACAAATATCTAATTCTATAATCCCAATATTCCGGCACATCCAGCAAAACTACCTCAAGAATTTTCTATTTCCTGAATGCTACTATTATTGGAATGTCTATCCAGAATGCAGCAGAGAGTTTTCAGCAGGAGATCTGCTTGTGACTTGAATCAGCTGTGAGTGCTTTTGTCCTGACACCGAGGCCAAGCTCTGCTGGGACAGCAGTGACTGAGCTGGGCTTGCGGCCACAGCAGGGGAAGTGACAAGAACTCTCAGAATTTCAGAGGGTTTATACATCTGCCTCCAAAAATACTATGTAGAGACATCAAATACGTGCAATCTGTGGTTCTCCTGATTCACATCCCTACTTGGGAGTTCGGCCATGAAATAATTACCAATGTCAAGAGATTAAACAAATGGGATTTGCAGAGCCAAGTATCGAGCTGTACATTCCCCCATGCATCAAACCATTAAACCGTCATCACATATGTTGACTTCCCAAGTATAAATGGAAATAAAATATCCCAAAAATGCATAAATGGATTGTCTTATGGAACTTGATTATCTTCCATCATCAGGAAAAGAAAAATTCCATTGTACTCCATGGGGAAAGATCAAGCTGCTGATGGACAGTATAACAAAATGAACTAAATAAGCCCTGGAGTTTCTCCCAATCATTCCAGAGGAGAAAAAAATAAATTCCCCAATTCTTTTCTCTTGCCACGTGGAACTTTGAATATTGCATATTCTGGGACAGCTGTAAGGTAGTATGAACAGGAGTAACTCATATCCTGGTATTCAGCAGTGGACAACAGACAAATTATACCATCATGTGTTCCTGGCAGAGGAATTGGTCTAGATGACTTTTAAGGTCCCTTTCAACCAAAACTAGTTTTTAATTCTATGATTCATGTTATTATCAAAGCTTTTCCAGCAAGCATTATGGACTAAAGTGGTCTGTGTAGTCCTTGGAGAAAGCAGAAGGTTCCTCATTTTGCCCAGGTTCAGTATTTGCATCTCAATAGGGATGTACTTGGCATTTAGATATTATTTTCTACATTGGAGTCTGAAGCATTAAGCCATTTTTATTCTTGTTCTTTCCAATTTTATTTTTTTAATTGTGAGACCAGCCAGCATTCACAAACTGTTTTTATAAGAACAGCTAGAGCCAGCTTTCCACAGTGGCACTGGTTTTGACCTGCTCTGTTGGTGCTGCTACCTCAAAGAACCACACACTTCCATGGAGCTCAGGACTCCTGAGTGCTGGGGGAAAGCACAGTGCTTGAAATCAGGCAGGTATTGCTTCCAGCTGGACATTTTGGTGTGAGGCTACCCCTGAAATCAGCACAGTGCTGCCCTAAGATTGCCTGGCTCCATCTTCCCAGCCCCTCACACAGTCCATCCTTTTCATGTGAGTTCCTTAAACTATTTGGAGACATATGGCTTCAGCTCCTATTCATATTTTCACAGTCAGTCACTTTTCATTCTGGTAACCTTGCCAAAAGCAGATTTTGTCAGGTGAAGTAATTTCCATCACATTAGAGAGATTATCTTAGCTGATGTGGGTTGTACACAAGAGGCTCAAACAAGCACTGGTAGGCTTGTCTGAAAAATGTAGGCTTAAATTCTTTCCTTCAGCTGGGTACAGGAGCAAGAGAGTGCCAGCTACTCACAGAACATGAAATGAGGCAATCAATTAAATCAAACACAGCTTGGAGCAGAATTAAGACAGTGAAAGGTTAATTTTTTTTTTTTTTTGCTATCTGATGTATAAATCAAACTCTCAGATAAATTTCAGAGAGGGAATTTCTCTTCTTTAAGGGCTTATAAAAAGGTGTTGTTTAACTGACTCCCTTTCAGTGGCAATGATGTCAGCAGACACAGCCTCTATCATTTGAAAACACACACACATTCTCTTGAACGACACCTCTGAAGTCAACGTCACCAAACAGCAAGAAAATAAAGATAAAAACCTCACCACTGCCTCCACTTATTCTCTTCCAGCCTCTTCCCAGGCTTCAAAATATCAAAGAATAGAAGTATACAATCTCTGACTTTAGTGTGGTGCTATCTTTCAGCCTAAACAATATGAATCAGGACATTTATTTTGAAAGCACTATTCCCAGACTGTGCCAGTATGTTCTGTCTATTGATCTCATTTGAAAACATGAAGTGTCCTAAAGTATTCTGACATCAGTAATAAAAATCCACCATGTGGGCAATAATATATGAAACCACATAAAGACACCTCCCGTTCAGTCTTGATTTTACAGGAATTTCAACCTAATATCCAGTTACAATTAAATCTTGCTCATTTTACAACCCTGGCTGTCAAAACATGCTAAATTTGCCATTTCATAAGGTTCTGAGATTAATCCAGGTGAGACTCAGTAGTCAAATTGGTTTTGCATTGTGATTTTATGCTCATGCAATCTCCAAACTCATCAGAACTCAGTGTCCTTGAAATTCATTGTGCTGAAATCAAAGTTAGGGGGAATTCAGAATCACCTGAGAGTTTTGCATAGCTCTCTCCTTTGCATATATTTTTTTAATAGACCCAAGTGAGCTACAAATTTCAATGTTGTACACAAAATTCCTTTAGCCAATACTACAAAAGAAAACAAAAGAAAGAGTGGATAATTTTTTCTTTCTGTTTGCTCATGTTAATCTGTGATTCTTTCAGCTTGGAGAAGTGGTTTACAAGAAAGCCAATCAAACACTGCCCAGTTCCTAGATAGGGCTGTAGGAGGCTTATGGGTTTAAGAACTGAATTTAACAAAACACACACGACAGTCTTCTGTGGGTAGCTGACTCCTGTAAGCTTCTTCTGTCAGTTCCAACGCTACCATGTGGTGACCAGGTGGAAAAATTGGCTGGCCCCACAGGGAGACAGCCAAAGGCTGAATCTTGGCACGTGTCTGTAGTGCTTTTTGGGAAATGGCCACTGCTAGCATTGTCCAGCTGGCACAGGAGATTCCATGGGCTGGGTGCTCACCTGAGAGCAGTATTTTGCTCTGGACAGGAGTCTGATGTTTCTTCCATTCCCATCATTACAATCAGACCTCCCTACTCAAGCGCTGTGTGAAGCTGATGCCTGGAAATTAAGCTGTTCATTCTAAATATATCCGTATCTAAGGCAGCCTTTTGCCCTCTTCTTCTGCTTGCCATCAGCCACAATCCCAAGGAGAAAGCTGTCTGACCAGGTACACAGAGTGATAAAGGGAAAAGGACACTTCTGCTTTCTTAACTTTCATACCTGAGGCAGGAGTGACAAGTAGGGCACTTTGCTTTGGGGTTTTTGGTAACTGTCTCTGTAAACAAAACAATTCAAACCCGTATATAACTCCTTGTTGTAGCCCACTGAAAAACTATTCATAAAAGTCCTTCTTTGGCACAAAAAAAAGAAGATATGTTACTTTATTTATTCAATTTATTTTTTTTTAATCACTTTCATATCCTAACAAAGCTACTACATAGTTTCAACTTTGCTTTGCTAAATCCAGCACCCTAAGGGGGCAGTTATGTCACAATCAAGTCACCAAAACAATATACTATGGACATATATTTTTGTGGTTTCATGGCATTTCAGTTTTTTATCTTCTATCTCATTTTAGGTCTTCCTTTTCATTTTCTGGCTTCAGAGCAGCTGAGGCAACTACTTAATTCTTTCCTGTGCATCTATTCCATAGGGATTGGTAGGGCATATAAGCAATCAGCTATGCTACTTATGAGAGGTTATTTCTTATTTGGAAGAGGTTTCTACCCAGAATTTATTCCAAGCCATTTGTCATACACTTGCACTCATGATTATGTAATTGCAGTATGATAATGCATTCTTTTTCTATAGACTAACAATATTTCCCAGAATTTACTCCTAAATCATACTTATGACCATCACTAAAATGAAATGGTACTTTAAATGAGAAAACGTCCATTCTTTAATTGCTACAACTATGATAATTACATTAAATTTGTCTAAATGAAGAAAAAAATGTTTGGAAGGCAAATACGCTGTCATATTTACAGCAGTGTTACTCCAGGAATGGGTTAAAGCTCTGATTCATATCTTGTACGTACTGGAATCCAGATCTCTGGCTAGATTTGCGTTTTTGTAAAATACATCCAAACAAAAACAGGATGAACATGCTTCAAATGGAAGGAGAAGCCATCTTAAGTGGCTCTGAATGCCTTTATTTTTCTTCCCTTACTGGCATGCCACCTTCTGAATCTTAATCTCACTACTGCACTGCTGTTTCCTCTGGCAGTGGTTGTAGCTGCTGGGAATTAAGGCTCTGATCCGTCAAAGAATTACACATATTTAAATGTCCAGTCTGTGCCTCTGCAGGATAAGGTGGGTTGGCAAGAGTTTTCAGGCTTGGGGTGTGAACCCTGATAGTAAATACTCAACATGTCCAGCAGTGCTGGCTTTAGTGATTTATTCTTTTAATCTCTTGGCACAGAGAATCCTTCCAGGTTCCACCAACCCTCCACTTTCTGCCTTCCACTCCTCAGCCACAATCCCCACTGCAGCTCCAAGGGCAGGGGCTGCTTTTGCATCAGAGTCCTGTTAGGGCTGGTAGAGGAAGGAGGAGGCTGAGGGTGGAAATCAGCCCTCACTTTCCAAAAGGCAAGGAGGAAGGCTCAGGAACAGCCAGATTTCTCTTCCTCACACAAACTCCCATTACTCATCTGCTGCACTGCAGAGCAGCAGAAGAGAACTGGTTTGTGCAATGCCCACGGGTAGGGGTCTCAATTTCCCAAGATCCTACCTCCCCTTCCATAATATAGCACACTGCTGGGATGGAAAAACTGATCATTTTAGGGAAAATTGGACTTTTTTATCTGCTAAAAGATGGTAAGAAACTGCCCTTGACTGACGTGGCATCCCTGCTCATGGACTGGTAACTCAGGAACCCCTTTGACTCCTACAGGCAGGGCCTGGACGAGGTCAGAGACTTCTGTTGCTTGGAAAACCCAGGGATTGCCCCCGAGGCTGGAACAGTCAGGACCCTCATTGCTCATGCACCACAAAGAGCCATCTCCCACGGGGGTTGCTCAGAACACCCTTCCCACAAGGCTGACCCAGCTATGGGCCCTACACATTCATGGTGTTTTTATAGGATCAGTTTTGCTTTTTAACAGTGGAACACAAAGGAGCGTGTCTTCATACACAGCCAGAGGATTTGTGCTGTACACTGTGAATAATCCCATATGCTGGGCATTGATTACTGCATCAAAACAGCACAGGAGGACGTGACCTCACAAGGACAGCAGCCAGTTCTGAAAGGAAGGTTGCTGAAATATTTTTTTTGCAAAAAATTTACTGTAATTTTGTTCTTTCTCTCCCCCACCAATGTGCCCAACCAAGTCTTAATAATTACAATATAATTCTCCCCTTTTACTCTAAAGAACCTTTTCTAGCTTAAGCTTAGCTGGAACTACTCCTCCTTCCCCCAAATTTTATTCCCAATTTATTTTTACACTTGGGTGATCTCTCTGTGCATTTTTATATTACCAAGAATTTCTCAACTATTCTCATATGAACTGGTTTTATTACATTTTTGCATCTTTTAATATATTTTTCTTAAAGCAGATACCTCTGCAGCATAGGAAAGGGACTTTAAAGCCTGTAAACTGCAATTTAAATTTCGAATGAAAGGTTTTCAGTTCTTTTCAGATGTATGCTGTGGGGTTTTGCCATATGACAAGTCCATCAATTAACTTTTTCATTTAGAAGCTGCTCCCTGCTCCTGGGCACTTCCCACACGAACAGCTCAGAGATGATGGCCCCCAGCAATGCCCACCAGGCTGTGTAACAAACCTTGACTCATGGCTGGGGCTCACCAGCTGCACTTTTCTTCCCACACTTGTTCTTCCTGTACTTTTATTGAGAAATTATTTTTTAGTTATTCCTCCTAAACTCAAACAGGCATATAGGAGATGTTTGGAATATCTATATGGCATGGTAGGAGAAGATGCAGAAGTGCAGTCTGTGCATCTGGGACTCCCCTTGCACCCCGAGTCCTCTCCTGCCCTCCACCCTTTCCTTGAGATAACAAGTGCTGTTGCTGTTCCCCTGACCCGTTTAGAAAGGGCATATATTGCATTTCTAAGGATCCATCACTTTCTTGCTCTTTTCCTCAACAAAGCTGCAAAGAGTCAAGCAGGATCTTATTTAAATCTTATCTTTCACAACAGCCTGAGTGATTACTTAATTGTTCGCACCTGTTATTTGAGAGTTCCTGTCTCGTTCTGTTAATTAGATCTATTTAAAGCTCCATGAACTTAGTGGGTTTTTTTCCAAGAGATGTAAAGCAGTTGTCCAATAAACAGTTCACATAATTTTTGTCCCTGTTTCCATATGTGTTGAAAAATGTTTGATTTTACATTCTTCTCAGACTTAAGTGTTCTTAACATTTTGTGGTGGGCATGAAAACCCCTAATTTTACTCAGGGGTTGTTGGAATCATTATTTTTCTCTGTTTACACAAATTTTTAAAGGTTAATAATTATATATATTGTGTTGCCCTTCAGATTTATATCAGCCCCTAACTTCCTAACAGATTAAATAGCAGTTGTTGACCTTTAGTTTGATGCACCAATTTAAAGACTTCAGAAATCCTGGTACAACTTATTTTTGTTTGAGATGAGAGACTCTCTGCTTCAGTATGCAAACTCCATTTTGAGCTTACATCTTCACTGTCTTCTGCCTTTCTATTGGTACCTCATGCTAAACAATAGAATCTCTCTCCGTTTCTATTATAATTTATTTCAGGGATAAGACTCTCAAGAAAGAGCCGAGGGTAAAGTATATTTAAATTCTGATCTTTTAGAAGAGGGAGTTAAACACAACTGGCTTGAGGGGAAATGTAACTACAGTGAGGCTGGTCTCTGAATCTCTCCATAAAAAGAGGTTTACAGTAGGCAGGTTTCTCAGCCTTTTTATGGCAGGAGACCAGAACAGAGAGCAGAAATTTGACTGTAAAAGGAACCATACAAGACAGAAGGGAAGGAAAAACCTCAGTTGTTATTAGAAGATGCTACAGGCAAAGAAAAATAAAGTACTTTGTTTTGTCTGACTTTCTCTAGCTAAAGCAAAGTGTAAATCAGCTTTTGAAACCTTTACAAAGCCAATATGCCTATGATTTCCCATGTTGCACCCTTAATGAAAAACAGTACATAGAACAGATTGCTCAAACAATTGGATCTTTAGCAAAAGCTTTATGATTCCTGATTTCATCATTGTTCAAGAAAATATTTAAGGACTCACATAAGCCCCATAGCACCTTTTAATTGGGCTCTAATTCAACTCCTAGATTAAGAGCTTTTCTGAAAGAAAGATTCAACGGGAAGAACTAAGGTTCTGGAGAAAACAATGGTCTAAAAATTAGTATTCTGCCCACTAAGCACATTGGGCAAAGCTTTGTTCTGGTAGTGAGCAGCATTTTTTACGTTTGTTAGGGAATATATCACATCTTAAATCCTTTTAATAATAAGTCCAAATAGAGATCCTGTCATAACAGATTACCTCTGCCCTCCTAATCCTCACAGAATCTTCTCTGAAGCCTGCATATATGTAAATAATTCACAGAAGATGTGACAGTAGAAGACAACATGACATTTTTATGGCATACTACAAATAGCATCTTATGGCAACATGTAAGTGCAGAAATACTCAACACCTTTGCTCTCTTCATGAGTGAAAGACATCTTTGCAATTTGTGTATTTTTCTCTGCTCTTTAGTCCCAAGCCTGAGGCTATGTGAGAGGAATTTAGGATGGGATTATTAAGTAATGCATTGGTTAGTGCAATGGTTGAGGAGACCTCAGCTACTGTGGCATTTAATCTCTCTCTGGAAAATATTTAACAAATGCAGCAGGTGGGTTTCCTGTGAATGGAAAACAAAGATTTATTTCTTCCATGGAATTGGTAGGTAACACCTTTCAAAGCTGAATAGCTTTGAAAACCTTTTTGTGAAATGGGCCTGCAAGCTCTGTACCTGCATAAACACTGCACAGACTTTGAGATGCCATCACAACAATTCCTTTCATATTTAATAAACCTATCTAATCATGGATGGCAAAAGCATTTTTAATGGTTTCTAAAATCCACTTTAAAGAACATAAAACTACACATTTTTGAAGTGGTTGCTCTTCTACCTTCTATTAATGCGTGCAATTTCCTTGCTGTCTCTTAAAAGGTGCAATAAAGAAACTGTAAACCCTTTAAGGGTTGTTCTTCACAACATAAAATGCAGAAATTGAGATACAAGACTGGTGCCCAAAACTCATGACTTTCCTCTTGTTCAGGACAAGTGGCAGCACTAACCAGTAATAAAAAGAAAGAAAATATAAAGACCGAAGAAAATGGAAATATGACCCATTCTAGATAGCAAATGATACGCCTCTCAAATTTTAAAGCACTCTTAAAACAGTTTCCATGGGAACAGAAATTTGGCACAGTTATGAACACTGTTGGGAGGCAGCTTCTACCAAGGCAGATGGAGAATGTGGAACGAGGGAATCCAAGATGGGAAGGAGGCTGTGCAATCCCTTAAACCTTGAGAATGGGTCCAAACGGGCCTGATCACAGGGCACACCTCCAAAAATGCCATCACCACTGCTAATGGTGACAGGGCTGTCAAAAGCAGGTGGAATCACTCCTGTTAGGTGGGATGTGAAAGGCTGCATGCACCTTTCAGCAGGGCTGCTTTGGGTACAGGGAAAAATAGGAGAGAGTGGCTGTGGCCAGCAAATGTGGCAATTAATCCCAGGTTGTTTAAGGGGGAGGAAATATTTGAAATGCTTGGTTCCAAAACACATGCAGCTCGTAATTCCGAAGAGGCTCCTGGGTGGCTCCAGCCTGCAAAACTGAATTTTCCATTAAGATTTTTCAGGGCACTACACAGGTAGGGAAAAGTTTCCAAGAGAGCACAAACTCTATAAAGTACTGCTGTGATCCCACAGTACAAATCAAAACCTTATTCCCTAAAACCTATGGCACTGGATAGCTGAAACCAAAACATCTTTTGACATTAATCAGTTTATTAATTTTATTTCTCCACCCTGAATACCTCTCAACTTCTACAGTCTCTGAGCACCTTATGATGGCTAACATTGACATGAAGACCTTGTTTGGAATTGCTTCCAGAGAGCTCACCCGACAGTGCCTCAACCTTAACACTGTGTTTTAACCTGGAACCCTTTTCCTAGCAGCAATGGAAATAGAATTTAAATTCTAGCAACAACAGAAAACACTATGACTGCAATGCAGGAGGAAGATTTCTTCCTGATTACAATAATAATCAGCTCTGGAAGTTATATGAAGATTTATTACATGCCTAGTGTGTAGATAATAATTTTAAGACCCAGAGACATGTGGCCACCATGGGGTTCCCAAGCCTGCTGGGAAAAGCCATCAGTGCTGATTGCCTGTTGCTCAGTCACATTCACTTTTAGGGATGGGAGGTAAGACACAACAAATCTCAATATTTGTTTCAGGTCTGTTCCACATTTACATAACAGATGTAATGTGACCCAATGATGTTCCATCAGCAAATAATAAAAAGTTACTGAAAACATTTGAAAAAAATCACATGATGCTATATTTAACACTGAGAGGTTGCTGTGATAATGGCAATAGCGAAAATCTTGTAAGTTCTAGCACTGTAAAAAAAAAAAAAAAAATCACTAAGTCAAGTATTTCTTTTGGAAGAACCCACACAAAAATCCTGCACAACATTAAACATTTAAACAAGGTTCTAACACAGCCCATACCTATATAACATTATGTGGCTGCTGAACAAGCATTATATCACATCCAGAAGAATAAGAATTACAAGAATAAGGATTGCACCACATCAAATATTATCTTTGATCTAAACAGAAACTGAAAATTTCATTAAGCCCTTGTGCTTCCTTCATCCTGGTAGCATCTGAGGGATCACCCTCACTGCCTGCAAGAGGATTTTGCCCACCTGAGTACCAGGATTTTAAAGGTTCCCTTTTGAGTCCTGAAAGTCTTGTATCCATCATCAACATTTCACAACAAAAATTCATTTCAAACCTTGGTCATAATGAGGGTGCTATCTCTCCACAACATTGTCATTTATTTTGACAGACATTTCATTTAGGATTCAAACTAGCTGCTGCTTGTCATGTCAGATAATTGTATTTTTATTCAGCCACCTGAGCACAATTATCTCAGGGAAAAAAAAACCCAAAACAATATAAAAGTCCAAAAGCCATCAACATTCCTTGTGTCCCAGAAAAACAGCACAGGGCATGGAAACACAGGTTGTGTTATATCACAAAGGCCTTTATTTATTATGCATAAAGCAGTCTGGACTCTTGTCAGATTAGATAGAATGAGACCTTGGTGAATCAAATCTACTTGGGGCATGTCAGAAATCAGGCAGGCAATTTTATATGCAGCTTTTTGTTTATGATCCAGTATGAAAAAATTAAGAAAAAGAAAACAGAGGTGTGGATCAATGACTGTCCTTCATAATCTATCTAATAATCTAATCCAAATTACTCCCAGATGAGGAAAAAATTAACTTTTGAGGACTGGACTCTTGGCTAATGACATTTCTACCACTCTTAGAAAAAGGGCAGCTATCCTTAGCCCTAAATCAAAAGGTCATTTCAGCCAACTGGAAAAAATCTTTCCTTTTCTTTATGTTTCATGGCAGATTAGGCTGGCCACTTCAATAAATACTGAAAATTTTTTGCTTTTTTTTTCAATGCATGGAAATAGTAAAGGTCAGGCACACAAAGAATGACCATTGTCTGTAATAAGGTGGTGCAACATCTCACATTTTAGGACTTTTCCTGCTAGAATAAAATCCAAATCCAAAGTCTGGATCTGGGAACTGTGAATTTTTCAACCAAAGAGATATAGACAAATCTCTCCAAAACATAACAGCCTACCTTGGTCTGCACGCAGGCATTGCTCAGGATCCTGACTCCAAAATCTCTTCAGAATAATAATCTTCCTAAAACGCTCTTTGTTAGCTCGTTTTGTTTAAGAAACAGAAGGATCAGTCCTTTTATTTTCAAGCAGGGATAGAATCAGTAGCAATGCCTGTGGTTATCTTCCACAAAGCATCTTTCTGGATGGAACACCGAGTCAGGGGGTGGGAATTGAGGGCTCTTTTCCTCCTCAGCTCGAAGGAATCTGTAACTTCCTCTCCTCAGTGCCCGAAGAGTGCCCTGCTCATCCCATTTGGACGTGGATGCAGCGAGACAGCTCTGGCTGTTCCAGCAGGGCCTGGCCACCACTGCTGAAAAGAAATGCAGTCCCTCGTGTGGTTTGCTCCTCCAGCCACCACCTCTTCTTGCCTGACCTCACTTCCAGAGCTCCCACGGCTCCGTGAAACTGTAAAAGGCAGGAGAGGAAGAGAAATGAACCACGAGATTCTCCACTCTTTCTTTAGGGAAAAAAGAAATATTATGAGAGATCCAACATACATGGACAAAGTCTGTGTCAGGTATAAGCCAGAAGTTTGCTCCGAATTTGGGTTTCATCAAAGATGTGTGGTCCTTTGGCTGTTTCACAAAACTCCTTCTGAAACCTTAAATGAGAGTTGGAACGTGAGTGCAGAGCAAACTTTCAAACTAACACTGTACCATTGTTATGTCAGGTGAAACTAAATGTCTGCCATCAATTTGAAATGGAGATCAGGTTCCTGACTCTCACAGGCGGTTTTAAAATCTTTTCCCAATATGATCTATAGCACCAGCTCAAAAACCCAAACTGGAGATATAATTAGTTTTAGGTGACACATGCTCCATTACAATCGCGTTCAGAAAAATAAAATATGGTACAACCTTTCAAGGTAACACAAAGGAAATGTTTCACTATCACTTTTTAAAGAATGCTGTAAAAAACATGATCTCAGCTGGCTTAAATTGGCAGAAGCAAAGGCAAGGTAGTTGTGCTGATTGACAGCACCTGAGCACCATGTTTTGGATATTAAAATTTAGTGGTAGTGGTTAGACAGATAAAAAGAAAGAAAATTACTAATAAAATACGTATTTTCAAAACATAACAAATTGATATTAGAATATAATTTATTTTGTGCACATTGTGGTTATAAACCAGGTCAGGTGCATGCATTATATAGAGCTAGATATGTGGAAAAACCTAAAAGCATACTTGGGAAGGAGTTGAGGATTTTTTTTAAGATATCATTAGGTTTTGAAGAATCCCCACTTTATTTTTTTTGCATCCTTTTTCAGTAGAATTATTTATAAATGTCATCAAGCTACCAGACCATATTACTTTGTCTTTTTGATAATGAAACTGCAGCATGCTGGGAAATACCCAGTAGTAGATTGGCTTTTAGGGTCGGTGATTGTACCACTAACAAAAAAAAACCCCACTTATTAATTAAAGATATTGAAAGAATCTCTCTGTAACGTGCTACTGAATGCAATATCCTGTCCTGTTTACAGCCTTCAAACATGACCACCCAGGCAGGAGTCATATGTTTTCAGATAATCCCTGCAGAAAATTCTAAAGAGCCCCTGATGCTTTTTTTGGGTATACTGGCAGCTACAGACCTGTGAAAAAAAACCTGACAACACTTCTAAGTTCAATTCTCAGTTCTTATGTTAACCTCCCCACCTCCCTGTTTCACAAAATTCAGCCCCTTGGGTCAAATCCCAGCACAGATGCCTGGGACTGCAGGAAGCTTCTTGCTGGAGCACTGCTGAGAGCTCCTCGCTGCTGTGGAACGTGGAGGGGACAGAGGAGGCAGAAAGAAACAAAGAAAGAAAGAATGAAGGGAAGGAGGAAAGGAAGGAAGAAAAGAAAACAAGCACACTCTAGGTAAAAGCTCTGTGTTTCCTAAGGTTGAAGCAATTTAAATTGATTACACATCAGGTAGAGATGCCTGTAAAATTCACAATTCCAAACAAACATGGATAAAGTAGTTTGTAGTAAATCCATATGGGAAATTAGCAATCAATCACTTGCCAGTCTATAAAGTCAGCTTAATATGGACTACAATGAGCAAATACTCTGGAAAACTAAATCTGGATAGTAAAGGGCTCATCTTCAGGCCTATGTATTTATATTTGATAATGACTTCCAGTAATACTCTTTCTTTAATTGAAACCTCCAGTGGCCTGCAAGCTTTCTGTAATATATTTCTGCCCTAACAACAGTACTTGGGATTTAATTTGCATTTATTAATAATTTATTTTTCCCAAACTGTACCTGTAAAATTTTAAGCTGGAGAAAGGAACAAAGGCACAGAATGGTTGGTTAATGAAAGAAAAACCCTGCTCTCTTCTATGAGCACAAAAACACTGCCCTGCTCCTGCTGCCCACCCTGGCAAGGCTGCCAGCACAACCCAGGGTGACAGGCATGCTGTGAGCTGTACCCAGCTGAGAGGGTGAGACAGCAGCCTGCCGTCCCCTGGAGAATAATGAATACTGTCCTGATAAATATACCCCGGCATATGCTGCTTTCTAAAAAACAGGGAAGACGAATGTCGTAAGAAAGGCTTTGTTATTGTTGTTTTTAATATTTTTAATATCACAGTCTTCCAAGCAGGCTGCATTATCTCAGCAGGATCACTAAGAGACCTGATATCAGCAGTCACTCTCATATTCTAGCTAAAAAGAATCAGATTCAACTGCACTTGCAGAAAAACAAACCCAGAAAGCCAGTCAGAAAGAAAACTCCAGTGTGTGATGCTACAGATCCTGTGAGACCACCCTGCAAAGGAAAATGGAGAGCAAGGAATTCAGCACTTCAGCAAATACTCAGTACATTTTCACATAAGGGAAAGTGTCTCTAAACCAGAGAGAACTTTAACAATCCCAAACGATGTGGTATCCATCAGACATACTCCAGGGCTGGAAATGTTTGCTTCATCCCTCTTCATGATTGTTCCTATTTGTTGTAAGGCTGTACTGCTATTAAGTTTAAACCTTGTAATGCTGCTAAAGACAAACCTAAAACAAGCTAAATGGAGAATTTAGTGTCAGAGCTTTGAAGGATCTTGACCACATCTTCACACACATGGGGCTTGACTGGTCTGTAACCTTCTTTACTAGAGAGCCTTGTACAGAGTGGAGAACCACGGGCCACACTAATCCAGCCTCTCATTGTTTCTCCTTCAGAAGTGATGATAATAGATCTAATGTTAATAATAATGGCAGATAACGGTATGATTCAGCCTGTTATATAGCCCTCTTTCAGATCTTAACCCTGCTGGGCTGCTGCAATATTTTCTCAGCTTTACAGATACAGAAATATCTGATACAGAGGTCCAAAGATGTGACAAGCCAAAAGTCAATTTGGAGAAAAGGAAAACCAACCAACTTCCCCACATGCAAAAAACAAACAAACAAACAAAAAAACAAACAAACAAACAAAACCCAAAAAAACAAAACCCCTAAAAACAAAACAAACCCAAACAAACAACAAAAAACCCCCACCAATCACACCACCACCTTCAGAACAAGTTGATTTCTCAAAGATGCACCCACAAGAAAGCCAGTTTCTAAATCCAGTCGAAGTTCACCACACCAAAGGCATGGATGGCTTAGAGTCTGCAGAGCAATTCCAGCTTCTTTGACCTAAGCACTCTGAAGAATTATCCCCAAGAGTGAATCTGCTCTGCAGTAGGCAGGGGGCACTGGGAAAACCAGCCCCACACCAGCAGCAGGTACAGCGTTCCTGAAGCTGCAGCAGTGCCGTTCTCACCGGGGTGGGGGTGAGGGGTCAGGCACCCTGGGGTGCAGAGTGCAGCACCCTGAGAGAGTTCCCTTTATGGGAATCCAGAGTGCTGCACCCTGACAGAGTTCCCTTTATGGGAAATCCAGAGAGCAGCACCCTGAGAGAGTTCTCTTATGGGCATCCAGAGTGCAGCACCCTGAGAGAGTTCCCTTTATGGGAATCCAGAGTGCTGCACCCTGACAGAGTTCCCTTTATGGGGAATCCTCCCAGTCCCTACCCTCCTTTCTACCAACTTGGGTTTTGTCACCTTGGCTGGGCTGGGAATCCATTCCAGATACTGGTTCTCAACCCAGTGTTTACAAACTGTCTTCCCACTCTGCACTATAAAAGTTTAATGTTTAATGTAACAAATTTGATGCAAAATCTCCTGGAATAAAACTTTAAAAATTTCTTAAAATTTGAAGGACTTTCTTAGGTACTAAAGTAAAATGGAATCCTTTCAAAAATAAGGCAAAATTAGTCTTCTTTACTCTTTGCAACTTGGCTTTAGGGCCTTTTACCAGTCTAATCTGCCTGCTCTAACTAGAAAGGGGATTGATTTCCATAACTCTAGTTTGATATCAGCACACGCTTTACTTTCTGACAATAAACAGTCCTTTTCTTTGTAGCTTTGTACATTAGCATACATTTCTTCTGTAACTACAACAGTTGTAGTTCTTTTGAGTGAGAGGCACTGATGCACACTGAGCTCTGGAAGAATCTGAGCTCAGTGTCCAAGAGCTTAAAATATGACATTTCTGCAGAGTGGAAAAGGAAGCTGTTTTTTTTTCACTTTGGTAAAAACTTCAGGTACCCATTAGATACCCAAGGTATCTACGGCTATAAATTTGACTTAGGAGCAGCTTGCTAAAACCAGAGAATTATATTCTTCAACTGTTTTTCAGTCTGGAGGCAGCTCAGTGGAAGAGAAAGATCCATCAGCTCAGCTGCTGCCTTCAGAAGCAATTCTGAAGTGATTCTTCCCAACAAACAAACCACCAACCTTCCCAAGAGATCTGCTGCTTCAGCTGAGTTGAGAATTCCTCTCTCGAACACAAACCCCAAAATCAAACAAGGAAGGAACTTCCCACTTCATCCTTTTCTGAATCAGAAAAGTCAGAGCAGAAAAATCCCAATCTGATGTTCTTTCCTGGCTTTCCCTAGAATGACATTTTTCTGCTGCATATTCTGCTGCACTGATTTTAAACCAAATTGTTTATATTGCAGTTAACTAAAATATGAAAAAAATCTAGATATCTTTCAGCAGATTGTTCTGATAGTAATAAAATCCCATGGATGAAGCTTTTGTTGGAGAAAAATAATTAAAAATGACTTCCTGCCAGTTTCATATACAAAGATAACCATTGGAGGACAAGAATTGAATGGCATGTGAGTTAAAAATTCATAATATTTTCTAGTTCATTACTGTGTATTTGTAACACAAACATATGTATCTTCAACAGGGTTAACACTTTATTATTTTAATAGCATTATTAATATTAATAATTTCATTTAAAAAAAGTTATTACTGCCCCTACTTATTTTTACATGCAGCAGCTTTGATAGAATATGCTGGTCCCAGTACAATAGAACATTTTGAAATGAGACTACAGCTTTTGGAAACTACTTTGTTGAATGAAGTGGGATTGAAATTCCAGAAAGTCAAGTTCATCAAGAAACTCCTGCAGTTTTGCAGCCTCTTATTTCTTTTACAGATTATGGCATCTAGACTAAGTGTAGGACTTTGTGTATGAAGCCACAATAGACCTGGAATTCAGCAGTGCCATCCTTACAGCACCACTGCCACATTACCAAATTTTCCTCTGTCAAACAAAACCATTGGAGATTAAATTAATATTTCCATACCTGCTTACTAAAAGTTGTAGGAGAGATAAGCCCATCTACATACTCTCCTCACAATATTGTAAACATATTCTTTTGTCCTTGGAAATATTCTTGAAACAGAATTCAATAGGACCAAGGAATCCTATTAACTACGGAAGTGATAATATAAAAACAGCAGTAGATAAATTATTTCTTCTAATTAATTAGCGTATAGGGCTACAATGAAATGCAGATATGAGACTGGAATCAGAGTCGAGAGACAACTGTGGATTAAAGGCCTGGTAAGATCAGCCTGCATTCTGCAACTGCTGCAGCTCCACAGCTACAATCTGCAGAGATGATTAATCTGCACACAAACAAAGCTGCTTGCAGTCTCCTTCTGCAGATTTCATGCAGGCTTTTGGAATGACGAAGGAATGAGTGAAGAACCCATTTCTCCATACATGTGTGTCCATAGGAAGCCCTGACCACAAGGGACAAGTGGGATGGAGCCCACAGCAAGCACCTGGAATATTCTGCACATAAACCATTGCCTCTAATGGGCACAGCTCTGGTATCTGGCAAAAGCCCTTCTTACAGGATGCCTTTCACATTCTTTTGTCCTATACCCACTTCTAGAACATTCTACATCAATATCAACCAATTGTTTCCAAATTATGTTTCCAATTAAAAAAAAATCTTAAACATTTTGGGTTTTTTGGTTTAATTTTTTAAGAATTGGATAGAGATAGAAGAAAGATATGACAAGCCAATGTCCTGTGTCCCTCATTCCTGTCTGCTTCCCTTGCCTTGAAAACAAAAATGTGTTACAAGCACTTTACAGTAGTATATTTTTTTTTTCATGTCACATGAGACCTCCAAAAAGGAGGGGAAGAAAAAGATATAATTTTCCTCCTTCATTTTCCACATAATGCAGATAGATATTCATTTTGGTTCAAGTGCTGCATCTACTAAGGAGGTATTTTATATCAAAGGAACAAGGAAAAAAAAAAAGACCTTACCTTTTCAAAGACTAAATCAATTATATTAATGTAAATATTTCTGCCATATATTATAATGGGGCATAAACAAAATAAAGAGGACAGGCACAAAAACCAGTAAAGCAGAACATATTTTTACCCAGAGATATATCTGATATAATATCTGATATTGGAAGAATACAGCTCCAGACCAGCAGTGAAATTGATTGAGTGATGTTATCTGAAACCAGGATTAGCAAAAGGGGAAAGAAAATGAGGAAATATGGGGGAATGACCCATAATATCTATCTTGTGGGTCGCCAATCCCATCAATCATCTCTGATGTGATTACACATTGCTGGAGAGAAATTGGGCTGAAATGTTAATGATCTCATGATTTACATTCTGCCAGAATCCTTTCACTTTCCTGTGCAGCCTCAGAAATAGCACATAAGCCTCTGAGTTCAAAAAAAGCAGGATGAGGGGAAATCACAATCATATTTCATAACTCAGGTCGTTACTGTTTGTTCCTGTGGCAGTAGCAAAAGAGGCTTCCTCTGCAGAGTACACCATAATAAGTGCTAAAATGTGTCAAGGACTTCGAATGTCTTGGGGTCATCATTTCAGCTCCTTCCAGGATACAAAAACTATTACAGCTGTAGTCAAGTTTTGGGGGGGTTGTTTGTTTGGTTTTGTTTGGATTTTCTAAGAAGCAAAACAAAACAAAAAATACAACCCACCAAAAAAAACAAAACAAAAAACCAACAAAAAAACCAAACAACCAAAAAAAAAAAAAAAAA
>VZRO01000762.1:673685-751518 GCA_013397915.1 Daphoenositta chrysoptera
CCAGAATGAAAGTTGTCTTACAAGGAAAATTTTAAGTTTAGCCAATCAAATAATTTTAGGCTGCAAAACAGAACTATGTTAGTCTTCATTCTAGTTAAACAAGATATTTAGTTATTTCTAATTACCAGTTAACTCTGACTCAAAGAACTGTTGAACTACCACCAGAATGGTTCAAATCTATGAAAGAAACCCTGTACTAGGACAGCTTCTCTCTGGGAACACACATTCCTTCACTCTGAATTTTTTTGCAATCTGTGCCAACTGCCAAAACTTAATTTTGAAAAAAAAACCCAACAAAAAACCAACCAACCCAAAACATTTTAAAATATCAGAATGTTTCTTTTCCCCTTGCTGAAAGGAGTGAACTGTTTATTATCATAACAATATCTCGGGATATGTTCCGTGTCCCAACATCCCCATTCATGAGACAACAGTTTTGCAGTTGAACAACAAGGGAAGCTTATTCAGTGTGCTAATTAGAGGAGCAGTTGTGTTGTGTAGATTATTTTATACCTGGAATAAATTTTTTCTGAATATTTCAAAAAGGAACCCCCAGCAGATTTTTGCTTCCAAAAGTGTCATCTTGGATAGAGAGAAGCACCTTAGGAAGGTGAGCACAATAATGACAAAGCGAGAAAGATGGATGGGAAAAAGGCACTGGAGAGACAGAACAAAGAAAGAGAGGGACGAGGAGCAGCACAGGGAACATCACAAGAGGAAAAGCAACGTGGGGGAAAACTGCAAAAAAATGTGTGTGAAGGGGAAGAAAAGAACAAACAGCAGAACAAACTGAGGAACTTAAGACTGAATTAAAATACAGAATAATGAGGAAAGAACAGAACGTCAACATCCAGAGAATGGAAGAGGGACAAAAAATAAGCTAGGGTTTAAAACTAGAAGTAGGAAGGAATAACAGAAGACATTTTGTAAGTTCCCTCTTCTACCTTTTCTCACTTGGGATAAGAAGATAATTGTCTTGGAACTCCTGAAAGCCCAACAAAATCTGTACCCCTCACCGCCACTGAAGAATCCCTTTTAAATGTGTATTGTAATAAATTTTAATATCATCTCAAACATAGCCAATTGCTTCTCATATCTCATGACTGTCTTGGGCCAGCAGCTGGTCAAGACTAATTTCCCACAGATGCTGTAAGTATTTCCCCACTTAACTTCCTTCTCCTGCCCCTTTTCTTCTTCACTGCAACAAATGAAGCCACCGAACCCAAAAATAATGTTCCACATTTGGAGAGCAGTCCCTCAGAGGCTCTTTACCATGAGGGAAAATATCATGAACAAAGTTTCTATGTGCAGCAAATAGAAATTATGTGTCTTTGCCACTTCTTGAAAGGAAGGCAGAAAATATACTTGAGGCTTTTAGATGGCTCTAATACCACATGTAAAAAATATAAATAAAAACCTAGTTGTTAATTTTGATCAGACAGATTCTCAGCCCAGTCTTTGTTAATCAAGAAAATCTACAAAATGCTGGGATATATTTGATATATTTTAATAAATACCAAAACAAATAAATTGGTAAAAGTTATTTTGGAAGTCAAATTTCTGTTGAAGCAAGAAAGAATTTAAAAAAACCAAAACCAAGTGCCAATCTAGAGGCATATACAAGAATGAATCACCTGCTTTTGTTAGAATGAAACAAAATTTACCCCACTAAAAATACTGAGTCTCTTTCACAGTGATTAATCAACATTTTCCAGCAGAACTACACACTAGAAAATAAATAGAAATGATAGCAAGGCATTTATACATTCCCAGTGTGTCTGTAATTACCTAAGTGTTCATAATTTTCCTTCTTATAATTTTACACACGTTATTCTGAATCTCTGTGAAATCTTAATTTAAATTCCACTCCTTGTTCAGTGGATTGGTAAATGCATACAACTGTGTATACAAAGCAGAGACACCACTTTCCATGTACATACAAAATGCTTGCAGGCCTGTGAAAGTGTATACAAGTAATGGCAACAATCAGAGTTATTGTGTATTTGCCTTTACTTAAAAGTAGTTTTATTAATTAAAAATTAGATATTTTCAAATAACTAGTGTTGTTCAACATAGCTAGCTGTAGCATTTGGAGCATGGAAGAAGTGGGTGTAAATTGCTATTAGATCAGAGTTGTTTATGTTCAAAAAATGACAGCATGGGACAAGACTGAATTAATCACTGTCTTATAAATTAGGATTTATTATCCTTTAAACTCACCTGAGGAAGAGCACATTTTAAGTGCAGCTGATTTGTTATTAGACAAATCAATAATCTTTTGTTTCCCCCTTTGTTTTCCTTTTACCTTTAATACACAAGCACCTGTCAAATACTGAAATACCATAGCAAAACCAGTCCTGGTAGAGACAATGCTGCAGAAGGTCTTAAAAAACTGGCCAGTGAATATATTTGTACTGAGGAAATGCATTTGGCCAGGCTTTTAGGCAGCTAATTATTTGTACTATAATTGCATTAGGTGGATGGCTCTGGTTCACAGTGTGAGAACAGCAGTGTTGATTCTGCAGGACTGAGTTGTTTCATGGAGCAATAGCAGGAATAACCTGCTTTTGATGTCCTTTACTTAACTTACATCCACCTACTGCAAACCACACAGATCTTGCTAATTAATAAGCTGATCAATGACCACGGAGTGGAAAAAATTCTCTCTCATATTCCCACAAAACTGAGCTGTAAGCAAAATTATAATTCTTGGAATAAAGTGAAGGTGTCAATCACATCAGCACAAAACTTCTGAAGGGAAATGAGTCACCAAGCAGGAAAATCTACCGAAATGGGTAATTAATGGAAAGCTCTTGAAGGGTTTGATCACTGCTGGTTGCAGCCTGGGTCTCACTGTGCTGGCAGCTTCTCCCCAGGACCCTTGAGCAGGAAAAGAAGAAAGGGAACAAAAGGAAACACGAGGTCAGGAGACCTGATTTAAACTGTATCTTCAGAAAAGACCCAGAGAGGACTCATTTCTGGGTGAAAACACAACATGATGCTGCTGATCTGTTTTCTATTGATGAAACAGAAACCCTGGTGGCTGCGTGGGGAACAGAAACCTTTGCAGCAAGGACCCGGGAGCAGGCACGGGGAGCCGGGTGCTGGAGAGATTCCCATCACCTGCACACCAGGGTTTGGTGTTCCCACAACTCTCTGAACAAAATACTGTTTTAACAGTGATTTATCATAAAAGAAATTGATGTAATGCTTATGGTGTTAACTGTGGTCTCTAAATAACCCAAGCTGAAGGAAAAAGAACAAAAAGCTACTTTCTGTACACCTAGTGCAGACTTCTAGGATTTTATGCAATGGTGCCTATTCTGCCCAAGGTCAGGTTTCAACTAAAATTTAGTAACACATCATTTGCTAAAATGCATAATAAGAAGCTAATGCCCACTGGACTGGAATACATTAGACTTCACAAAGTATCTGTTTCCGTTTGCCCATAACAAAGATTAAACACTGATTTATTGTTACATTATTTAAAGTTATTTCTGTGTCTTATGCTCTTCAGATGCAGTTGTTAACTTACTGCAAACCTGTCACAACATCAGGCCAAGCAGAACTTTGCAGCAAAAGGTAGCCTCTTATGTAAGTATTTACAATGAATACAAGCACAAAAATTTGCATTTATGTCAGTACAACCCATGAATTCACAACTTGCAAGTCACCAGTGAGGCAATGCAAAGACTGTCAGAGCAAAGACAAGAAGAGCCATTGAGCTAAAATAAATTTAATTTTAATTTTTTTTTACTAAATGGTTGTTTTCTTAGTGATGGGGCAGGGTCATGAAGGTGGTGGTAGGGGTCTCTTTCCCTGCCTGCCTGGGGCAGAAGTCAGCAGGGAGGAGTGACTGAGCTCATCTCACAACAGGCAGCAAAGCAGATATTATGAAAAAAGATCCTGGTAAGCAACGAGAAACTGCTGAGCACTTGACTCTTTTGTACTTTGATTTGAATTATGCAACCTAGGCTGAATTCTGTAAACCATGTATTCACTCCTTGCACTGAATTTAGGAATTCTGAGCTCACAGAAATGAGAGTTTAGTGTCTCTCAGTATCTGTTTTACCTGTGCTGCAGTAAGGAACATAAAGATGTAGTATCATCTTCCTGTAAGGAATAAGAACTCCTCTATCTGGAAAACACTGCTAAAAAGCAACTTGGGGTATCACCCTTTTATAATTGTTGTCACAACTCTGTAAGGAATCAAAATTAGCCCATACTAAGTTTTCAGAAACATTTTAATAACTGCTAAAACATTTGCAAAGTTTGGAATGGACAATCTATCAGACATTGAAGAAATTCATAGCAAACAAATTCACAGAGGACCATAAACTAGACAGCCTCAAATTTTCTGTGGCATTAGATGACTGCTAACCATGACTCTTTTTCATGACACCATATTCAGTGAAATTACTTGTAAAATAATTAATATTACCTTTATCTTTCTTGAAGTGCTTGTGTGACAATTTCCTAACTATGGTTCCAGCTATTACCCTTCAAGGAGCTTTTATTTGATTATGCTGACATAAAGGTAAGCTGTTAGTGATTTCCCCTCTGCCAGGATTTTAATCAGGAGGAGTAGCAAGTGGAGCAAATCTATGTGAGCTCATTCCATCTCCCCCTTAAACTCCAGGGATTGTCTCTCCACAGAGACAATGGCAATACTGGGAGTGTTGGGATTTGCTCCTTCCCACTGTGGTCAGGGGGGGTCAGGGAAGTGCTTGGTGCAAAAACAAGGCTCAGAAAAAGCTCCTCTCCCACTCAGTGGTTTAAACAAAAACATTGGCCCTCCTTTGGTCTTTTTATACAATAACACCAAATGATAAAAACCTTGATTTAGGCTCATGGCTGAGTAAAAGTGGTTCTGTGTTGAGGGAGTATCTGGAACTAACACCCAGTGGTGACACTGGGCTGTCCCTGGGAAACATTTTATTGTTTTATCTGCCAAATGCTGACTGTCTGCTGCTCAGTCCATCCAGCTCAAGTTACCATGTTAAGCTATAAACGTGACAACTTAGGAAATTCTGCATAGGCACAAATGTTAATTCGAGACAAACTCCATTACTGCGTTTGAGGTAAAGAAGCACACAGAGAACTGCTTAAAAAGCCCCAAAAAACCCATGAAGGTCCTTGATCCTACAGAACACAGCTCAGTAGCAGTCCATAAGGACAGAAGGAAGGCTCTTCTGTTGCTCCACAAAACTGAGGAAGCAACCTGCCCACATTTTTGTCTCAGAGTTTGGGGAATGCAGCAGATAGAGCTTTCCCATGTGCCAGCCTCCCAGATACATCACCTGAGTTGGATTATTCAATTAAATGCACTGAGAAAAGCAGCGATCTTTAAGTATTCCAGTTCCCACTACAGTAAAACTTAACCATGCCAGCCATCTACTCATTCCATTAGTAGCTTTTGCATCTAAAACTGATAACATTTTTATTAGATTTATTGTAGGTAAACGGTAACTGATGGACTGAAACTGAAGTTTTGTCCCTGAACTCAGTTCACAGCACAATGTCACAAAGAAAAGTTTAAAACAAAAGGGATTTACAACCAAACTAAGATCAATTATCGCAATTTTATACTGCAAATACTTGGTTAAGCCTTCTTGCTGTCTTTCATATCTCCCTCCTCCTGCAACTCTTTCCTGACGTTGTCTTAGTGGATATCTTCTGTTGCTAAAAGGAAACTTTTCTACTAACAATAAGAAATTGAAAAGTAATTAACACTTTATATTTTGTAACCTACATTATTTCCTTTGCATTTCAACCCACTGTTCCCGAGGTGCAGCTATAATACTGTCAAACTTTGTGACAGAAATAACTACTATTAAAAAAAAAATAATAAAAAAGAAGGGAGGATGGTTAGGTGATGCATGGCACAGAAATCATTTGACAAGAACCTTATAAATCCTTTAATTTTACTCCTTACTATAAAACAATAGTGCTAGTAATATTTCTTGAATCATTTAGCTTCTATTATAACATAACCAGCAGACTAAAATAATGATCCAGAAAATATTTTATGATTTATCTTTCTTCTGTATTGTATTCAATGGCATTGTGTCATGCTAGAGAATAATTTTAATAATCTTATATTTTTTGAGTTAATTGGTAAAACATTTATTTCTACTTCTACATAAAGAAACCTAGTGAGGCAGGCTATAAACAGCAATTTAGACAGCTCTTGGTGAAGTCCAAGTAGTACAGGAGTGATATGCAATAGTAAATATTTCAGGGCACAGCAGGATTAGAGTGACAGAAATCCAGAATCAACAGGAAAGATCCTAACTGACACAGGATCCAGTCAGGAAAGGCTTGTTTACTGGTTTAACTGCTGGATGTATAATTTCTATAATTAGAGTCTGATCGGCTAAGCAACATTGCAGTGCAGCTTCAACACCCTAAAGAAATTTTAGACAGGCTATTAAAGAATGATTTATGAAGCAGGCTTTTGTTCAACCAAGTGATTAGAATTTAATAGTGTTGCCTGCTAAGTGTTGAACTGGACATAACCAAGCTACAAAACAATAAACAGTCCAGAAAAAAAAATACAGAAAAAGAAAAGCTTTTCAATATTTTCTGTGCCACAACAGTAAAGAGCAGCATCATGTTAAAGTAACCAAAAAAATTCAGCCTTCCATTTTAGGCAATATCTCACCTAAACTCTTGTGCTGAACTGCTGATAGATTACTTTTTCATTTGAAAATTATTAAGAGCTACAGAATGATGCCTAGTAAAAGCTCATT
Source organism: Daphoenositta chrysoptera (assembly GCA_013397915.1). NCBI lineage: Eukaryota > Metazoa > Chordata > Aves > Passeriformes > Daphoenositta > Daphoenositta chrysoptera. The sequence goes on from VZRO01000762.1 coordinate 680,438, forward strand.
TTGGTTTCTCTGTGTTGAGGAAAGACAAAAGGAATACCAAAAAAAAAAAAAAAAGTGGGAAAGGAAAACACTTCAAATGTAGTATTTTAGGAGAACATTTTAAAATGATTTTTTGGAAAGACAAAGACAAGGGAAACGGGAAAATATTTGAGGCATCTTAGAATTGGTGGTAAAATTCTTCCTCCCTAAACAAACTTTCTTACTGAGTGGCATCCTGTCAATTGTCAGACAAGTCTGAGACCTGATTCCCATTAACTTTAATGAGAGTCAAATTGTGTTTGCAGGTCATTTGACCACGAGTACACATTTCTGTTGGGAAGAAAACTGTCTTATTCATCGAGTCCCTCGTAACAATGAATGACAGCAAGCCCATTTAGTGCATTTCTGAAGGTGTTGTTTCAAAACAACTTTGCACTTAACAAAAGGGAGATGATGGGTGTGGAAGGACTATAAACTCAACTGAAAGAGGCCCTGCTCGCTGGCAGATGGATTTCAAGTACAGATCTTAGTTGAAAAACAATGTGCACAATTGCAAATTCCTACCTACTACACCCACTTGCAGCATTATGGGATGTTTTCAGAGAGCTGTGTGTGCAGGCAAATAATCAGCAACACCGAGAAACAAAGCAACCACTGAGGTTTGTGCAGAAGCTTTGGGAACAGCCCCGCTGAATCTCACCAATTTGCAGTCATGAGCAGGTACCTGCATCACTCCAACACTCGTAGTACAATAAATTCCTTGGAGTGCCAGCAAAACAAAACAAAACAAGCCAAATACCAATCCACCCACAAAAACCAACCAACCCACAACAAAAAAACACACCAAAAAGCCCCAAAAGATACACACAATGAGTAGGTAATGTTGGGAAATCCAGGGGATAATTTGGGAAAAGCTGTCTACAATTTTCTGAGACTACTACACCACGTGGTTCATCCTAGCAATTGTCTCCTTGATTGCCTGTTCTCATAATTCTCTCATTTCTTGTGCAAGTCAGAGGGTTTTAGGAAGGATTGAACATGATTAGCCAAGCTGGGCTAAGAAAATTATTCTGCATTTCATAAAATTGATTAAAAATGGGTGTGAAGGGAAAAAAGAGAAGCTGGCAATGTTTGTGCTGACAAAGATCAATGAAGTATGACATTTGTGATGTGAAGATGCATGAACACTGCACAGGAAAATAGAAGCTTGGTAAAATGACCTTGATGGATGTGTTGGACAAAAGTAGAGTTGTAAAGGACAATTTGAGAGAAACAGAGAGGAATGATGTTTTTAAGAAAGTAGAAGCTGTAAAAAAGGGATCAGTATCCAAACTGAAGATGAAAGAGCGTCTGAATGAAAAAGTCATAGAAAAAACAGTTGTGATGGTTGGACACACTGGGGACTTAAAGAAAAGGAAGGAGGGATGCTGGTTTGAAATTTTTACAGCAGTTAAGGTAATTTGATTGATAGAAAGAAAACAATAGTCTACTGTGGCCCAGTTTCAAGAATGCCTGTGGAAAATAGAGCTGACTCATGAGGAGAGGAAACTGGAGAAGTGAAGGGAATGGGACAGAAACCAGGAGGAGAGAAACAGGAGCCAGATAAAGCACTACTTGTAAAATCTGTACTACACCAATAAGCAAATACCAGACCCGTGTTTCTCCGTGCCTAAGGCAGGCTGCGGTCCCAGAGGGCTGAGCCCAGGCTGTCAGATCCTGTAGGAATCACAGTAGGATATAACTGAAGGCTAATCCTCAGTCTATTGTTTGATGCTCAGACAATCTTGTACTTTACATCCAGAACGTTTCTAGGAAGAAATGTACAGCACAGTGCTCAAAGTATGGCAGGTTCTCTGTAGGGAAGAAGGGATTCTATATTCAGGTAACTTAACTTGACAATAACACGGAAGGAAATTAATAAAGTCTTTTTAGGGGTGGCAATGACATAAGGTACTACAGTGATTCCAAGTGTGCGATGAAAAATGTTGGTAACAACCTTCAGGGATCTTAAAGTGTGGATGAACTGATCCTAGAACCCTTCCATGAACTGCCTTTTGGAAGCTGGAATTCATTGGTGACTTCATAGATAGCAATGCAATTTTTAACCCAGCACTACTGCATGTTAAATATAACCATGTTATTATTTCCTGTCTTTTTTATTTTATCAGCATCAAATGAAATACAATTACTCCTCTTCTGGGGGCCTTTGAATATCTCTTAGCATAAATTAAGATCCTAATTGATATAAAACTCAACAATATTAACAAAAACAGGACACCATGCTTATGAACACTAATTTCTAATGTAGGTACATGAAGCAGGACATATTTCCTGACACAGTCATTTGACACATAAATCTCTGCTGTGATCACAGGAATTAGGAGATGATAGATGCCTCAGATCTGCTTGTGTGACTACCCATTCTAGTCTAACAATTTCCTCTGTCAGGGATGCTGAGGGAAGCAAGATGACAACGAGCACTTCCTCTGTAAAGCTCCTTGGAAAACATTAACCTGACTTTTCACGATCTCTGTTGTTTTACAAGTCTAAGTAGGAAACAGAACTTCAATTGCAAGGTGGCTTTCATCCATAGTTTTCTCAGTGAGCAATTCTAGTGCAAGGAAAGAGTCCATACAGTGCCTCAAATCTATAAGCAAACAACAAAATGAAATAAAGGACTTGTTTTTGTTCAAAAGATCAAGAAAAATCACTTTGAGTTGTATTTATAGAGATGAGGATTGCAGGCTTCTCTATAAATCATGTGAAATATTCAGGTGCTGGACTGCATTAAAACCACTTGGTCTAGATTATGTTTTGAAACAATAGACCATAAAAACACAATTTTCATTTTGAAATGTCTTAATTTTCTGAAACAAAAAGACGGAATAGAATAAAATTCAAATAATGAAAGACATTATGTATAAAAATAAACAGAGCAAATTGAATATTTATATATTCTATAAGGAGGAGAGAATTTGGAAAGACCAGTACTTCCTTGCAACCCTTTAGGAGTGGCTGCGATGGGCAGCATTACGTTTGTTTTCTGGTGTTGCTGCAGCAGTCCTTGAACATTCCCAGCAGTGCCATGACAGGGCCAGAGAGAGAATTTTTAATGACTGTACAACCAGAAATGTTTTGCATGATCTACATCCTAATTGCTGCTGTTCCCAAAGAACAGAACATCAAGTTTTACAATACACAGCAGGGGACTAAAGACTCTCTTTAGAAAACTTATGATGTAAATATAGGACAACAAGGACTTTGAAACTCATTCATACAATTGCCTTTCACAGTAACACTTCTGCTTCAGTTGCAGGAATACTCATTTACAGAACGAAATTGGTATGTTTCCCTTTACACCATCTTTCCCTTAGTTAAAGACTTTGTCTCAAAAATCTTGGAGTTTTATACAGCTTCCTGTTGCATGTGATAATCCTGATATAACAAAATCTCTCTTGTGGATTTCATTGAGTTTCAATAAAGCCTGTTAACATCAATCCAGTTTCTCCTGTTCTGGGTTGGAACGTTATTATTTTTAGACAAGTTTGTCAAACCTTTTTAGATACAGAATACAAATTTATTTCTTCATTATATCTATATACAGCCTTACTTGGGCTGCATTAATTCCCTCAAAGTCAAATCTTGCTTTGTTTATGAGATTATTGGCATTGATTTCAGAGGCTTAAGACAGAAAAATACCTGCACTTAATGGAACAATTGTAGCAGTCCCACTCTGTCCATAGAGGATATATCAATTGTAAAGACATCTTCCCTCACCCCCACCCCCTGCCTTTCCCCTCCTGCCTGCTTTGGTAACTGAATTAGCTGTGCTGTTCTTCAGATAAGTGCTTGTTTTTCAAATAACTGCTTCATCTCTGACCCTTCCTCAAGGCTGATTTTATCTTTCTTTTTTTCTTAATTTGTCTCAAGATGAACTTTGCCTGACCTCACATCTACAGTGATTGAAGCCTTTATAAACTGAGTATGATGTCTAATTTTGACCTATTTTAAAGGGTTTATTCCTGCAAAATATACTTAAGTGAAAGTTACAAGCCTGACATGTTATCTTCCAGGCCAGTAGCTTGCTGGATGTGATTCTGAACGCTTGCTGGGACGCAAGAGCAAGCAGCAGCTGGGATGCAATGTCCTCAGACAGAAATAAATCCCTTTATTTCATCCAGAGTCCCAGTGGACTGGGAGTGGGCTGCCCAGAAGGTTTGAAAAACACCTTTGTCTTCCCACCAAAGTCTAAAAACATCTCTATTACCCATTCAAAGCCTCAGATGCAGTGGAGCAACAGGAGCCAGAACAGGAAACAGGAGGGATTGAGAATATTGATATCCCTGGTCATGCCAAGAATCTAGAAATAGCCAGGAACGATTTCTAGTTGAGCATCCAAAGTGACTCACCAAAACATCATCCCCAATATTTATTTTTCATTTTAAAGCAGCACTTTGAACTGAAAAACATCTATCTTTGATTAAAAATTAATTTGAGTTCTACATAGTCTATTTTCTGTTCATCAACAAGAGGAAAAGACCCTAAAAATATGGAAAAAAATTAAAATTTTGTCTTGGTAAGTCTATCTGATGAAAAGAAAGGGTTTTTTTCTGATAATTCTTGACCACTCCTAGAAGAAAGGATTTAAAGTTTTGGACAATTTCCTTTGCCATTTGTTTTTTGCTTTGCTTTGTTTTGTTTTCTTTCCTCCAAGATCTTTTATTAGCTATTTTATGTTAGGTGTCTTTGAAGATATCTCAAATCATGAACTGAAAAGAAAAATGTCTTCATGATGCCAAAGGACAAACAAAAGACTACGTCATTTATCACACTTTCATTAACAGGAGCATGTAATCATCTAGAAGTTTATTTCTCTTGTCGGAACACTGAGAGGTGTTGAAAGGTAATGCACCAAACCTGACTTCTCTGGAGTGTAAAACTTTGATCCAAAATAAAGAGCACACAGCATCTGCCACTCTAGAATGTAATGGCAGTCACTCAATTAATAGTGCCCAATTCCACTGGCTTAGCTGAAGGAAACAAAGAAAAGGCAGGGAGGAGATTTCCTCAGAATGAGCTGAACAACAGAGTATAAAAAAAAAAAAATAAAAATAGGAGAATGAGGTCACCGAGAAGAACTGGCCAACACTTCAAAATGCACAGAGCTGGGTAAAACACTTGCACACAGGAGTGTGTACAGAGACACACTCTCACAAATGTACCTGCTCTTGCATTCCATGTAGAACTTACAATTCCAGAGACACTTACCTCAATTCTACGTAATTCCACAGAGCAAACCTGTGTGTACAAACTGTAGACAAACACACTTTCTCTTTTTTTTAGTGATAAAGCCTACATTACCTGAAAGAAGAATCCAGTTAAGGATTTCAATTTTAAATTTTTTTAATGGTCTTTCACAGGAAAAAAATACAATTCCCATTTCTACTTCTTACTGGAGTCTCTTTCAACAGATGAAAAGGAGAACTGTACATGTTCCTTGGGCAGGTTCTAATTCAGTTACATAACCTAATTATGTTTCCCAGCAATATAATCTCTGAAATACTGAAACAAGGTTTTAAGCAATATTTCACAAGGATCTAGATTTAATATGCATTAGCTGAACCAAATTAATTTACTGTTAAGTGTAAAATAACAAACTCCACTGTAAAATAATTAATCCTATACTTATTTTAAAATATGGACACTATTTATTATGGATTTAACAGTGCAGTAGTTCCATGCTAATAAAATATATAGTAACCCACTTGCTTTAACTATAATTTTAAATACCAATTAAAGATGGTATTTAACAACATCAGAACCTCCCCCAAAAATAATATGTATTTATAATAAAATGGATCACTAAAAATAGGAGAAAATAAAAACAAACTGCCATATTGAAAACTCCAACAACATGCTTCTTAAAGTCTTGCTTGTCTGTTTTGTTTAGGAATATTTTTTGTTAAAGTTACCTCTTTTCAAATAGGATTACAGCAGCAACACTTAGTTTGAGACTTCCCTTAGTTCATAAGCCCTTTGCTGAATCAAAATTTTTGTTTCCATGGAATAGTCCTACTTATGAACTCCCATTTCTGAGTCTGCCATCTTGAGGGTTCTAAGAAGGTTCTTGACTAACATAACATTTAACTCAAAGAGTTAAATTTAAAAAATAGTTTTCCATTCCATTTTAAAGGGTTTCACTTATCTTCACTAAATAGAAATCATTTCCTAAAAACCTGTTTCTTCTTTAACATGTCTGTTTTTATGGGCTTAATCTTCAAGGTAGTTTGGCACAGAGAATACATGACTGTTAAAGAAGATATTTTTGTAGGAACATTTTTTGTCTTACGAGGTCTAAACATACAGTGCAAAACTGGGAAATACTATTTCTTTTTTAACTGAAAGAAATAAATACCCAAATCCAATTTCTTCACTTCCTGGCTCAGCATTCCAGAATCAGAGGACGACCATGGTTTCTCGAGGCTGTGGCATCTTTTTTACAACAAAACGAAGGTGCCACTAAACTTGCCAGTTTGGCTTGGCTGCACGAGTCAGAGGCACTCAAACTGGAACTCACAATATGCTGATGGGAAAGTTGGTTATTTGTAAATCCAAAGATAACAATTTCCTACCAATATCCAGGAGAACTACAGTCTGTCTGGATCTTCAAGGGACAAGAAGGAACCATCCTTTGTGTTGGCCCAGCTCCAGAATTTGTTTAACTTGACACGAATTCCAAGTACCAAATGATTGGCATGGTCCAGGCTTTTCAGTAGCACAGCAGGGTTTTGATTCAGGCCAGCCTTACTTAAATACAATAATACTTTAGATTAAAACATATTTGTGATCTAGGCTTTTGCAATTAGGAAAGGGGAAAAGCCAGCAAAAGCTCAAGAGTGATCAAAGGTTGGGGTTTGGAACAGGGAAGGGAGCAAGAAAGAGAGCTGAGATCTCAATACTGATATAGAAATGTAGAAAAAACTGGACTGAGACAAACCACAAATGATAAGCTGCAGCTTCCAGGCAATGGGCCAAACCTAAAGTACTCCACAACTGTAGGAAAAAGAAGCCTACTGCAAATCCTCTGGGAGACTGGGAAGGAGAAAAAGATGGTGAAGCTGGCCAAGATCTGATGGTAATATTAAAAGAAAAAAAGTGAAAGTGCCTGTTTAAGGCACGTAGATTTAAGTCCCTCAGGTAGAAACCCTTATTCATACCTCCAAAAACTGAATTTAGTCCAGAGACTGGGATGTCAGTCACTGCAGAGAGCTAAGTCACAGCCTCCCTCAACAACAGCTTGTTTTCCCTTTATAAAAGTAGTTTTATTTGGTCTCTAAGAAAGATCACTGACAATAACAGCAATACCAAAACAAACAAACAAAAAACTTGACTTGTACTGCTTGTCCACTTATACTGGTGGCATAAACTGACAGGCACTCACTAGAGATGAACAAGGTCTGTATTGAACAGCAGTCTAGAAAACATGCTCTTTCCTCATGTCTGTGAGGAAAAGGGCTTAAATTCAATTATGCTTACAAGGATAACCACTCTAAAACAACTGTTTGATCTCCAGGAACACTTTGTTTAGGATGAGCCAATGTTACGTACGCTGAAGACAAACACACAACATGATTCCTTTCTTTCACTGCTTGTTGCATTAAAGGCTGTTTGGAGTTACCAGGTCTCTTCCAGAGTTGTACATAACTGTTACCAAAGAACATATCAGTAACTGCTCATCCACAGCTCTGTTCCTGTTGGAGGATGTCTGTACTTAGCAGAGAATCAGTGTGTTTCTCAACCAGTCAGCAGGGATGCTGCAGCGCTGACTCTCCAGCAGGAGCCAAAGGCAGTTCCATGGCAATCTGTTGGGTTCCACCATGGGTGTTCTAGAAGAGCAGGCCTGAAGGCCTACAAAAGCATCTTCCCTAGGCCCGGTGGTAACCATGGAAACACTTCCAGGGCACCTGAGATGGGCTGGAAAAGAGGACCATGGGTCAGTGACCTTCCTGACCAATGGCCCGGGAAGATTGTGGTCAGTGGCCTTATATGGGATTATTTACACCTTCCCATAACAGGTGATATCTAGGGAATGCTCCAGGTGAGTGGGTGAAATCCTGGGATTTGATCTCCCTGTTTCTATGAGGTTCTATCCTGTTTGTGCACTGGTATTTAGGTACCCTGAGCTGGGCAATGAACGTCTTTGCACTTCTCCCTCTGGCATGCACAGTCCTTGCCCGGCATGGATGCTGCAGCAATCATCAGCGAGCTGTGAGGAAAATCCTGGCTCCACACTGGACAGTGATCTGTTGTTGATCACTGATCTTGAGTGGATTCTTTCTGCCCTGCTGATGGATCGGCACCATGACGACTCTCCTTACTTATTTAAGTGCGACAGAGCAGACTACTGACTTTCACTTCTGCTATAAAAACTGAGTTTAGCATCTCTCCAGAGCCAAGTCAAAGTCTGTTTCATATCTTAGCGACCACAAAATATTTGCTAGCAAGGTGTGTAACTGTTGAAAGGGTGACACACTGGTATCAAAGCATTAACGCCTGCAATGCACTTAATGCCACCAAAACGAAAAAGATTCAAGTTCTATAAAAAGTCCTTTATCCACGTTCTACTTTGATACAGTTACAGTACACTGGGACAATCTCGCAGACCTCAGCATGATCTCCACATTCTGTGTTTGGAAATATTGGATAGGAGTGCCAGAATTTTAAGAATTATGGTTTAGTTCCTCACTATTTTGTTTCTGCACTCTTTGGAACATTTGTTTTCTCCTTCAGTCAAAATATTGATTTTGAATGTTAGAGACTGCAAACTGGAAAATGAATCTAATTATTATTATATCTCAGTACACAAGGTCATTAACCACAAATAAAGTAACTAGACTAAGAAAGCAATTTAGCAGTTTTGTTTATATTTTTATACATTTGGAGGCACCTACAATAAGATGATTTTTTTCATTATTTTACTTATTATGTGCACTTATAGGTACACAATTACCATCAGAAGGAATGAATTTTTACTTTGCATCTGCCTTCATCAGGGCGAGCTAAACCATCAACACACCCTGATTCTCACATTGTTTGCAGCATTTTAAATAAAGATTTTCTGTTTATATTCACATTGGCCTTATACATTCCCACCTACTATCAGAGTCCACTTCATTGTTCTACAGAGATTTCCTTAAACAGAATAGGAAAACTCAAAAAAGAAGCCTACAAAATTAGCCTGTTGCTAATTGCAGCTGTTGAGAATTCAGTCACTTGATTCTTTTCAAAGCCAGGTAATCATATTGTCCATGCATGCTCTGCATTTCAGCTTGCCCTGAAATCTACTCTCTTCATACACCTGCATGTAAATGTTTTAAACCAAGAGCAGATATAGGTCTGCTCTTGGTCATTATGCAAATTTTTCCATTGCTGATTAGGATGCACACAAAGAATTTTTTAACTTTTTAAAGAATTTAGTGCAAGATGCACTGTACATTTATTCTTACAAAGACCTCATTGAAGTGCTATAAATAATCTAAAAATAAAGCTATCAAAATCATGATGTGCCTCAACATAAAAGGCTTAAATCTGGCCAATGAGTTATGCACAATGAATAATGCAAACAGCTCTATTCATATGTACAGTACTGTACAAAATTTAATTTAGGAATTTATGTATTTGCCTCTTGTGTGACTTTTCTGCCTCTAATTTAATACAATTTACTTTCTCTGAGAAATTATCACAGTACATTTTGACATCTGTTCTTCAAAGAATTATAGGGATGGTTTTTAAAAAATATACTTCAGAGTATTTTTTACAAACCTGCCCCTTTCTATCAGACTCTACAATAATACTTTTAAGTTATGGGGTATTGCTTTTCATTTCATTGATATTCATTAGCAGTAGGCAGATATCAGAAGTATGTGGGTGACTGAAGGGAGCTCCAAAATTGAGAATTAATATCTATTATAAATTGCTACAGGGAATAGAAATGGAAAAAGTAGAACCCCTCTTTAAACCAAATAACTTTTAGGAAACAGCTTCTAGACGTCTTTGAGCTGACTGTCCATTTTAGAAAATTTCCTAATTCAGCCTTCAGCACTAACCATGGAAAGAAGTGTTAAAAGAAGCAAAGTATGTCAAAAACAGTTTTAGCAATTGTTAATTCTAATCACTAATAGTGGTCATCAGTGTTTCATAGAGCATTTTATAACCAAAATATTTATTTTGCTTTCATTTGGTCAAAAGATAACCTGAAATACAGAAGTTGAGACAGGAAAACAGAAAATAAAACCTATTTTCTTTGTGAGCTACCCCTAAGATGTGTGTCTATGTCTCACTAATAGTTGCACTTCAAAAAGTGAAAATCAAAACTCAAGAGCAAGTAGCAAACATTATCCAAAGGAAGAGCAACATGTTCATAAACTGTTGCTGCAAAACAGAGGGGAAGTGTCTGACAAATCAAACAGAAACCATAAAAAGAATTTATTGCATTGTTCACTACCCCTAATACGAGGGAGCAGATGTGAGAGGTGGCAATTTTAAACAAATTACAAAGCTAGTTTAGGAGCTGCAATGTCATATCTCATATCAATATATCTGAGAGAAATGTCTTCTGCAAGACAATTGTGCAGCCAAAGCATGTTTGCTGGCATTTCCTATTATATTTATGTTTTATTTATTAAATGAGTAATCGGTATTTGTGTTTACACAATTACAAACCCTGCCAACTCTTTTGAAAGTAAACTCCAAAAAGAACATCACCTGCAGTGGAAGCCTCTTCAGTTCACTGTCCACCCTTCTCAGTAAGCTTCTTTCACTTGACAGTAGCTGTACTGAGGGCTATATGTCCAGGAGATCAATATCATTATCCTAAATGAAATTCTGAAACATGTTTATGAAATTACCTCAGCTCTTCAGGGGAGGAAACCAGCCTTTTGTTTCTACTCAAAAGAACAGCTATATTTTTAAGCACGTCATTGTACTTCACTTGCAAATAGACCATCTTTCAATGATCAAGGGAAAAACTCTCAACACTGTGAAAAAATTTCGCTGTATCACTGAACTTTTCTGTTGAGTCTAAAACCATCATGATCTCAGAGAACACTTTTATTCTACACAAAGTCTCATATCACCACCATGTTTTCTGAATATCCTGTCAAACCCTATACAACAGAGATTCGGTGACCTCTTCAGTAAAATCCTGATAAAGACTCATTAATATATTTACCAGATACCAAAGCTGCTCTTATTCTAAAGAGCAAGTCAATCCTATTCACAAAGAAATAGGAATATAATCTGTAGACAATTAAAAATTATGACATAATAACAGAAATTAATGATACAGTAAAAGATACTTCAAATGTCATTAAAGCATTGCAAATTTAGAGTAACAAGATTATACACTAAGCAACCTCTGAGCAAGGATATTTCTGCTTAAGGAAAAATGGGTAATGATCCAAAAATTACAGAGATAGTTCACAATAATTGACTTTTTAACATAAGAAACCAGAGAGGCACAAAGATCCTCTACAAAACCAAATATCTGCAATATGTTAAAGCAGTTCTATTTATACATGACATTTTGGGGAGGAGTATTCAAAATATGCCTCAGAAGGTATACAGTCCAGTTCAGCATATTTAGCAAACTCCCACTCTACATTATTTCAGTAAGACACCACAGGGCCACGTGCTGCATTCAAGGCCAAACGCAAAATGCTGAGAACCACAAAAGATTTTCTTCCAGATTCAGAAGGAATCATGGGAAAGTAGGTAGTGTTTTATTTTTTGTATTTTTTTCTGTTTAAGGAGATGCTCAGTCCTGCAAGACTCAAGTGGGAGCTGCCAGATGAAGAATACGAAATGCAAGCTTTTATCATCACAGGTGTAGCCGTGCCCAAGAATCCCTCTCTGCTGGGTACCATTCCTGCTCCAGAGCTGTTTGCCTCAGCAAACTAAATGATCTTTGCACATGAGATTTTGTTGAAACCAAAGGAAAATATTTGCATATTTTGCAATAGAATAAGAAAAGATACCATTTTCTGAACAAGCACTACACTTAAATGAAAGAAATTCCACCTGATCCACATCTAGTCGAGGGATACTTCCATAAACATATGCAGCCATACCAGACTGCCCTTGGGGAGCAGGCAAAGTGGTCCAAGTTTTATTTCTGTTTTGTTAATTAAAGTCACCACAAAGTGTTTTAATCAAATCGAAGCAGAACTGCACAACAGAATTTCTGGGTGAGAGATGTAGACGTATTTTTTAATGGTAGTTTGTGAAGCAGAAAAAAAAATTAAAAATTAAAATAAAAAAATCTGTATTAAACAGGACACTTCATGTGCCCATGTAAGTCCTTCTGTGAAATTAAATATTGATCTCATATTTTTTTTAATCTTCCTTCAAGCTCTGCACCATGAGTTAGTAAATAATAATTGAAAATATATTTGAAAATCAGTCTAAAATGGGTATGATTTTCCCTTTCATTAATTACAGCCTTATATACTTTAATCACATGAGTATTTTGGGGATTTTTTTTTTTGTTTTAAGGCTTCCTCTCCCTCTGATCTGTTCTTCTTCGTGTTGCAGTTTTCCTTCCAAGTATATTTCTTCATGCTGCAGAGGATTGCTCTGGAGATGCAGTATCAGGAAACTACCTGACACAGAAGATTAATGTAGAAGTCTGTTTGAACTGTTATTGCATACCAAACAGAGTTCCCTGCCCTCCTTTCACCACTAATTCCAAGGCAGAAAACTCTTTTACTCATGGGCAATTTTAATCTTCATATAAATGTCTCCTTTTGCTTTCCTTCAAGAGAACTGCCTCCGTAGGTTTGGCTTGGATTCTTATGGTAACTGTCTTTCCACTGTTCCTTCATTTTCATACATTTTCCTCCAGCCACCTATTTTAATTTCACTTGGTATTTCATTTTTTCTGACCTAATTTTCATGGAACAAAGGGCTCCCAGATAGACAAGAGAGAAATAACAGTTACAAAATCCTAAAACAGAAAGCACTCAGACCTGTATTCCATTTGCCATGGTATTGTATTTATCAACAGAAAGAAGTAAAGTCCTGATGATGCTGGAATAGAAAATAGTTTATGCAAATTCTTTAAAAAAGTCATGTCAATATTAGAACATCAGCCTTGTGTTGAGAACACCTACCTTGCTTCACTTCTAAATGTTGGGTCAGATAATTTCCCTTTTAATCAATTATTTTTACTCTTAGTCTCTTTTGCATGTCTCCAAAATCTATTCTTTCAATTCACACTAAGTTTCTTCTCATTCAGATATATTTATTATTCTCATTACTAAATTTGTTTTGATTAGTACTTGACACCAGAGAGCTCCAGACAAAATTAAAATAATTTTAGTGAATGAAGACCTACAATAGGCTTTTCCTAGTTATTTTATTCTCATCTAGATACATGTATGCCTAAACAGAAAATTTAATCCCCTTTAGTTTGCTCATGTCTTGTAGTTTCTCAATGTCATACTAAAATAAGTAATATCCATTCCAAAAAAATAGCAAACATATTTAAATTAATTACATGAAAGATGTTACCTTCAACCAAAGATGCCTTAAATTAAATTTTGGAGATTATTATGCTTGATCCACTGCAAAGTTACTGTTGGTGTAGTTAATATTGACATTCTCTATCCCCATCAAATGGAGATCTGCAATGCTTTATGTGTCCCAAGACAATATCCTCCAATTTTTATTTTTTTAACCAAATAACCTTGGAATCAGAGCTGTCTCAGGTGAGGGATTAGCCCCTGCACTGTTAGAATACCTGTGCCCCACTCCTGGCAACTGAGCTGCAAAACCTGTCCACAGCCAAGTGTCCCAAAGTGAATACCTGGCCTAGTTACAAACTCCACTCCTCATTAGTCTCCTTGTATGATCAGCCTTTAATCTCTAATCTAATTAATTTATTTTATGGCCCTAGTTTATCAGTCTCAGGTCTTCTCAAATCTCATTTCAGATTGTGTAAAATGTAAATTTCTCGGCTTCCCTAAGCAGACCACTTATCTATCAGAAACATAGGGGTTTTGTTCCCTATTTTTATACTCTAAATTATATTCCCCAGCATTTTGAGTGATTTTCTTTCATTGTTGTGTTCTCCTATGGATTCATTTAAATTAGCCACTGCTTCATTAATCTGCTATTGTACTTATATAACTGTAGTTCACACCTCTGGCCCTCTAATATTTAAATCAAGAACAGTATCTTAAATTTTAGTTATAGAAAGCCACATTAATTTCAAATTACTAATAAAAGTAGTGAGTGAGATGGACTGTTTTTTTTCTGCTAGAGAAGAGCAAGCTCTTACATTCCTAGGAAAACAATGCAGCTGACAATTATAAGTATTTTTGCTGAGTCAGTCTGGATTCTCTAAAAATAGCCATGGCATGAATTTACCAAGGTCTATGACCCAAAATCTGGAATGTACCAAGAAATAATTTTAACATTGACAGCATTCAATTAATGTTAGAAAAATAGGTATCGCAAAGCACCAAAATCCTTCCAACAAAGAATCACAAGTATCAGAACAAATGCATTCAACAAAACTTACAAATGCTGAAACGATAGCAACAATACAACATCATGAGAAAGAAAAAAGCTAAATAAAGAAACAGGATCTAGATAGAAATCTTTGTAACGTATCAGGTTTATAGATATTTTTCTCTAAAAAGCCTGCATTCTGTTTAGGATTAAGAAATCTGATCCAAAGAAGAACACTTATTTTGTCAGATCAGTGGCTGAAAGTCTCAGTAGCTGGTATTAATGCAGTGGGGGCATTTTAACTGGATTTTGAAATTAATCATAGATATATTTTTCCCAATATTTTCTCTCTCCTAGTGAGTCTAGTCTAAACAGCAGGAAAATAACACCACAGAATCCTTCTAAAATTGGATTTCACTGCTTGATCCTTGGGAAAGAGTGAAGGAGGGAAAAAAGAAGAGAAACCTGGTATGTGAAGAACTAAATGCTGTAGAAATGCATTTTGACACAATTATGAAAACAATTCCAGCAAAAGGATGATATTTGAGCATGTTAAAAACAATTTGTAGAGAAAGTCTGGAAAAGCTGGTAGGCTTACAAAGCACATTTGAAAGAGTAAGTTTTTTCCTTCAATTTAATTTTCTCTTCCCACCAGCAACAACCCCCAGATTGGTGGTGAAGTTAAGATATCCTGCTATAGATTTGGACAAATGACTTTGAGTCAGTCTTTACTCACACAGACTACCGAGAATGTCCAGCTGCAGGTGTCCCTTTGCATTAGGGGACCAGCTTTGATTTAATTGCAGTTGCAGATATAGAATTTTTTTAGTAATGCTAAGAAGTATGTTTCACTTAAGCTAACCAAATGAAGCAACTATAATCTCGGTGACCCATTGATCTGATGTTCTCTCAGAGGAAAATTGGATGAGAAATTTCTGTGTTAACCCTCACTGCATTCCTGTCCAACACCTGCAAGCTTCTGTGTGGAGGCTGCAGACAGACTCTGAAGAGCTCCAGCAGCAGCAGCTGTTTGGGACCTTCAGCAGTGACAGACACTGGGAGCAAGTGCAGCCTCCAGAGATGTGCAGATGACACCGAGCTGAGTGGTTTGGGTGACTCTCCTGAAGGATGGATGACATCCAGAGGGACCTGGACAAGCTCGAGCAGCGCCCCATGGGAATCTCATGAGGTTCAACAAGGCCAAGTACAAGGTGCTGCACCTGGGGCAGGGCAACCCCAGTATCAGTCCAGGATGGGGGATGAACAGATGGAGAGCAGCCCTGCTGAGGACTTGGGGATGCTGGTGGAGGAGAGGTTGGACATGAGCTGGAAATGTGCACTCCCAGCCCAGAAAGCCAAGTGTGCCCTGGGCTGCACCGAAAGCCCTGTGGGCAGCAGGGGAAGGAGGGGATTCTGCCCCTCTGCTCCTCTCTGGTGAGACCCCACACTAAGTCCCCAATATAAGCTGTGGGCCTGTTGGAGCAAGTCCAGATGAGGCCACAAAAACAAGGGGTAATGGCTTTTAACTAAAAAAAAGAGGGTAGATTCAGATTACCTGTAACAAAAAACATTTTATGCTCAGGGTGGTGTAACACTGGAACAGGTTGCCCAGAGAGGTTTTAGATGCCCCATCTATTTTTAAATAAAACCCCATGTTTAACATGGTTTTTAGATATTACTTCATTTACAGCATGGAGTGCCTCAAATTTGTCTCAATATTTTCAGTCTTTAAGATAAGACAAAAATAGCAGTCTTACTTTGTTTTTCAGATCAATCACATCCTCCTGATTATTATGAACTTAATTGGTACACAACAGTAATCCTGATTTTTTTCCTCTGCTTTTAAAATCTTGGGTGAATTTCCATTGTGCTCCATTAGATCCAAGACTCAAAAGTACTGGATTGTGCAGAAATTTACCCATGTTAAAAAATTCCACATATTCAGATTCCATCCTTTGAGTTGGTTTTTTTTTTTTTTGGGGGGGTGTGTGTGTGTGTGTCACCTAGAGATTTCAAACCACCTAAAAGTTGTGTGCATTCTCTTTTGGGCACAATTCAGTTACACCTATTTCCAAAATAAGCAGTGTTCACTGTTTGAGTAAGTGAAGGTACTACATTATCTTTACTATTGCATCTCTGTGCCAAACTCAGACACACTTCAGAGAGGCTTGTAATTCACCTCTGAGAATGTAATTTCTACTCAATATTTAAAACTGTCCTTCCATGGTAATTCACCAAACTGGACACAGCTTTAATGACACACGGGATAGCAAGAGCCCCACATCTGCTTTTCCACCCAGTCATAGTGTTCACACACAAGTTTTCCAGAATCAGAAGCTGTGGACCCCAGCCCCTGACTTAGCTGTGTCTCTAAGCCAGGTTTTCCCCTGATGGGGGAGTGATTTTAAAGAAACTTTCAGCACTCTCTGCTTTAAGATAGTTTATTAAGTCTTATCAGAGAAGTAAAGTCACCAGCGTGACCCAGACACAGCACAGAGCAGAGAATACAGCAGAATGCTTGAAAGAATGCTGGGAATGCTTGTATAATGCTTGCTTATCAAGATAACACTTCTTAAAGGTAAATCATCCAATTAAAACTTAAAACGAAAGATATTTTCACTTTTCTACCAATGTTAGACAAATGCTTTTGTCACGTACACAGAAACTGCGGAATTTTTCACCCAATAATTTTTGACATCTTCTACTGCAGAATATGGCATACTAGAAGAAAATGAAGAAAGTCTAAAAACAAAAACAATCTTCCATCTTGGAGTTTTTGCTTTTTATCTATTTACTACATTAATAAACCCAACACCTTTAGATTTTTCACCCTGTGATAACCTTACATAATACTCTATTATTTAGTTCTCACTAGAGTAGATTCTAGTTCTTCCCAAAGAGTTTGCAGTTTTCTCCATGGATAAAGGTCAAAGACAGTGTTGTCCAAGGGGGTAGAACCCTTCAAAACAGGCAGGGAAATATTCTCTGCTTTCAGGGCTCCCACAAGAAGCCTGGGTTCAAGGTCTCAAGGAGGCAGTTTAAAATGCCACTGGAAGAGCAGAGCTGCTGGCCTTCAGCTCGTGCTGGTCAGCAGCCGCAGCAGAGCCGTCCTTCCTCAGGGAGCTGCTCTCCCTGAGCTCCCTGCTGCTCCTGCCAAAGCAGAAATGCAGCACGGCTTCCCAAATGTCGGCCAGACAGGAGCAACATGGGAAGGAGGGCATGGTACACCTACACAAGTCCCATGAGGGACTTCGGTTCCTCCTCATTAGGCAGGCACTAATTAGCTTCAGACAGATCCGCCACAAAACGCTTCTGGATTTGCTTCAATGAATAGTTTTGTTTTATATGATTTAACCCAAGAGGCAGTATATTGTTTACATCTCATCAAAAGGAAAACCAAGGAATTTTAGTTTTACCCTTAAGTGGCCACACTTTCAACTGGGGAAAGGGGAAGTCAAAAAAATTCTGGTAATAATTCTTTCAATATTATATTATAATGCATAATAATTTAAGGTTAAAAGCACATTCAAGATACCAGTGTTTAAAGATCAGTGATGAAGATAAAGCTGCATGTGTAAGACTACTCCATCATTCACCCAAACTAGTTGACATTTTTCACACTATTCAATTAGGACACACAAATCCCAATTTTGCTGGAGAAGAGAGTAAGGATCCAACCCAGTTTTCAACTCAGATTTTTATCTAAGTTTTAGATTTGATATTCTTTTAAATCCCTGATCCTAAAACCATACAACTACAACAGAATGCCATATCTTGCTTCTAATTTTTAAAAAGTCCAACCCTGAGGAATAATATTGAGAATGTGAACCATTATGTTTAAAATAAAATAACTTTTACATGTTTATCTTGATTTTTAGATCAGTTATCACCTTTATATGAAGCAGTTATCACTGATAATATTACTGCACAAAGAAGAAAAACTTTTTTAAAAAGTTGTTATATTAAGCATAGCATCTTCTAGCTTGCTCTGATGAAGAGATTAAAAAGAACTCCAGTCAAAAAGAAGCCTTATGAAGTACTGGCAATAGAGAAAAATCCTCTTTTTTTGATACATACATGTATGATATCTATATTTAAATAAAATTCTCCAACCTCCTTTATGCTATGACAGTTATTGATTTGTTTTCTTCCTTTCTTTGAGATATGTCTGAAATAAAGCAGGCATTTCCTGGCTTCAATTCCCATTACTTCCAATACTGAAAAACCCTGTTAATCTGTTGAGCTATTTCATGAACCATCTTCATCGAAATAAATAATTTTTATTGCCACCTTAGAAGAGGTTCTTAAGGAAAAGTGCTTTTTTTCTTAACCAAATTAGAATATACCTTCCATTTACCTGTCTTAATATAGTAAAAAGAAGTGACCTTCTGTTCTATGCAAAGCACATCTGTGCAGAAATGTAAAGATTATTGCATTAGACACCTGAACACACCTGAGAGCGCCATTCCCTTGACCTCTGGGCTGGTAAATCTATACACTGTGCCTACATGTCTTACACTATTAATGTAGGCCACTACAACTGTATATTTTCCTGTTGAAATAAACACTGTGAGCTGTTCTTAAAAGTTGGAGCTATACTCTGTGCTTATCAGATTAAAATTCAAAGTGGTTGCAAAGAACTTGACAGGTTGGGACCTTGTAAGATCTGCAGAATTTGAAAGCGCAATGCTTTGACAGAGAGAATTCCTCTTAATGCTCTTTGCAGATACTGTTTTCTTCTCAGAAAAACAAACACAAAAAACCTCTCGAACTAGAGCTTTTCAAATACGTGACCCCCAGCATGCACACTGACAAAATAAACAATGTGAGAGACATAACAGTCCAACAGCTATGAGCCAAGTGATCATTTACTTCTCACAGAAAGTATTGTGCACATTTACCAGGCACACCACCCCTTGCCAAATTCACACAGGAAGCATTTCTTCAGTAGTAAGGTTTTTTCAGCACTAAGGTATTAAAAACTGTTTCATCCAAACAGAGCTCTCCTTGGTAATAAATAGATCTCAGAAGGAAACCACCAACAATAACTTATTCAAAATCTCTGCCCTGAGACAGGAGATGAGAAACTCATCTAAGACTCAAAAGGATCAACACGGGGAACTTGTCCCACACAAGAAAAAAGATTAATGAGTGGAGATTGCACACCTTGCAAAGCACCTACCCCTGCAAATTATGCTTCCTTTGAAGGCTGTACTGACTCTTTGTGTGCTATCCATGCAAAAATCAGAAGCCAAAGTTTCTGGTATTGAAATGGCTTTACAAGTGCTTTAGAAATCAAGCACTAATCCTAATGTTGCTGATATTCAGGGAGAAGCAACTGGCCCTTCTAAAGGATGATTGTCTTGTAAATTAAGACCAACGGAGCCAGGAATTTATTCTGAGAAGATTAGATCCAAATAGCTGACTGTTTAATGAGGCTTAGGCAAGCAATAAAGAAAGCATTAAAAGGAGTTGTAGCTTTCCTTTTTGACAAAGCACAAAATTATGACACCAGAAGTAGACATACTCCTTTTGAAAGTCAAAATACCCTAGATATTAAAGGTATGAGATTCCCTAATTTTATGCTTTCCAAAGTAAGCTACCCAAAGGGAATAGGTGTTTTCTGTTCTGTTCCCTTTCAGCAGAATTCTGACACATGTACCTTGCGGTGATGTTAATGAATCTGCCTCTTTTTCCCAGAGCTCTGCTTCTCTTTAATCAACTAATGTTATTAAGACCAACAAAAAATTGCTCTTTTTATGCACTTGGCTATAACTTAGTTCTCAGACATTCATTTTTACAGAGTGCATCACATTAACCTGCCATACTTGATGAGACCAAATTTCCACAAGCTTCAAAGGAAAAAAAATTGAGTAATGACAATACTTTGGGGTCCAGTAAAGTAACTGGCTAACATTATATCTCATATTAGCACTGAGCAGAAGAACTGCTGGCAGTATGGGTACTCATCTTCATATTTTCCCATTAACATCTACCATATGCCTAGAGTATCTATTTAACACAAAACTGTAATTATTTTACCTAATTAACTGATACATTAAATCAAAGGCCGACTCTGCAAAGTAAGTTAAACCATACCAATTATGGCTTGTGATGCGTATTTTCAGTCTTACAATTGTCAATGGAGTTTCCCTGACTATGATTAATGCAAACTGATTAACTTCCTTTTTATAGCTTTAATCTTCCTAAAATGTGTAAATATATTCTAGTACTAGCAGAAGGTCTTGAAATTACGGCTGAGGGAATTAATTTTTTTGTTTATTTACTGAATGCAGTCACCATCAGCTCAACCCCACCAATGCTTTACGATCTTGCCCCCCAAACTTTCTATGTGATGGCAAAAAAAAAAAAAAGCAGAAACAAACCCCCAAAATCTCAGTCTCTATTGGTCTTCTATTTTTCAAGCTTGCCTTACAGAACAATACTTAACCAGAGTCTTTTCATGACCTGCAGTTTTAATGTTTGCCCAGCAGTATAAATAAAATGGTTATAATTCCAAAGAGCCCCTTCTGGATTTACAGTCTCATTGCAAGTGGTTAACGTCCTTTTGACCTCTCTAAATGCACATTGCATCAACTGGCTACTCCTTAATGAGCTATTTTGATGCAAAATGCACACATATGTGCAGTGATTAATCACCAGGTGTATGGAGAGAGCATTTTAACTTCGTCAGTTACTTCCTTGCTCATTTGCACTGACCGTATCACACTGAGTCAGTGGTTTTATTCCCTTTAAGACTATTTCTTCTTCGCTCTCCAAGTCTTAAACAGAGTGACTGTTTCAAAAGAGCACATTCACAGTTCTGTTATAATTTCAATAATTTTCAGCATTACCATCAGTATGGTTGGTTTCCTTTTGCTTGCCTATCATCTTTGGTACTCATTTTCTCCATCGTCCTATCACATATCTGTTAGAGGGTAGGGGGAAGTTTAAGAATTCATACAGAAGAAATTGCCATACAAGAGATAAAAGCTTATTTCAGCCTCCCACAAACTCTATGCCAAGTTCCAACTTTCCTTCCATTGATGATTTATCAAAATCATGGCCATTACCAACTAAAGAGAAGAGTGGTGGTCTTCCATGTATTCAACCTCCCTGCATCTGTACCAACCGCTTTGGTAAAGCGCAGGTGAGCACTTCATTTTGCTACTATGCCTCTATGTACGTTCTGTAAAAGTACAGTGTGTAAATGGCAAGAAGTCTCCCTGGACCTCTTCTAAAATAGAGCTAATCCACAAATCAAAAGCTACTCTGTCCTAAGCTGCATCAATGCTGTAATTACTGTATCACTTTTATAGCCAGTCCAAGATGAAACTGAAATGAGAGATGACTAGAAAAAAAAAAAAAAATATTAGTCTATGGCATTTGCTGTCTTATTTAAATTGAAATGTCACATGAAATAATTTCATTTTGACAGTGTTTAAGAGATTCGAAGCAACATTTCCAAATTCACGTGCCAAACTGTGTTTCTGTGGGAAAGCTTTTTGCTTTCCTCTTGCTGTCTTGCTTGTTTAGCTCCTGGCAGCTCACCTGGTGGGCTGAAAGCCTGTGGATGACCTGGAAGACTAAACAGGAGCTCCTGACATCGACAGCTCCTAGGCAGGCTGCCAGGTGAGCAGCTTCAAACCAAAACATCATTTTCTTTCCCAGAGAGTTTCAAAACACTTGGGGATCTCAAAGAAATTACATTTGGAAACACAGTCTTCCACAAAACAGAATTACTTTTCTCCAAGCACCTCTGTCTAATATATTTTTTTTATTATTATTTTAATAAGGATTTGTTAAATATTTCAGAACTACTGAGTTTGCTCTTTCCCATTCAATGCCCTTCAAGTTCGAAGAGGTACCACAAAAAATTCACATCTGAAGTGTTTTCCTTGTAAAGGAGAGCATATTTGTCTGAGATTACAAACCAGTAGTTATTTTACTTTGTTGTGGCATGTGCTTAATAAATATGAATAACATATTAACTAAATTGCAGGTTTCTCCAGAGGCATTGTGAGGCATACTAAATATATGCCAATTCACAAGGTAGTCACTGTTTTTGCAGGTGTAGAGGAGAGTACTACAGCAGTTACTAGGCTATATTTGCCTCTCAGAACATTGCAAATTAGAAGTAAATATGCTGAAATGAGCATAACTAACCAACAGAAACATGTATTAAAAAAAAAGTAGCTGGTAGAAAGATTCAAAATTAAGTGTTTTAAAGACAACAGTGTCTGAATATTTGACAGCTAAAGGCCTTGGATCAACTTCTCACTTGAAATATGTTTCACTAATAAATTTTTGTATAACTCCTTTTAAATTTCTGCCAGGTTAAGTTAAAGCACAATTATCCTAAGAGATATGCAGGCATGATCAATAAGACAATCACTGCTCAGCAGCATTGAACAACCTGAACAATTGTGTCAAGCCCAACAGGCGAATAACTCATCTCCCAGTCCTGTGTTCTGCAAAGTACCAACCACGAGTCCATTGTTCCTCTAGCACAGAATTATTCCAAAAGTAGGAAATTTCCAACCATTCACCTGAAGAGAAGTCCAGGAAGAAACTCTACATTGCACAGGACCCATACAAGCCCTGGAATGCCCAACCTATTTTCCTCCTTTAAAACTAAGTTAAGCACATCACTCAGCAAGGCAAATATCATGGGTTCCACGACTTTCCTTCAAAAGAAGCTGCAACTCTCTATTCTTAGAATTTTAAGCCTTTTTAAATACATAAGTAGCTCTCACAGTGCTGGTATTAGGGCCAGCATTTCAAAGTAGTTTAGCTCTTATTTCAGCCCCTAAATAAATTGGCAGATTATCGAGTACGTTCAGGTTGTTGTCATTAAGCATTTTCAGAGTGGGAAGGAGACAGAGAACAGATATTTTGAACACAGTTTGACCCTTTAACTTTCTCTCTAAAGAACGTTGGAATGCTGATTCCAATTCTAGGTGCCATTTAATTAAATCATTAAGCATTAGGGTCCTAAAAAAATCTCACCCTCAAGCAAAAGAGTGTCAACAACCCCACAGTTAATGGGACCACACTAAGCTGACTTTATCTGGTTGTATTACAGGAGCTACCCTAGGCCTGTGCATAAAGATCTTGCCTACAATGCACCTTTCTCACTTCAAGGCTTGGGTTTTGGCAGGAATCCCTCTGTTTGGGCCATCCACTACAGCCATCCACTACCCTGCCTGCCTCAGGCAAGTTCTGCAGCCTCAGGCAAGTTCTGCAGCCTCAGAAAGTGCTTTTATGCTTTCCCAGGTTTTTCACACACTGCGAGAGACCAGGTTTGAGGGGCTCCCTCCACCCATAAGCATAGAAAAAAACAGCAGAAAATGTTTAAAATGCTGATAGAAATTCTGACCAACAGAAACTGCAAATAATTTATGGTATGGCACGTGATTCAGCATTAAAGTTATTCTTAATTTAAAAAAAAAGCTATAGCAGTGTGAAAAGAAAATATTGAACAATGAAAACCTTTGGCTTTGCACAATAAGCTGTTAAAACAGGAGAGGGGCCAAGATGAGGGGAACGGGGAATTGTGTGCTGCAGGGTGCTGAAGAATGGGACAGTAGAATAAGAAAATAAAATGCCATAATCTCCCTGTGTTGTACACTCCTGTGCTTTATAATTATAGACTGACCACAGGGCCTTTTATTGCCAAATTTGATTCTTTGAGTTTGGGATTTCTCCCCAAGCCTGGTGCTTTTCCAGCTGCTGACATGCTCTGCAGTGAGAGGTGGCACAGAGAGGGCATTTCTTTGTCCCCAATTCAATTCAGAAGATGTGTGCTAGAGGACTTTTTTCAGGTCATGATATATCTCCCTGATTCAATGGCAACTGACAGCTTCCACAAGGAGAACTGTAGGAATGGTTTTCAGGCTTTTTAGAGTAAACCATTCCTGAACAGTGCTTTTCATCAGCTATTTTATTAACAGATGGCTACCATTTATATAATGGGACTCAGGGCCACAGAGGGGAGGAATAAGTTGACAAGCATTAATGATGAAAAACCAAACTTATTTCCCTTTCAACAATTTTATTCAAATTGTTCTAAATCTTTTCTCTCTAGAAATGGCTATAACTGATAATGAAATACACTTTGATCATACTTAAGTTAAAGTATGCATTGTCAAGTAGCCTGGAGATTACACTTGCTCACATTCAAAAATTGTATTAAACTAATGATTGCTCATTACAGAAATAATCATGTAAAGGTCTAAACAAACAGAACTATGCAGGCATAACAACACAGTAGTATTTTAATATTTTATTAAATGCAAATTGCATGGATACAAGCATAGCAACCCTTATTTCATTACCATTGTTCAGTAACTTTGGTAATAAATATATTCCAAGTAGTGTTGCTCCAATGAAGCTCATCTACAAAACGTTGGCCATTTCACCAGCTTGCTGCTGCTTTTAGTTTCTCAACTACTCCTTATTGGAACAATTAAAAATCGGCCTTAATTAAAACTTTCAAATTTGATACCATGAGTTTGCTTAGTTCTAACTGGTTTTAATTTAAAAAGATCTCATTTGATACTTAACTTTTTATCAGATAAGTACATCAATGTACAAGATGCATCCAAAGGATGTCTTGGGTTCTCAGATTCTGGCTGGATTAGACAGAAAAATATTGCAAGAGCCCTATTCTTGAAAGCCTAGAGATCAATTTTACAGTTTTAGAGACCTAAAGAAACAGAACCAGGGATCCTCCAAACCCATGCAGAGAGATGTTGGGAAACGTGCAGAATATCAAGAACTACTGAGAAAACTCATTTGCCCAAATCCTCAATTTCTCCTTTCACCGTAAGATCCTCTGCCCAGAAAAGTCTTCAGGATTTTCTGAAATGATTAGTGACAAAGAATTTGTGGGAAGCCAAATTGCTCCAGCTTACTCATTCAGTTATAATTAGAAATTGCCAAGCATAGCCTCTGGACAGTTCCCCTGTTCCTCAGCTGAAGGTTTTGTAAGAAGCTGCAGAGCTGTGGTGTGTCTTCCCCAAGCCATGACGTTGATGTCATCACATACTGACTCCACTAGAATTTAATTAAAGATTGACATCCCTTAACACATCAGCCTGTGAAAATGGAACTCCAAAACATCCCCTTTTAAGATTATAACCTCACAGCTCGATTTTTGAAGGTCACAGATTTTTTACAAATCAATATACCTTGCAAAGCAGCATAAGTTTAGCATCTTGAGAGAAGAACCCAGAATAGTAACCTTTAGAAATCAGACATGAGTCAAGTATTAGCCCATGAGTCAGCAAATCAGATACTGAAAGTGATGCATTTTCTAAAGCAGAGCCCTGGAGAAGGTAGTGTGTGATCCTGCACAGGCTTTGAACACACACAGCTTTCACTGCCTGAAAGAAGAATCTTTGCTAAAGAAGATTTAAAGCAATACACTCTAATAAACACAATGCTAAAGAACTGAGTTCCTCAGCAGCCCAGAAAGGAATATTGTAACCCCTGAAGATTTTAAATCTCATTTAAGTGGTCAGAGTGAGGTAAGAGGCCCTGAAGCCCTAAGCAGATGTATTAAAACTGAAAGAAAATATCAGACATGGGAAATGATTGTAATTAAAATTTTAACACATACAAACACAACAACTCCAACATTACTAAATGGAAATCAAACAACAGTATTTGGTGTTAAGGGACTGAGTAATAAGCCACCCTTTAATCACCCCCATCTGTTCTTGTGAGTGCATATTTTGCAAAGTGTTATATTAATTCCAGGCATCAGAGAGTTAAGTATCCCACAGAGGATGCAAGACTTGCTGGCCTAACACCAGAAGTAAAAGACTCTATTTTAATAAACAACTAAATTTATTAAAACAATGAGGGCTTTTTTTAAAATTTGCTTTCATTATTCATTGGAAGGCAACAGACTGGGGGAGAATGCATGAAAACGTTTTTCTTTCCTTCAAAATGATATTTTAGGTTTCTGCTTTCAAAAGTTTTTCTAAAATCTATGTTTTTTACAAGTTTGACTATTTCATCAACTCTCAAAAATAAAAATCATTACTACTAACAAAATAAGGAAGTCAAAGTGGCACTTGAAAGAGCTTATCTTCTGCATTTACTTCTAAGTGCACAACAGCTGCTACTTATGACTTATTTCCTAGATCAAAACGTTTCCCAGCTCCTCTGTAATAGGCTGGCAACTTTAGGGTCAAGTTGTTTCTCATTTTCTCTTCTTACTATCATATTTCTGTCACAATCTTTAAATCTCTCCCACATAACAGGTTTAAAGTGTCTTTTCTTGGCATCCCTTTGGAAGTACAGCTATAGGAGCAGCAGGTATCAGGCAGTGGAGTTGTATTTTGCAGTTGGATTGTAGAAAGCTCAAGGTACAACAGGGTGCACCTTTCTCCATTTATTTATTTATCCCCTCCCATTGCTATGTATACTGCTCCCACTTGGCTCATGATGACAGAATATTCCAGTCCTAATGACTCCATTTTCCCACAGAGCCACAAGATGATCTTGAGTTCATATGAAGAAGTATTTTTTCTTCATTAAATTGTGAAATTTATGTGTGGTATAAGAGGTGAGAAAAAGAGAAGTTAAAATGTAGAGAATTTGCTGCACAAACATATTTGTCATAGAAATTTCCTTGGTCCTTTCCAAGTTTCAGCCTCGAATTCTCCTGATAGAGCCATCTCTTTGCCACATCAACACATCTATCAGCTTTCCACAGATCTGATGGATCTTCATCCTATTCTCTACTGCTTTAGGAAACCTTGCTGGGAAGAAAATGTTTGCTTCTGAGTCAGGTTTAGTCTTGCAACCTCCTAGTGCTTTCCTCTTTACATTTGATTCAAAGAGCAGTCAACAAAATCACCAGCATTGCTCCACTTTAATGACTATTTACAGCTGAAGAGTGGAAATAAAAAACTCTCTTGGTGTTCTTACAGCCTCAGATCCCACACAGGCTGTTTTACATGATCTGCCAACACCAATAGGGTTATGTGATAATTCTTCAATCTTAGAACTTTCTGCATTTCTTTCATTAAGCAAAGACTTTTCTGATAATATCTGTCAGCCAGCTCCTTGATTTCCACAGGACTGCACTTGACAGATTGCCACATACCTACTACTTTAGACCAAGTAAGAAAAATGGCTTTTCACTGCTGGCATCCAGTCTCCTTTTCTGACTGAGAACAGAATGAGCACTTTTAGCTCTAGTTGATATCCCTGGCCAAGAGTCATCAATCCACTGAAACAGAAGTTCCTTTCAAGTCTTCTGGATGTTTAAGGAACAGAAAGAAACTTTCCTATTATCTTCCTCTTTCTCCTCAACCACAATCTAAACTTCGAGGCAATAAACAGCAGTAAAAAACATCTTTGCACCTAGGAGGGAGCAGTTTAGCTGCCTTTTTCCTCTTAAATCATAACCACAGTTGTTAGCAACTCCATGATTAATTAGCAGAAATTTTTTCAAGTTACAAAAAGACATTTGAATACTGCTAAAACTTTATATATGTTATTTTCCTTTTTTGACAAACCCACAGTGGAGGAAAAATACCCCCACCTTTTAAGCATAGTTTGCAGTCTATCTAGATTCAAAATCCACTTTATCTTCTCCTAAAAAATTACAGCTTTGTTTCAGGAATATCTTTATATTTTTCTCGTAGCAGTGCTTGCAGAGATAGCTAGGATCCTGACACTTTGATTTGAATTTGGTAGCTCTCAACAGTTTGGGTACATAGTATGACTCACTTATGCTTCCATTATGCTTTACATAAACTTGTATAATCTTCAAAATAAGGCACAGATGATGATCTGTACTGCAACAATACAGCCCAGGGTTTCCAACAGAAAAAGTAATAGCTCTCATAAAGTTTGCAAGTTTTGCCAAACATCCATGGGTATTTGAGTCTTCTGTGGACCCAAAGAAAACACTGTGAGTGAATATCCACCCATAATTCAGCTGCATAGTATTCCCCTCAGATGCAGAATTCTAAAAATTGAATTGTGATCAAAAGACTCAGAAATAGGTACCGGGATAGAACAGGAAATTCAAATTCAAATACAGGCTGGGTGGAGAATGGATTTAGAACAGCCCTGAGATGAAACACTTGGTGATTCCAGCAGCTGAGAGGCTGGACAGGGGTCAGTAATCAGTTCTCAGCCCAGAAAGCCCAACTGTGTCCTGGGCTGTAGCAAAAACAGCAGGTCCAGGGCAGGGATTCTGCCCATCTGCTCTGTTCTTATGAGAGCCCACCTGCAGTGCTGCCTCCAGCTCTGGGGTCCTCAGCTCAGGAGGGACATGGACCTGCTGGAACAACTCCAGAGGAGGCCACCAAGATGCTCAGAGGGCTGGAGCACCTCTGCTATGGAGACAGGCTGAGAGATGTGGTTGTTCTGCCTGGAGAAGAAAATACTCTGGGGAGGAACCTCCAGGACCTAAGGGGGCTCCAGGAGAGCTGGTGAGGGACATTTCATGAGGGCATGGAGCAAGAGCCAAACGGGAATGACTTTAAATGGAAAAAAGGGAGGTTTATATAAGATATGAGGAAGAAATTATTTTCTCTGAGGGTGGGGGGCCCTGGCACAGGGTGCCCAGAGCAGCTGTGGCTGTCCCATCCCTGGCAGTGTCCAAGGCCAGGTCGGATGGGGCTCTGAGCACCCTGGGATAGAGGGAGGTGTCCCTGTCCAGGGCATGGGGGTGGGTACCAGGTGATCTTTAGGGTCCCTTCCAACCCAAACTATTCTATGATCCTATTGCAGTAGCAGTTTAATGGCATATTTATTTAATGAGACTTAAATATAATAAGCACTGCTGCCTTAACCCCTCCACTGGGCTCAGCACTGCTCCCTGTCCCCAGCAGGGCTCCACCATGTCCTCCTGCAGTGCATATCCCCATCCTTAGCACTCACCTGTTTCCTCCAGCCTATTTTCATTATTATGTAAATCTCATGCTCTGAAATGCTATCTTTATGCAAATTTCAAGCAAAATTTTCTGTTTCTTTTGCTTCTTTAAGAAAACTGTAGTAGGTAGTCAAAGAGATTAGGAGACACCTGAAGATAATCAGGCTCTCTGGAAAAGGTTATGGATACTTGGAAAAAGTAAATTAGAAAAACAAAGATGACATAATATAGCTGGAAATTAAGGCCTCTTCTATTATGAGAAACACATTGATGAATAAAAGTTCTGTATTCCGTACTGATACTAACTCTAGCTTCTAATATAAACCTATAACCATGAAGGAACAGGAAGCCTTTACAGTCAGTCATCACACACTCCAAATGAAATCGCCTTGGACTCTCTGAAGTCCCATACATGAACTCCAAAGCCAAATCTCTGAAATTCTGAGACAAGTGTTAAACAGTAAAGTTATTGAAAATATCCTTGAATGATAGAACACTTTCTCCACTAATATATGTATTACTCAACCATTTCATTGTGATCTCTAGGTCCTGATCCTCCTTTAAAAACATTTGGTCATTAAAAACTAGTTTGCCTGGCCACCACTATTAAGTCACTACCTGTGACCAAAAAAAACCAGCAAAACACATGCTAATTTTGGTTTTGCAAGCAGGAAATAGAAAACATTGCATTTTTATACAAGGCAAGCAGTCAAGTGTAGAAGAAATAACTTTTCTAGTACTATTTTGTTGTCAAGCTACAGAAATCTTGAACTAATGACAAATTTCAACCTAATTAAGAAACTACTCGCACTCTTTGGAGCTGCAGATAATTGTTTCAAACGAAATGGGAAAGAGCTATATAATAGTCACAATTTCTATGCCCAACATCTGCTTCAAAGCCTTCATTTCTTCTTATTTATACAAGAAGAGAATAAAATACTCACTGTCTCAACAAATAACATCTGCTGCAAGTTTCTTAGTACACAAAGCAATTGTGGAAACTTTCAGCAATTCATTCAGATGGGATAGTTGAACAGGCTGTAAAGAATGGGCTGTTCTACTCCAAAATAAACACTTCAGTAGTAAAATATTCTGTAAATCAGAGGTTACAGACTTTTTATGCTACTTGTAAAAACTAAGGCTGTCATACTGATTCTAATTAATATCTCCTCTATTTTCTTAACACATATAGGAAGTCCATTATGAAACTAGAGTGCAAATGTCATGATTTAGGCTGCCACAGACGATCATCTTTTGGTGTCATTTACTATTCAATACCCTGATATAACTCTGTACTTCAGACAATAATCCCAAACAACCTCCACTAGAGAGAGGTATATAATTCATAACAACAATACATGAAAAAAAGATTTTAGCTGGAGATTTGCTAAACATAACAAGGTAGCTTGATTCATGGCAGCTTGGACATGAAAAATCTATGCACAGCTTAATACGACTCCTGTCTTTCTAATTGTCAAGATGAAGAACGTTCTTCCTTTCTCTGAAATGCTCTGGACGTGAAGTATGGACATTTGAGATCACTCAAAACACTTCAGTTTTATGGCTTATAAATCCCCTTTCCCAAGAATCCTGATTGGTATCCCACATATATCACTGATATTATTTCTCCCCTCTTGATTTTTATCTGGCTGAAGTGACGTAACTAGAAGAGATTGCATTGGCTGTGCTGGCATCTCTGAGCAGGAACCAAACATTTCCATAGCAACTTAATACTGCTACACTGCCTTGGTAACCAATTTAAGATAATTATTTATGATGTTTACCTGCACTAATGTTCGAGGGCTGAATATTTTAGGAGACTATCATTCTTAAATATATTTGCTAGTTTCATGAATAAATCAATTTAAGAATAGGCACATTTTTATAGTTTTGCGTAATATCTAATAAAACCCCTTCCCAGATACTCATTTCAGTGCCTTCAGTCTGTAAGTGTCCTCAGTGACTAAAACCATGAAGAAACCAAAACCAAGCTGTCAAGCAGAACAGATTTGTAAGGAGAAGAGGGGGAAAAAAGTTAATCCATTTTTGTTAATAACCAAGACTTAAAGGAATTTAAAAATAATTTTATTTTCACACAATGCTTCAGTTTGAGATTATTTTCCCTGCTCAAAAGCCTTACTCAAAAATCTTGAGACTCTGATGCAGTTCATCTTAACTGCATATAAGCGATATCTAACTTTTAATCAGAGGTAATAAATAAATCAACATGGTAGATTAAATTGTTTTGAACCTCACACCTGTTTTTCTAGTGGCTGCATTAAAGACAACTTCAATCTGTGTGCTACCACTTATTACCATACCACAGATTAAATTGTAAATAGAAATGACAGGCTCTTCCTCTTCATATTCCATCATAGCAGTTGTTTGGATTTTTTATTTTAAAAATATTTTCCTCAATAAATTGCAGTAAACAGAAAATTATTAGACCTTATTTAACTTCAGGTATTGTGCTTCTTTGGGTTTGAATTTTAAGTGCACTAAGAAAAGAAACAATACCAAAAAGAAAACAATGCACAAACCAAATGTATGAGATGCATAAGGCAATTTAAGACATTATGTGACTGCAAGAGCAGGAACTGTGCTAATAAGCACTTCCAAGGCTATTAAAAATAGGGTTTTTTTTTAAACCCTTTTTATCATAGAAATATAGAATGGTTAGGGTTGGAAGGCAACATCATTATCTAGGTCCAGTCACCCTGCTGTGGTCAGGGATGCCACTCACTAATTCAAGTTGCTCAGGGCCCATCCAAGCTGGTCTTGAACATGTCCAGAAATGAGGCATCTACCTTTTTGATAAGGCAGAAAGTGTCCTATTGAGTTAGTTTTAAAGTTACGAAAAATTAGTATGGAATTTTACTGCTATAAACCAGTAAGATGGACAGGTCTCATTTTTCTTACAGTTCAGTGTTATCTGTCTGCATTAAAGTCCTTGAGAGACAGCGAGCACATATGTTCATAACTGCAGACACTCAGTGTCTCGAAAAGTGCCAGAAAAGCACCACTGTGCCAAGATAGCAATCACTTAATGGCATCGATTTCTTGTAAAACATTCCACACTAGGGAAACAGAAGGTATTTTTTTCACTGTCTTTTGAAAGCAGGGAACAGCCGTCTCAGAAAGAGTAGTGAAAGCAAAAGAATTTGATACCTAAAGTTCTAGTCTAAAGACACATTGTAGACATTGAAATTGTGTGGTCCTTTTTGTGTGAACGAAGCCTGAGCCACCAGTTCAATTCAAGGAAATCCAGCAATAAGCAACGTGGCAGCTTTTCAACTTCTGAAAGAGCAGATTCAAAGTTTGATGGCAAGCTCTCTGAAAGTTAGCTGCCTGGCAGAGCTCTCTGAAATAAGAGAGAGGAATGCTGGAAAGAGGAGTCTTCTTCAAGCTGGTCCCTGGAAGTGCCTGCAGTGGCAGGAGGCTGGCAGAAGGACAGACAGAAACATGTGAGGAACAGACAGACACGGCGTGAGAGATAAAGAAGCAGGAACACAACAGTGCAAAGTTTCGAAGGCAGGAATCAGGAATATGATTTAAGGATGAATGAAGAATTTCTGATAAATGGTTTAATCCAAAACTCATTGAGGACAATGCAAAGACTTTGAAAATTGTTTGATATGAGGCTTGTAATCTTAAATGACTGCATTTAGAATCACTGCTTGACCAGCATATCAAAACCCAGAGAGCACTCCTTAAAAAGTGACTTCATAAAACCTCCTCTAAGATGAATATGCCAGTGCTGCTTTGAAGATACAGTCATTAAAGGATGAAGCATGTGAACTGTCAGTATGACTTCTCTGAAGTTTAACTATAATCTCCTTATTATTTCTTACTGAGTTTTTGAAATCTTCTCTGTTGAAAACAGAAAGCAAAACTGAGGCAAACAGCTTAATCTGGAAATTACCTGTAGTCTAACTTTAGTCTCAGTTCTTTTTTATGTGTGTGTATGGGCATGATCATTCCAATTCTAACAGCATTTAGGCTTTTTACTGTTGCGTTTACCTGAACAAACACTAAAATGCAGTGTAATTTTCCTACCTTACATTAGTTATTTGTTACTGCTGCTTGTCACGCATTGAAAAAGGCACATTTACTTTTGAAATTTCATTGTTCAGTTAAGAACAGTTAGGATATGTTCCTGTAAGGGAAAAATTTGTCTATCACAGGGTAAATTTTATCTTAAAAAATATCTTTTTTGAAGCAAAGTGATGTTTTTGTGATTAAGAAAAAAGTCAATGACACTAACATAAAAACAGTTCAGTATGAGTCAATTCTGAAGCAACCTCAAATATGTACATAAGTCCACTCAAATATACTCATGCACAATGACTTGACATAGATATTAGACAGTCAAAGAGGCATTCATGTCCCAGTGCAGAAAATTCATCCTTGTTTCTAGGAAAGGATTCTGAACAGAAGCAAGGATGAAAAGTGATGTGTTTGTGTTAACAACTGACATTCAATTTTACCAACCTCTCTTCTCCCTATAAGACCCTAAAAAGATACAGGCTATGTGCTCTAAAGTACAGCCAATGTCCTGCAGTGTTTTTTGGGGTTTTTACTTTGATTTTGAATAGGTGTGTAAAACAAGACTGCAATGTTTGAGGAATGACAAATAAAAAGTACAGTTTAAGAGTATGAGGCACCACTGGAGAAAAGATATTTTTAGAAGAGTTATCCACCTTGGATATATGGAAGACAAGAAAATATAGTGCAGCTCTCAGAGATGTTTTGCCTGGTTATAGGCTGGACAGTCCAGACCAAGATCATTTCCAAGGAGACACATTTTATACTGTCTCACTGTGCTTTGCTCTACAAATGAATGCAGTCCAATCACTGAGCAGTTCCAGGAATAGTACCAGCCTTTTATGAAGAAGTGTATCAGTCAATCATTCAGTCCCACAGAATGGGCACTCATTTTATATATTTAATGACCTAATAGGAGTCAGATTGTTCATGTATTTACCAGTCCAAATAGAAGTAAATGCCTGGGGGTAAAAGAAATAAAAGGCCCCATATAGATTTCAGTATAAAATTATTAAGCGGGACAGGAAATTCAAGGCATGACCCAGCTAAAATTAAGTTTTAATCTTTCAAATATTTCTTTGTACAAATAACTCTGGTGGGGTTTGGGATCTTTTGGGTGGTTTTATGTTGTGGTGTGGTTTCTAATTTTACTGTTAATTGCTGTTTCTTCCCCAAATGGTTTGTCCCATTTTCCTCATAAATGGTAGTTTGTCCCGGGACTTGGTACCCTGCCCCATTCCCTGTCACTCAGTGTGCTGGGTCTCCTCCCCTGAGCTTTGTACTACCCCTTACTCTGGAAAGTTCTCTACTACTCCGTGTCCCATTGGGTGTTTTAAATTACTCTACTCCCTTCTCTTAGCCCATTAAGCCCCTGTTATGCCAATCCTACCCTGGACCCTCCCAAGTTGTAATTCTACTGGTTACCCTGACTGCACCACCCTTAGTACCACCCACCCAAAAACCCCTGCACACCCTCAACACACTGTCTTCGTCCCTGAACCCTCCATGGAGTAAAACGTTCCTTTGAACTCACAGGAAGCCCTCTCTCTCGTCCTTTGCCGCTGCCTGGCTCGCCGTGGTTTAACCCCGGGTAAACCACAGCTCAGCTCTGCCCCGCGGAGCCTCTGGGGACACTCGCTCGCTACATGCAGCGAAGGGTCTTAATCTGGGCTGACCCCAGGCTGCACATTTTTATGAGTTTGCTTTATGGTTTTCTTCAGTTTTGTCTTTTCTGTGGGCTTTTGTTTTTTCTTTTTTTTTTCTTTTTTTTTTTAATGCAGGAATTCTGGAATAACATTTGTTGTTTCTCTGTATAGAACAGGCTACAAAGATCTACATTCTTTCTCCTGATGCTTCAAAGATTTCTCTGCTTTGATATCACTTCCAAAATTATGCTTTTCTAGTCAAACAAGAATTGCCTGTGAAAGTGCTGAACACTCCTAAGACATGTTAAGTGCTCTGGTAAATGGCTTGATGGAACCACAGCCCTGATCATGTGGATCAAAGCTTGTGAGCCCTAAAGGCAGCGAAGCTCCACCTGCATTTGTGATACATCAGGACACAAACAGAATTATCAGCACAGAATCTAATGGGAAGTAACAGAATTGAAACTATTCAAGCTCAAATTTTGGAAAAGATGTAGGAAAATACCTACAAGCCTTGTTCAGAGCCTCACGTGGGAAAATGTTTAGTACAAAAAAATAGCGAGTCCAAAACAAGTCACACACATCAGTACAGATTTGACTGGAATCATCAGGTGTCAAATCAGTACTTCATTCCTCTTAATTTAAAACATTTGAGCTTCTCTCCTGACAGCCAAAAGCTACAATGGTCACCTATAGCAAAGGCTGTCTTTCAACTTTCTGCCAGAAATCCTTACTGAAGTGAAGAAAGGGGGACACCTAGGGTCGTGTTTAATGAAGGACAGTATCCAGAAAAGGGTGTTCTGTTGAATATTGAGAATTCCCTATAAAACTCATTAAAGGATTGAATATAGTCAATGCACATGTACTGTCTGATATTAATTGCTACTTCTTTCATCTAATTGTGGAAGTAAAATGACTAATCCTTATGGTGATAGGTGGACAAGAGCAGCCAAAGTGAGCAAAAGGTTTCTGTGCAAAAATGACAATCATTCCCCAGCAAATGAAACAAAAATACTCCAACTCTGAAAACAAACTTTAAAACCTTGTACTCTTATATGTCAAATTGCTACATCTCTTGCTCAAGTAAACCAATTGTGCAAAGGACCAAAGCACTGCTAAGGTAACAAAATCAAAGAGTGAAAATTCCACGAGGGGAAGCAATATCTGCGTGCCATCACCCCCGTTCCAAGATAAACATTACAATCTACATTGATGTGCAACAATGATGTGCTCTGAGTACAGTGTCACACTATATAAACATGCTCTTCCAGATGACAAGTACAATGGTTTCATCAGAACAACTGATTTCAGGCACATGCAAGCAGAAAACAGAATAATGATGTTTGTCCAAGTCTTTTTGGCAAGGGTGAAAAATACGTTGATGCTTTTTGCACTCACATTTGACTAGTCAAAACTATGCATTACTCCATGGACCAAAGAAGCCCTGAAACAAACCCCTAAAACAAAAACCCTGCTACATAAATAGCCTAAAACTGTCTGCTGTGGCATTTATTCTGTACAACTCCAAACTTAAAGTGTGGGTCCATAGGCAGAAAGTGAAAAGAAATAATAGCCAGCTTTTGAAGCTGATCTCACATTTCTCAGCTTTACAAGGAAAAAAAGATTCAATATTTATCATCTCTCAAACCATTAACAAGAATGTGAGAATTACCACATTTCCATTCCTTAAATTATCATCTTATTAGCCAGGAACTGTCCTTATTTACATACAGAAGCAGCAGTTTCCCAAAATCCTTATTTGGGTCTGTGCTAAAATGCTCCATCCTCACAGAATTCACATCGTGAAGAAAAATAACAGGGAAACAGACCCACACTGTTGAAGCTCCAAATCTCCTAAAAAACCCATCTATGTTAAACTTTACTTGTTGCAACAGTCCCATTGAAAAAGAATAGGTCTACATTTGAGCATAAAATTAACCACTTCCTTAAATATTTTCAGGACTGAGAAAGTCCCATTCTTCTGTGTTCATGATTTTGTTGTTTGCATTAAGACACAAGGAAAAGGAGCACAGAACGCAACTCAGAAGTGGAATAACAGACCCAAATTTAGAGCAAACACAAACAAAAGTTCTGATTCCATCATTTAGATATCTGATCATCTTACTAGGACAAGGTAATATTCGCATTATTCACTTTAAGCCATCCAAGAAGACAAAGATTCCCTTGAGTCTCCATCAAGGCAAAGTCCAATGCAGTTAATGATATTATTCAATATGCTACAGAAGTGCTACATTTTCCTTTACCATCTTTATTTATAATTAGCAAGAAAATAACCTTTGCAAATGCTGATTGCTTCCTTAACATGTACGTTCTGTTTTTGTAACCCCTTAAATAATGGCCCTATTGATTTCAAGGTTACGGCTGCTAAAACCAGAAGGGTCTGAAATTCTCCAACTTTCAGCTAAAATCTAGTTGTAGAATAAGTTATTATCTGGAAAAGAAAACTTGAGATTTCTTAGTGGTTTTTCTTTTAATTTCTCATAGTCCTGCAATACTCCCTAAACTATTGATAAAGGGGTCACCTGTGTCTGGCCATCCAGGTGCTCCTGCTGGGATCACTTGCACCGCCCCAGGCTGTCACTGCCAGGACCAACGTCCCTTGCAGCAGTGGCTCCAGTGACCCAATGGGTCCCCGTGGGTCCCCTCCACACCCCACACTCCCAGCCACACCAGGTTTCCTACAGCAGAGTCTCTCTTTGGATCCTTTAATTAATTTTCCTTAAAAGAGCCAGGTTTAGATCCCAGCCCAGGTTAAGCTTGCATGGCCAGGCAGGTTTCACCTCATGAGCCATCGGCTGCTTTGGGAATAGTTCCTCTCCGACTCTTCTCCTGGGCGAGTTGGCTTCATGTGAATAAATATTAATTGCAGCAGAGACAAACAGAGTTTCTCCGTAGCCCGCAAGAACACTACAAGCACTGAACTGTAAAATCGGTGTTTCTCTGCTGCTCTCTAGCACAATAGATATTTAACCATTCAAATAGCAAATGAAAGAAATCAAGACACAAAAGAGGAACCATCTCAGTATCTCAGTAATTAGGGCTTTGACTGAGAACAATCAGCACCTGACAATGATGGAGATCTACCGTTTTCTCTCTTAGAGCAGCAGAACAAATCATTCAAAGGACACCCAAACTCTGGTCACCCACCAAACACCACTGAGTACTCCCTACTAAAGAAGGTGCAATTCCTCAGCTCCCTTCCAACCTGTATTGAAACGGACCTTTAGTTCTAGAAACAAATGAACTACAAAGGAGCAAGGACAATAATCTCCTCTAAAAACTGGCTTCTAGATAGTCTAGTTTAATTTCCCAGCACTGAAATTCATAAAAGCAAATAGAAAACAGCTTTCAGAAACAACTCTCGCCTTTCTCATCCTTGCAATGATGCGGAACATATTTATATTTGTGGAATTTCTTTTTCCTTCAATCTGATAAATATCTCATAATAGAATTTAAAAAGGACCAAGCTTTAAGCTCAGAATTACATGGCATTTAGAAGCAAAAGAAGGCATCTAAAGAATCAAATAATGTATGGAATGACACACTCATTTATGCTTGCTTTCTTATAGCAGAGGATTCTTCATTTAGATATGCTGCATGAAAAATAGATCCGCTCCTAGTAAAATTAAATGTTACTGATGCATGCATTTTTCCTGAAGTCTATTTTTGACAGACATCTATTACATTGAATCATTCTGGTTTTTATCAAGCTTTGCACAACTAAATATTGACAATAGAGGGAACATTTGCAATAAATATTTTTAGCCAAAGCTAGGCTGTGGGGGCAGAAATCACTCAGTCATTAAATGAATCCAGTTAACCTTGTACAGTTGCTCTAGTTCTCTGACAATTATTAATATAAGAGATGAGGATGGCTGTGTAAGTGAATAAGTCTATGTAGCAAACCTGGTTTATTATTTCATGATAGCTATCACATTACGATATGTGCTGGCTGCACAGAATTAATGAAATACGAAAATAAAATCCACATTTAACCTTGGACAAAGCCATGAAGTTCACTGACCTGTCCCTGCAGGCAACCACCAAGTTGGGGTAGGCTGCTATTCCTGCTTTCAACAGCTGGTCAAGCCTGATCTAAATTAAAGAGGAATTTGAAACACAGAGGAATTATTTATTTACAGTAAGGAATGTGAATGCTGTACCATTGCTTTCACCTAAATAGCAACATCAACTCAGAAGTGCCAGCTACAGATTTAAATAAGTGCATTTAATGGAAAAAATGTTGTTTCTCTGAACCACACAAATGTTAACTAGCACCTGTCTCCACATATACATTAGCACTAACTGTCCACACACAAACCAAAAACCAGAACTATATTTACAGTTACACACATTACTGCAATAAAAGAAGGTATGAGTCAAATAAAAGTGAAATAACTTCACTGCAGCTGCCAAAAGTCCAGGTAACTCTGGTTGCTTGTACAAAAAAACTGAACAAGAAACCAATGGGTCTCGTATTTTTCCCTTACTTTCCAGCCTGAATTTACCAAGCTTTCAAATCACAAGGAGGTTTAAATTTCAGCAGAAATCTTGAATGGTGTAAAACACAAAATTCTGCACTCACTATAATGCTTTGAAAGAATTTCTTCCAAATTTTGATATTATATAAATACCACATATGCAAAGATGGAAGACTAATGAAAAGGGCAACAGCCCATGGAGATGGGGAAATAGATGCCTTCACAGAAAGGTTAAAAAGGAAGCCATTTCCAGAGAACCCATTTATTTGCTGGGACAAATAAACAGAATTCTTATGACTGCCAGGTATTGTGTTTTCTGACGTATGCCAAAATCAGACTCCACCTAACTGGCATATTTTACCCAGACTTCTGAAATAAGATCTTCAGAACTGCAACCAAAACCCGTAAGATTTTCAAGCATACTCATTGCTTGTTCTGCCCCCTGAGCCATGAAATTCCTTTTGTGCTATCACAGAACTCGTGCAGTGTTCCACTCCAGTGAGACACTAACTGGAATCCAGCCCATCACTACCAGCAAAGGCAAAGGGCCACAAAAGCACTCTGATATTTAGAAATTCGTTTGTCTCATTACTATTCACAAATGCGACAAAGCAGTTAAAAAATGAAATTAAAACGTTAAGTCCCAGAGAACAGTAGCCCAAACAACTTTAGCTTTCTGTGACTGGCAATTATAATGCAGACAATCCATGCAAGCACTGCCTTTGGCAGCATTACAGAGGAACTCTTTAAAAGCATTAAATGGCTTAAGAGACAAGAGACAGCAGAGAGGCAGGAGGCACTGGAAAGCAAGAGCATGTTCCTCATAAAATAGTGTCAGTTCCATCTGAAAAACAACTCTGCGTGAGCTCACCCACACAATTTGCACCTCAGCAAAAGGCAGCTTACATAAATAGGAATGACTACAGCTTATTTGGGCAGAGGTAAAGTATATTTAGCTATGAGCATTTAAAAGTAACTCAAATTTGATTTTGCTCAGATCAACGCTTAGCACGTGAAGAACCTGGCTCAAAGCAGCATTTGCAGGAAGAAAAAAGACAGACTTTCTCTGCTGCCTTCCACCTGCAAGGAACTGCACCCCATTCATGGCTCTCCCATTCACTGGGTGTAGAGTTTGTGGGCACAGTGTCTGCCAGAAGATGAATCCAGAACAAGTGCTCACTTAAAAGTAGTGATGTAGAAAAACTTCTTGAAACTGGTCTCTCTCTTCCTACACGAGATTGTTTTTGGTGTTGAGGCAGTGGGGTTTAATAGGTGTAAGATTCCTTCCACCCCAAAGGTTTGTTTGGGGTTTTTTTTTCCTCTTTCACTGTTTTACAAATATACTATATTCTTTTTATTTAATACTTTATTTTCTAGATGATATTTCTGCCTAAAGGAAATTTATTTTCAAAGAAAAATAGAAAAAACTTTTAAGTTCTTTAAATTCTTAGTTCACAGGTGGTGAGAGATGAAAACCCATTTCACACTGGCCTGCCAGAGATGGGTATATGACTATTTTTGCCCAAACACAACAACATGTTAAGTAACAAGAAATAGAAGAAAAATAGGCATCTTGATTCCTCTACATCCTCAGTATTTCAAGTCAGAATAAGAATGGACCTCTTGGATCATTCCCCATGGTGAGAGAAAGCATTAAAATAGAATTAACACCTGATAAGGAGCATGTCTCCGTTGGTTGTTTCACGGATGCTTAGGCACCAGATCACTTTCTCATCCCCCAACTACTTAAACCTATTACTTGCAGTGAAGCCACAAAATTGAATGATCCAAGAGGCCCCCAAAGAGATTTTACTAAGGAAGAATAGAACCACAAATCAAACACCAACGTACTTTGTACAGAAAAGTACAGAGGTGCTGATTTCAACACTATTGTCTAAATTCTATTATTATTATTGATTCCTAATCACTCCGTACCTCACAACAACTCAAGAATACTATTTAAGAAGTATCCCTACACCAGGAAATTTTAAGAGCTACTTTGCTGTTAATTATTCTGATGTCTTTCTTTGGTTCAAAAATATGAAGAATCAACATGTTTGCATTTCAAAAGACAAAGTCAACTGGCTTTCCTTGAAAGCATGAGGAAGACTAATATTTGAAAAACTATGTGAAACTTCTATCACCTTCTCAAAAGAGATGCTTATTTTTCAGCCTCAGGACTACTTTTTTTTATAAAAGGAAATTGGGTCTTAAAGCCAAATTTTGCTGCCTGATTTTATAAACATGGCAGGTCATAGGGAGAATTAATATCTTTGCATTTCACCAAGATGAAGTTTGCATAATCTTCCTCTGAGATGTCAGGAAACAGGCATATCATTTACACTCTCCATATGGAAACTTAATTGATTTCTATTAGCTTGATATCATTACTCATAAAAACTTTATCAATGCCATCCCAGTCTATACCAAAGTCAGGATTAAGAAACCCCTCAAACTTTCTCATAGGCAGTTAAGTTAAAAACAACCAAAAAATTCATTTTAAATGTCAACTTAACATCTGAAGCAGCTACTAGTCTTTCCCTAGATAATTGTTTAATCACATGGCTATAAATAGACACAAATAAACCAAGCTCCAGAATTTAATAAAAACAGGAGATTTTACTTATCTCAGATTCTTCCAACCCCCCACAGAACCCATTTTTTTCATCATATTTCTGTTGCACTCAATGCAACCGTTAGGGAGGCAGTAGAATGGGAGGGGGCCCCTGATAGACAGCCTTGGATCTTTTATTTTTCTTGTCCCAAACTGGTTTTATCTAATATGAGCTTGATTAATGTCGACTCGCAAAAAAGCTGTCCCATGTTTATTATATTTCTTTCAGATCCTTGACCTAATCATCATCAGGGACACAATTTCCCTGTTGTTGTAAGATATGAACGCAATTCTGCATCCACAAGAAGTTAAGAAGGTGATAATACCCTGAAGGAACTGAATCCTAAATATCTTTGATCAGCTATGCCTGTTTCAGTAAATGTTTGCAGATGAGGAAACAGGAAAATTTCTAGACCAAAAGAACAAAAGGAATAATGTATGAGTCTCACTTGGGATATGCATTAGAAAAAAAAATTCAATCAGGCTGCCACCTTTTCTAAAATATTTCAGCAGGGCAGTGGATCAGCAGAGGTATTTTTAAAATATTCATGTTGGCTGCTCACTCCACACTGCAGAGACAAAGCCCTCCCTTGCAAAGCTATTATGCAAACTATTCAGGAAGTGGGTAAGAAAAGCTCTGAAATAAGGAATTGGGCCTCTAAGATGGATTAGTACCCAGTCCCTGCTGTGGTCTGTATTTCAGACACACTTGTTCCATCCAGCTCCACGACTGAGGCAGGACAGGGAGGGGACAGCAGCTGTGGCAGGTGTCCCTGCAGTGACAGCAGCACCCCAAACCTCAGATAGCCCAGAGCAGATCACACCCCCACAAACCTGCACCCTCTTCGAGCTCTAAAGGAGAAATACACAGCGAGTTTTTATGGCAGACCTACAGAGATCCTGTGAGTCAGCATCCAGCTTAAATATGGTCCCTGGCTTAAAATAATACATACATAAATATTAATCTTCTATTGTAGAATAAAATATTTAAATCATAAACTACGTGGGGACTACATGTTCCGTCTACCAGGAAAAAACTTATTAAATTGCCATTTTAAACTAAATTATATACTGCATTGTATTCAGTGTACTTCAGAAAAATATATTCATAACTTTACTTACAGTTACACTAAGTTCTCTTTAGGAATAAATTTACATTTACAGCAGCACATTAGGATCAAAGCTAAGTTACAGTAGTCAGACTTTAGATGAAATATCATTTCTAGGTATTCCGTTTGTAAAATAATGCTTTATTATTTCTCATGTAATTTCTTCTCAAAGGATAAGTTACTAACAGAGGAATTGGTGATGGAAACAAGAAAAAAATACTGTAAAATATATTATTCACATGCACAAAAGAATTGAATCTGTTTAGAAATATAGGTATTGCCCCCAAAAGTGAAAAAGGTGCAAGCAAACTCTTATTCTTTGAAAGAAAAAAAGGTGGATTTGGAAAAGTTTTAGAAAATAGGATTACTTCTCAGTTGAAATATAATTAATCTCTTTCAGCACAGTCTTATGGAAGATAACTCTTGCTGAACATGCCCATTTTCTTTGCTGGATATGTTTC
The DNA here is from genome assembly GCA_013397915.1 of Daphoenositta chrysoptera. Lineage (NCBI taxonomy): Eukaryota > Metazoa > Chordata > Aves > Passeriformes > Daphoenositta > Daphoenositta chrysoptera. The sequence continues at coordinate 724,206 of VZRO01000762.1, forward strand.
AGATATAATCAATATTATGTCACATTTAAATTAAACCAATTGCATCAGGTGGAGTAAAAAGAAGTAAATACCTGGCTGAGAAGCACACATCAGTCTTGTTAGTGAAGAGATATGAATGAGAAGGTTTATTTCTATTTGAAGATATTGCTCTGAATAATTTAACAATATCTGACTGCAAAAAACCCAAATCTAAATTCCATCTACAATCATGAAAACAGTACTTGCTACCAAGAGTTTTCTGCAAGAAAAATTAAACAGTAATTAAATTAACCAGTAATTTCGAGAGAAAAACATCTTCTAAATTGGAATGAAAGTCTTGCAGTCCCAAAAAGGAAACCAGAATTAAGTTTAAATCCTATAAGTCCCAGGTGTATAATTTAAGGTCAGATCAGCTTTCTCAGGCAAGTGATGGTTTATAAGATTGATATTTGCCAGACTTGGCAGCCTGCCAGAGCACATCACCAAAGAGGAATCAGATTAAACCAAACCCCCACTTTTGAAGAACTGGAATGTTTTGATAAGTCTTTCCTAACTTGTACTTTTACAGTCTGTAAGTCACAACTATGCCTAAGACATTTTCTATGCACTAAAATTTTCATTATACAATGTTTTTCTTCAGAACTACCTAGCACAGAATGATTAAACTGTAATATACCCCAGCTATGAGTAAACTCTAACGAGAGACAGCAGGACTTTTAGCAACACCCAATTAAGCTACTTATGTTTCTTACACTGCTGACCATCCCCTCTCTGCTTCTTCCTTTGTGACCATAAGCAGATATGAGTGATAAAAAGGGTGAAATCTCCAGCACATAAAACCCTACAGGGCTGATTACACAGAACTAAACCATGAGAGCTTCAATTTAAATAGAAATAATGCAGAACCCATAGTCTATAGCTGAACAATGAGCCAGTGTTTCCAAATGAGCGTAAAGTCAGGAGGTTTTTTCACTTTTAGTCCAGGATTCCTTTAGGAATCTGGCACTTTGCATTCCTGTGCTTCTGTACTGGTGCATCATACACCACACAATGAGTATCACAGATGACTACCACTAGAAAGCCAATAAGATGGGCATGAGAAAGGAGAAAGGCCTCACAATTCTGTTGAAAAGAGATGAAAAATTAGCAACTGCACTCTACAGCATCAAATTTATATTACATAAATGTGGCACTATAAAGAAGTGTTGAAAATCTTCATAATAAAACAGTACACAAATTCGCAGGAGTAAAGTGTCAGCCCTATATTGAATATTTGAAATGAGAAGCTACTTATAAATAATGCACTAACAGTTCTGGATATAATAGTAACAAAAGCCAAAAGCCAAACTTGAGGGAGATTTAATGTTGTAACATTTGGTCCACTCAATTTCATTTTAGAGAGAGAGCTGGAAAAGACAGCTCAGAGCTCCCCATCACCCTGACTCGCCTTGGCACACAACAGCAGCTACAAGTCAGATTTCACAGGGCTAAAGAGACAAATTTTACTTCTACATTAGTGAAATGAGATTGGCTTCTCCACTTTCTTTCACCCTTTTAAATATGATCACACCTAGAGAATGAATAGTGTTGTAATAACAACTCAAACACTGAAATGCCACAGAGGCTCATGATTTCAGATGGAAGTTGTGGAGAGTTGTTTAGTTCAAGGACATTTCACTAGAAATAATAACAGACCAAGTTCTGCCAGCCACTGTATCTTTCAATAGTATTGGCAACTGAAGGCATGATTTAGCAGAAATTTAGAGGTAAGCAATGTCTATAATCTGAAGCTTCATTTTTAAAATTAAATTTAGAAGTGAAAAATATACTTTATGTTTTGATTTGCATTTAATAATTACAGTCAGCATCATTATTAATTACAAAATTTTATGGTCAAAACACTCATTTTATTCACAGTTGCATCCATTTTCACTGCTCTGGAATCATTTCATATTGCAGAGTTGTTAATGTTTGCTCTTCTGAAACATGGCAAATGCAGTAGAGGTTCAATAAATTATTTACATTTTTAAAGACCAAAAGCTTATTAACATTTGCCTGGAAGAGTACATCCGTGTTTTGCTCTGAAGCTGAAAATGTAAATTAGCATCTTCTGGCCTGATTCTTTTCTCACTCTGTCAGTGTTGTTCTCAGAATGGTCCAAATGAGATAAATCAAGCCCAGGGCATATAAATACCTCCAAGAATAATTCCCTAACACCTTCACAGCTCTACCCTGAACTTGGATTTTTCAGTTGCTGCAAAAGCAGAACACTTCAGACACTCACAGCATCAATATTGAGAAAAAGGTCACAATAATAGAAATTCCTACTTCAGGATTTCAAAGTGTAGAGGTAGCATATATACAGTGAACCTCCTTGGCTTTGTGGGCAATACAGGGGGGCACACGAGGCAGAAAGAACATAAATGTGGACCTCTTGATCATGATGCTCCTGCCACTCTGAAGAAAGCAACAAACACTCTGCTGATATTTTTGAGGCTGTATCAGGAGTAAATGAACATAACTGATCTAATGTCCAAAATACAAGCAGAGAGACCCAGCAGCAAAATAAAAATATCTACACTTGTTGTAAGAAGTGAGTCATGCCATATTCTGCCAATTTTTTCATAAAATACAAGCAAGAATCTGCATGGAGAGTATGGATGAGGCAGTGAGTCTGTGTAGGTGAAGACTCTTGACTGAAACAAATAAGGAGGAAAAAGAAGTTGGTGATAAGGAATTGGGTAGAGAAGAGCAAAAAAGGGAAAAATTATAAATAAGTGTGGGGAAATGGAAGAGTTTGTTGTTTTCAACCCAGTTCCTGTGCAGAGTCTGCATTCCGTCACCCCGCAGCTGAAGAGCTCCTCCTGGATGGGATGCAGCAGGAGGAAGCCAGGACTGCTGCTGCTGCTGAACTCCATAGGGTGTTTTGTTTCTAATCCTCATTACAGCAACAAAACACACAGCAATACCTTGTGTGATGCAGGAAATTCCCCTCTCCCTTCTTATGACTATCTTAGACTAATAGCTTGAAGCTGATTTATTTCCTTTGGATCAAATATTATTGTGCTGCACAAAGTTCAATGAGCTATAGAATGCCCCAGAAGAATACAGCATTACATGAATATGACAAAGTAATCTCATCTTCTCTCTATACAAAAGGGGGAATAATTTCCTGTTGACAGGAAAATATTTTACTAAACCAGAGGCATCAGCCTTTCATGGAGAATGGGACTGGGGAAAACAGTTTAATAATCAGCAGTTTATACATCCTGACATGTGCTGTGTACAGCAAGCATTGAAGATGATTTATAGTCAGGAGTTACAAAGAGAATAAAGGCTTGAAATGACAGTGAAAACCAGCAGAGCTGCTGGTCATTGTCATCATGACAAAGTGGGGGATTTTTTTTGTTTGGTTTTTCTTTCTATTACAAGAGAGAGATGGTGATTTCAACCTAAAAGGACTTGCTACCCTGTCATGATGTTCAGCCTGACCAAGCTTCCTCAAAAGAGTGCACACAATGCAGATCAGATCATCTCAATAAAGAAAAACTATTGCATGACCTTTCTGGAAAGGGGAGACAAGTAATTCGTTTTCCTGCAGCAGCGTTAGCAAAAGGCTGACAGAGGAGCCCACGGCTTTCTCTTGCCAGGTACCACTACCTGGGGCCTGCAGGGACAGCAGGGAGCCAGCCCAGGATCAGCCTGCCTGTTCACATTAAAAAAAAGGCAGCTCAGCACTGGCAGACAGAAAAGAGATGCGTTCCCTGATGTGTTTCCTGGGAAGGGGAATCTTCGGGAGGATCGTCTGTGCAACACCAAAAGGCACCATGGGATCTGTTTGCTCTGTTCCAGGGAACTCTCCTGCAGCAGCCTTCAGAGGCTCAGAGTCCTTAACTCCCAAAGATGGATACAAGCACAAAGTGGCAAAGTGACTGGGTTATTAATATCTCAAGAAAACAGGTGGCCTGGCAAAGGAGCCTGAGTCTTTCCCAGTGGAGCTTCACTCCTGGCAGGTTTCCCCTGCTCTCCAGAGATTAGGGCAGCATAACTCGGACTGCCTAAACTTCCCCCCCTCCTCTCCTCAAATCTTTCAGCAGGGAAATACGAAAAGCCTTTAAATCTCTCATCACTCACTGCCTAAATGTCTGAACACGGGCACACTGATATTATATCACAGCACTTTGCCCTGGGGCCACTCTTCAGCTCACTGTTTATGCAGGGTCTGCTGGGAGCATCATTCAAAAAAGGCTGTTCAGAAATGAGTATATCATTGTAGAGTGTGCACAAATTCAGTGATGTGTATACATTATACTCTAAAAAAGACAGGATATTGAAATATCATTCATGCACATGGTACATTATATACTAATGAGATTATTTTGGGATGCAGATGGTAGCAATATGCCAGCAGAGGAATTTCACAAATACTCAGAACAGAACTCTTAGACTTAATACTTTGCACTTAAGGTAATCTATAAGCAGTACCTTCAAAAACAGAGTAGGACCTCAGCTCAGAGTCCTTAGGCAGAAAGCTGCTTTCCTCAGTTAGGTCTTGAAATAGCTGAGCACTTGTTTCAAGTGCTTTAATCTCAAGTGCTAAAAGTAATTGGGACTTCCCCTTGCGACTCAGAACCAGCCCCATAACCTGCCACAGCACAACCCCTGAACTCGGGCTAGAGAACCACTCCAGGGCACAAACACAGTTTGGTTCATTATCTCTGTTCTGCACTGGGGATGGTGTAACTTTGCATCATCATGAACATGGCTAACATTGTTGTACAGCCTCTCAAATCAGTGCTCTGGTTCACATGAATTTATGAATATTGGCAGATGTCTGGGTTAAGATCTAAATGTACAACAGTACTCAGCAATAATAAAGAGATGGAATTTTTTTAACCACTCGAGTGAAAACCAGGCCCAGAATGGCATAAGGCAGTTTTAAAAACTACAAGAAAATGCTCTCCCTTTATTTTTTTGTGCATATTCTCTTTTATGATTATTAAGACTTAATATATCACATCACCTAAGGTATTAGTAGCAACAATTTAGAAACTCCTTTTCTCCAGGCTGAGCTCCCCCAGCTGCTCCCCATCAGCCTTGTGCTCCAGACCCTTCCCCAGCTCCATTCCCTTCTCTGGACCTGCTCCAGCCCCTCTGTGTCTTTCTTCTTGTGAGGGGCCCGGAGCTGGACACAGGATTTGAGGAGTGGCCTCAGCAGTGCCCAGCCAGGGGCACGGTCACTGTCCTGGTCCTGCTGCCACACCGTGGCTGGGACAGGCCAGGTGCCAGTGGCCTCTTGCCCAGCTGGGCACATCTGGCTCAGGTTCAGCTGCTGGTGCCCAGCACCCCCAGGGCCTTTCCCAGCGGGCACTTCCCAGCCCCTCTGCCCCAGCCTGGAGCTGCAGGGGCTGCTGTGACCCAGGGGCAGCACCTGGCACTTGGCCTGGCTGACAAAAACATTCATGCAGTCCATTTTGAGTATTAACAATAAGAGTTTGTATTCTGTCTATTTTCAGTCAAAATATTTTCCTTGAGTAAAATAACCCAAATGATCTCCTTAAAAGCAGTTCAAATCTAGAAATACATTCCATAGCCGGTAAGAATGAGCTACCAAAAAAAAAAAAAAAAAAAAAAGTAACTGCAAAACACTCTTCAAAGAGTGATCTCTGTCATTATATTCCCAGGTCTGCAAGAGGCTGAGTCAAATCATGCAACACTTCTCTACAACATTCAGCAAGAGGTGTTACAAAAGACAAGAAATCATAATGGTGTAATGAACAAAACACTGAAGGAAGATTTATCAGGCTTCTTTTGGATTAAATGTTCATTTATAAGTGGTTAGATGATTAACAGATGTTTTAAGTATTGTCGTTTCTTTTATGAATAGCACACTGCATATACATTTAAAATAAAGGCTGTAGAGTTAGTGATTTATGAGAATAAGCTACAGCCACAGCTTATGTAATTAATGACCTGTGTACCCTGTTGGGAGATACTATTTATTATTAATATCTCCTAATCACAGATTAAACTCTTCAAATAGCACCTTATTATAAGGTATGGCAGATATATATGCCTGTTTTAGAGTCTAGTGGTGGAACTGCAATATCATTGAACACTCATAATTATTCATTGAGATTTGTCAACCCAGAGTTTAGCAACAGAGCAGCTACAAACAACAGACTGAAATATCCCCAGTGCCTTACTCAGTAACTGGACAAACCCAGACCTACAAACAGACTTTTGTTTCTTGGAATTATGTGCTGGACATACTTTGTGACAAGAGACCTCAGTATGGCACAAAGCCTTGCAGGAGGGCCTAAGTGCCAAAAATAAACAAGTGAGCTGAGTTATTAGGTGGCATTGTCTAGGATTATGTACTAGCAATAAAAACTCACTAGATAAGTGCTTACTTTCTTCAAAACAAGTGCTAGTTCCACAAGCAAGTCAAATACATCTTCAATAGACAAAAGTCTGAATACTCTCAAGGACAGTGCTACTAAAGCTGTGATAATCTAATAAAATATGAGTTCCAGATTCTAATCTTGCCTGTCTTATCTGCTTAGACTAACTGCTTGTTTTGTAAAATATCACTGAAACTCACCTGGTTCCTCCTTCAGATATAATATAAAATTAGAAACTTGGAAGCTAAAGCTCAAAATATGTATGCTGAGTTTAATCACAAGTTAATCCATTAGACCAGCTCTTTTTCACTGTAAGTGTTTTTAATGTTTTACAAGCAGTAAATTACTTTTCCTTCTATTTCCCATTAGAGGAGAGCACCTCTAAATACCTTCCCACACCAAAGCGGCCCTTCTGCTCCATAGCTGGTACACTCAGCTAGTTTAACTAGATACCTTAACCAGTCAAACCAAAACCAGTTCTCATTTTTCATTTAGCTTGGAAGTTTTGCTCCCATTCTCTCCTGTCTGGTACATTCAACTTGGTGCAGAAGTTAGATACAGCCCAAGAAATTATTTAGACTGTCCACAAGCTAAATTAAAAAAAAAAAAAATCAGAACTACCCTCAACAACAGAGGAGAAAAACCAGTAAATGGCAAGGATTAATGTTTTCAGGTAATAAGGAAAAGAAATACAGAGCTGTGTTAAAACCTTACAAATTCTGAAAGACAAAAAAGCAGACAAAAAAAGTCTGCCAATCACTTAAAAGATAAAAATGTGGGGTTTTAAAAAATAAATTAATTAATTCTGTCCCAAATTGCTTTTATATATTGCAGAATATGCCATCTGTCACACCCAAGCAATCCTTCACACGGGTGGATTTTATGCTAAGTAAACATTTGGAATGTAATAACTCCAACTGAAAGTTGGCTCTTCCATACGAGGAGGAGGCCTGGAAACATTAATATGTGGCAGTAATAACAAGCTTCACCACAGATGTTTAACTGCATTTTATATGAGCATAATTAAACTGATCTCCAAGAGATATTTTACACTATACAGTGGATCCAAGGCCTTATCTTTATTAAGGAAAAGCACTATGACAATATAGAATTTAGAGTTAAATCATAGCTGGATTGTCATAATGTTAAGGGGACTTCAATTTCTGAGCATCCAGGAGCCACTGGCAGTCACACTTGCACTCACTCTTTTGTTTGGTTTTGAGATCATGACACTCTTAGAACTTCCCAAGTTAACAGATGAGACCTGAAAACCAAATTCCATCATATAGAGTCCTCCCCAAAAAGAAATATGTCAGCTACCAGACAAGCATCCTACTGTTTTAAACCATATTTACTACATGGCTCATAATGTGCCGAATTTACTGCAGCTTCCAAATGTTCAGTGGGATGCCTGGCACACAAATAACCAATTTCAATTAATTCAATCGCAATTTGAATTTGATTTCTTCTTGGATCATTTAACATCACTTCAGACAACAAACACCTTTCTGTCTACCCTACACTACCCTTTACATATTCTCCAAGTTGTTAATCCCAAAGGTGTTACTCCTTCAAAGTGCTAATTTAAAAATATCAAATGGTTCTCCTGCCTTAGGAAGGGTGGAAAGTCAGGCAAAACATTAAAATTATAACATTACCTAATATTTTCAACTATGATTAAGTTAAATATGAATAATTGGGAGGAAAAAATTACATTATTGTCTGGTGAATATGTTGTTACAGGTAGATTGATTTGTTTCTGTCCAAGAGAATCATGTTACACACACAAATTTAATCTCTGAATCCATTCTTCTCCAGTCAGAACTGCAAATGCCCTACTACAATTAGTTTGTAGAGATATGCACTAAAACTCCTTGTTCTTCATGCAACATGAACACAAAAAATAATTACTAGCTACCTAAAGGGAACATTTCAATGAAGAGAAGTACGATACTCTATTTAATACTTCAAATGAAGATTCCAGAAATGAAACAATTTCTGTTAGCAAGACCAGGATTCATGTCTCATGCAGATACCAGTGTTATGCCATTAGCCAACCTAATAATAGCTTTAAGTCAATATCCTGAAAAACAGAACAATAATCCAAAGCAAACTTTTCCACATAATACTTTAACCTGAAGAACGGTTTACAGTTATTCCCTTGAACAAGTTCTGCTTTAAAATAGATGTCTTCTTAGAAGAAAATTGCTTATTAACAAGCCACCATTTTCTTACGTTGTTGCAGGGTTTGTTTATAAACCCAGTGAAGCAATAGCACAACACTAACAGTTAACAAGTCAGAATACAAAGGTTTGTTTGGGACATTGCTGTTATGATGGATCTGTAGGTATAACTAAATAAATTAAGGCTATCATAACTATTAAATCTATCAGAGACTGTATAATGATGAATAAGAGTCCATCTCATTAGAAAATAGAGATACAACACTATTTCAATTTCTCAATTTGTTTCTTTCCAAATACAATAGCATTAAGCAGATGAGAACTGCAGGGCAAAAAGGTCATTGTAACTGATTTCTCTAATATTCCAGAACATTTTTAGGAGAACAAAATAGTGCAGACATTATATGTTACATAAAATGACATTTTTGAAGTCAAAATGGGCTAAAAATCTTTGCTGAGGTCACCTAGTCATTAATAAAGGGAGTATGCTACAATCAAATGTCTGGATCAATGTAATTGCACTGAGATGAAAGGAAATTTTCCCATTAAGAATCTCACTATAAATTACACAGGCACCCTTCTCTTACTCCCACTGGAGTCAACAGCAAATATTCATCAGCTTCAGTGGGATTGCTGACGGCCCTTAATGATCCTTCAATGTACATTGCAGGGCACCTAATTTGTCTTTTATTCTGATGAGGCCTCACAAACATGAAATTGGAGCTAGCAAACCCTTCTTTAAATATGGAATCTGGAATGAAGACATTTCCCTTAATTGCAAACCTTTTCTAAAGAAAATTAACACCCCTCAGGTCACCTTATTGGTGAGTTGCTCAGCTTTGCTGGAGCTTGACATATAGCAGAGATATTTGATCTATCACCACAATATTCAATATTCATAATATTGTCCCCCACCCATCCTCAAGTGCAGAAGACTGAAACCATTCAAATTGATTTTGGGGCTTTTTTCCTCCCTATTTATTCTCAGTCTCACCTTCAGAGTATTTGGACTTGGGTGGAAAATTTAGGACAGGAGCATGCTGGGTGTTTGTTTTTAAAGTAATCTTTTCCATCCAAGCAACCTGTTCCAGTGCCTCCCCACATTCACAATGTAGAATTTCCTCCCGATATCCAATCTAAGCCTGCCTTCTTTCAGTTTGAAGCCATTCCCCCTTGTTTATCACTCCCTACCCTTGTAAAACGTCCCTTCCCAGCTCTCTTGGTGCCCCCTTAGGTACTGGAAGATGCTATAAAGTCTCTCTGGAGTGTTCTCTTCTCCAGGTTGCATAACCCCAACTCTCCCAGTCCATCTTCAAGAGGTTCTGTGGCTCATTGATCTTCAAGGCTTCCTCTGGAACTGCTCCAACGAGTCCATATCCTTACGCTGGAGGCCCCAGGTGGGGTCTCACAAGAGCAGAGTAAAGGGGAGAATCCCCTCCCTCTACCTCCTTCTCATGTTTTTTTTTGAGGCAGCCTGGGGTGTATTTGGCTTTCTGGCCTACCAGGGCACATGGCTGGGCCATGCCCAGCCTCTCATCCAGAAACACTGCAAATTCCTGCTCCTTAGGGCTGCTCTCCAAACGTTCTCTGCTCGTGACCTTGAAGGTCAGTTCCCTTGAGTTTCATTTCTTGATATTTGGGTTTAAGGCAAATCCTTTCTGATAAGGCATGTAGGAAAGATCAGAACATATTTCTAATAAAGATCAATTCAGCTTGGGAAACCTTAATCTGTGCACAGTTTAGCACTCCATCAAATCACACATCATCATAAAAGGAGAAAAAAAACCCCAAAACAGTTAGAAGCAACACATTCCCTTATCTCATTTTCACTCCTTTTCTGTATACACATGCTGAATAATCCATTATACCCATTATCAAATCATCAACAATAGGATAGTACAACAACAGCTTGGATTTACAGTAGAGTTTAAATCCAAACTGCTTGGAGCAGAATCTATCAGGATGATGTGGCAAGACCTAGCAGAAATTTTACAGCAAAAAAAAAAAATTGTAAAAGATTACTTTAAAAAAAAAAAACCACCCAGCATGTTCCTGTCCTAAGTTTTCCACCCAGGTCCAAATACTCTGAAGGTGAGACTGAGAATAAATAGGGAGGAAAAAAGCCCCAAAAACCATTTTCATGGTTTCAGTCTTCTGCACTTGAGGGTGGGTGGGGACAATATTATAAATATTGAAAAAGCTTTACTTGAAGTTTTCCAGCAGCAATCATTTAAGCTGCTATTGAAAGAGATAGCAAACAGGCAATGTATGTATTCTTTAATTTCTCATTTCACTTTCAAAGAAGCATTTAGTGGAGACATGAATATGGATCCAACCTGTAATATTGAATACCTGTTTATGCTTAACCTTCTGAGTACTCCAGCTTTACATAATCTTCATCACACTTTGCCAGTATCCTTGCATTTATGTCCTTGGAATGTAAAAGTTCAGAGTGAAGATTACTCAAAACCTGTAACTAGCTGAATGAGGACTTGGGAAGGGCAGGCTGAGAGGAAGAAATTAATTTGTACTCTGTTTTTTCACAAATAGTGTCAAAACCAAACCCAACAAGCAAAAAAACCCAGCCAATATTCTTTCACTTCTAAGATAAAGCAAGACAAAATTAGGGTTGAGTTTTGTTCTGATTTTTTTTCCTGCCAATTCATTTGTCCACAGTTTGGGGAGAGAGAGGGGGAATTCAGAATTAAAATACCATATATACCAAATATCTCTGAGACTATGCTCCAAACAGATTTTTTTTGCAATGTTAACGTTCCTAATACATAAGTACACAAAACGTGCTCAGAGTAGTTTTTCCCCCTTTACCCACCTGCATGTTTAGATAGCTGATTGATGGAGTACAAAGGAGAAATGCAATTTTATTGGCTGTTTTTTTTTTGTGAGCAGATGGTTCTTCAGATTTACCTTTAAAACGAATACCAATTCAACCTGCAAACAGCATCATTTAAAAGTATAACTACAATGCAAAACCCCATTTTCAAAATATTACATGCATGCAACAATAGTTCTTATCTACGGAAGTGTTGAGTCTGGCTGTCTGAATAGCAACTAACACAAAGCAGAAGGAAAACACAGGGGAACATTAGATTCATGGCACAGTCATCAACAAAGCCTTGTTACAGTACTTCCCTTTGAATCAAGCTGGCAGCTGTGTGGGATAAGCTGCCTTTCCTCCTTCCTTCAGCTCTGCCTGGGAGAGGCTGGGCAGTCTGAGGAGCAGTGGTTTGCAGCTCATTCACAGCCAGCAGGGAGAGAGGGCTGGTCCAGCACAGCCTGGGAAGGAGATGTGTTCCCTCCCTGGAGAACAGGGCCACTCCTTGTCACGGAGCTCTGGAGCACTTCCAGCACCACTGTACACCGGCAGGTGCACAGCCCATGAAGGCCTTTTGCAAGGGGAGTATTGTTGGAGCGCGTTATGGCCCCTTCCACGGGCAGCACACCCCCGTGGTTGTCCACTGCCATCTCACCCCTTTTTCCCTGTGTTTGGCTTCTCCCTCCAGAAAGATCTCTCTCCTCCCACAACGCTCCTCATTGGTTCTGTAACCCCTGTCTGCAAGAATTCAAACCCCGCATCCCTGCACTGTTGGGTGTTTTGTACTCTCCCCTCCCACTCTGTAATGCATAAAGTTCCTGTGTAACGGCCCTTCGGGCCTTCTCTGTGCAATCATGGCACCCCAATAAACCTTCTACCATGAGAAGCCCCTCCACCTCCCTCCCTCTTTCTTTCCAGCGTGCCCACGCCACCGGTGGCTCTGGTGAACCCGAGCTGGGACTGCGCCGCCCCTCCCTCGCCCGCCAGCAGCCCCCGCCATCCTCTCCCGTCCGGGCGGTGCCACCACTGCTGGACACACAGCCAGACAGACAGAGCCACAGCAGAGTATTTTTAGAAAACACTGCGCTAAAGTTTGCAAAGGACTCTCATTTACAGTACCCAGTGCAAATGAGGTAGAGAATTGACTGTGAAACAAAGTCAGGTTTGGTAACTCAGACCAGGGAAAAGTTGTTTTTACATATTTGTTATACACCACCACAATCTGGAAAGCCTGATGGTCCACAATTAAGGCCATGACATTTAAACAAATTTACACCGTGTGGAAGTAGGCCTATCCTTCACACAAGTCCAGCATCATGGTCAGCACATCCACAACAATCCTGCTGAAGTTCACTGAGCAGCTTCTGAATCAGCCCTAGGGCATTGTGCCCAATCTGCTCCCTACTTCTACTCCAAAACTGCTCCTTCCACCCTCTGCCCAGTTTATACCTTTAAATGTGCATGCCAGCTCCCATTATCTCAAGCAGAGGGATGCGACTGGCATTGATTCTTAACTTCTGCCCAGTATGTTCAACAAATTTCAAGACAAATTATTCTTAATGTCCCCAAAACCTAAGACAGGAACTACAAATTAAAGTAACTTGTGGGTGGTAAACTGAGGCAACATCTCCCCATTTTTGAAGGTTTTCAAAATGTCTCTTTAAATAAATCAGAAGTAATTAAAAATGTAGGTGATTATTGGTATAAGGACATTTGTTTTTACAGAAAAACAAAACTAATAAAGCTGCAAACACACCTGGTTTCTCATCCATCCTCTTCTATTGGAAATGTAGTACATATCTGCAATACTGGTGGAGAATAGGGTCACTTCTTATTCAACAACACATCTTGCAGAAATTTACCAGTTCTGGAAGAAATTTACCTGTTCCATTCACACTAATTTCTCTACAGCAGAATGAATACAAACTAATTAATTTTAATAGACACTGTCTACAGAACAATACATTCATCCCCACAGTCTCCATTTATACGAGCTCAGTACAGTTATTTCCTCATATAAAACATCAGTTACAGAAGTAACACAATGAAATTATTTGGCCTTAATTACATCTTTTAGCATTTCAGTCTACAAACCATTTCACTACTTTTATTCACAATGTTTCAACCTCTGCTTCCCACCTTGCTATTTTAACAACAGTCTTCTAATGATGTAAATTTTTGTGTGTTCCTGAGAATCTTGATGCATTATCTTACAAATAAAATAACATCCAATTTAAATAGCCCAGGCACATGTTCTGCAGAAATTGATTCCTGGAGCAATTTACAATAAATATGGCAAGAATGCAAGACATAATCCTATGCCACTATATATTAGATTAGAGGAAGCTACTTGATTAAGACTTCTAAGATTCCATGGCTACAAAAGAGGAGTTATGCCTCTTTTATGAAGGTCTTTCAGTTACAATACATATAGTATGTATAAAAAAAAAAAAAGCTAAATTATAATGCAGTAAATAAATTTATTTATTTCAAATTTCTACCTAATTACTCCAAATCAAAATTCTATGGAAAAGCACCAAGATTAAAGACCAGACCATATAAAATCCATTTATTAGAAATTGTAGTCAGGCATAAGAACAGTTATAAGCTTCAAAGGTAGAGGAAGAATGATTCAAGTACTGAAATTTAAAAAAAAAAACCTGACACACTAATTTGCAGCAGCAATGGCCTTAGAAAGTGTAGGGAAATAATCAACAAGTACTTTGTTGACAGTAACTGCATGTTACAAAAATGAACATTCGTCAGAGAGCTCTCTTCTTTTTTCACAGCTATATAATAGGTGTGTTTAAACTATCCAAGTTTTTCTCTGAAGTACTAATGCTCAGTATTCAGTTTCAGAAAAAAATATGCAGATAAACCACGTGTACCAGTCAGCAACAACTGCACACTCATCTGGGTGCATGCAGCACCATCTCTACTTCTTCTGGACATTCCATTACTTCTTAAAACATCATCCCAGCATATTTAGGAATAAAGAATTCTTCCATGCAGCTCTCACTTATAGAGTTCAAACCCCAAAGCATTTCAATACAGTAATACTTTTACCTTATAAAATTATCAGGGTCATTGCCCTGTACAACCCTTTTTGTGCTCTGCACAACACATACACTTTAATAGCAATGAACTATAATGTTTAATCTGATATACATTATCTTAAAAGAGCTCTTGCAAAACTACTTTGTTTCAGGATTTTTGTTGGTGTTGTCATTTTTTAAGTCATTCAAAGGCAGGCCCCAGCAGTTAAACACAGACTCAGGCCCCTTCTCTTTGTGGTACAGTATCAGGGAACTGATACATAAATAAACCTTAGAGATCATGTACTAACCTTAACTACTCAAGGAGCCTCTGGAAGGATGAAAAGAAAATGCCAGAGCACTTAACTGTGAAACCAGTAAAGCTCCCTTATATACCCTGGGAAGAGCCATCAGCTGGGCCAGATTGGAGCCCAGCAGGGAATGAAGTGTTATCAGGTGAAGCAAATGATGCAATCAAGGATCTCCAGGGGTTCCAATTGCTCAGCCCTGTGCTTGCCTGCCACGGTCTGTGACAGGACAAACTCCACTCTTCCTGTTGTACTCTCTGTCTTGGTCATTCCTGACACACCAGCAGGAGGGATTTGTGTTGTCCCTGGGGCTGGTGGAGGGCGCTGGGGATGTTCTTCCTCGTGCTGGGGAGTGCTGCCTAACATCTGCATCCCTGCCTTCAACAAAGGAGCACAATAAAACCCATGGAAGGATCTAGGCTTAATTGATAGAACCTGGTAATTTTCCCAGGTGAAGTTTCCACAGTAAACCTTCTAACTTTCAACCAGAGGAACTAGTCCATCATATCAGACATACCAACTTTAGTATAGAACCTTGTTTTGTAGAAGGCAATGTGTCTGGTTTTTAAAATGTATGTAGGCATGCCAAGCATCTGAAAAGCAAACTCCATTTAGTGTTTCAAATTACATATTTTAAATAGAATGAGGTGTTCCTGAAACACCCCCACAGTTTTGCATCTGTACTACCGATAAACAAAATCATTTTCCCTCACAAGAGATAATGGCTTGAATATTTTATTACACAACTGTATTAATAGTGATTTTTTAATTAAGAAAATCAAAATTCAAGCTGTGAGAAACTGAGTTTTCCACTCATTTTGCAGTGTACAGTAAACAATGAAGACAAAGAAAAACAAGGAAGACTTTATTTTGACTGAACATTTCAGAAGGATGACAAGGGGCAATTCCTCACCTCCTGTATGTGTTTCTCCAGGTTGTCATACTCCAAACACAGAAATCTTTCATGCTCCAAAGTCTTGAACCCTGTCCCCTACTTTTCATCTTCATACAAAGTTTATCATGTCAAAGATTAAGTTACTGCCATGCTTCTATTTTCTTTTAAGGAAAAATATATCATGCACATCTCAGTGACTACCATGAGCTCTGTATTCAAAATGTGCATTGAAAGGGACAGAGACCAGGAATGTAAAATGTCAGCCCAACGTGGAATTTATGAGTGTGTGGATGAGAGGAGATACAACAGGAAGTTTTACAACCCCAGCTGTGATGGTTATTGCCACGGAGAGCTATAACAAACCCGAGTCCAACAGGGGACATCCCAGCTCTGATAGGGCTGCTCGCTTCTAGGGAGATGAACTGACCTGGGGGAAAAAGCTGGAAGATCTGTTGAAAACAATAACTGAACAAACACACTTTAAAAGGAGTCTTCACTCTGTCACTTTCCTTTACGTTGCCTGCAGCTGCTAATTCTGAAGCCTGCTTATTTCATGGAAAACATGAAAAGTTTTCATGTCAGCAGTGACAGCTTCCAGAACAGCTGAGATTCACAGATGCAAAGGCCTCTGATGCAGGATGAGTTTTATGGCAGTTTAGGCTGTTGGGTGAAAAATTTCCCAGGAAAAGTTCTGTCTGCTTGTGCCAGGAATCAAGTTGCTGATCATGCTAAACTGATTAGATTAGTGGTCAGATTGCACACTCTAATTAAGCACAAGCTGACAGTAAGAAAAAGCCAATTCTATTTAGATATCAGAGAGAAGTTCCTGACTACTAAAACTTAGTCTGGGAACTGTTTTCACAGACATTATTATTGACGAGTCCAGTCAATACTACAAAATTCTTCTTACCAGTTGCTTTAACCACCTGATCTCCTCACAGAATCACAGACTACATCACCAATTATCCACTAAGCTGCATGCTTTAAGCATACCAGTTAAAACCTGCAAATATACTGGTGAAAAATTTAATTTGTTCTGATTACTGCCTACATTGTTTTCCTGAGAAACTGATCCTACACCACTAAGCCTTAGCCCATATTTCTGACAAGTTTTATTTCCTGTATGCCTGCCCTTCCCAAGCCCTAGATGCCAAGTTTGATACAACTCCTTCTGTCATGCATCACCTTTGCAAAATTATTAATCAAGTTTTTGCTCTCATTATTCCCCCTGATGATGCATCTCTTCCACAAAACCACAGGGGGGACATAAAGAGGAAAATTATAGGCAGCTTAAAAAAAAAGAACACTCTTAAAAAATGCTATTTTATTCCTATACTTTACTAAAGAAATGCTAAATAAAACTGTCTGGCTTAGATATTCAGTTGTAGTGTCAGTCAGAAGTTAAATGTTCCACGGGATAAAGACCATGCCTTCACTCATTAAGGAGGTGCAGACCCTGAGTTCCTTCAAGCATTAAGAGTCAATGCAGTAATTTACTAATCAATTAGACATCAGTGAGCTCTAATGCTGGTCTGTACTAAACTACAGATTTACCTCAGACTTAGTTCTTAAACAATCACCTGAAAATTCCTCCTTCTCTGAGTGGGCATTAGGGCAAATGACTGACAAAGTATTAATTACATCTTCTAAGCCATTATTTTATCCTTCACCAAAAAAAAAATAGAAAAAAAAAATCACAATAAACCTAACCTATCAGGAGAGCAGAAGGAAGGAAGAGTAGAAGGAATAGACAGGACACAAAGAGAATAACACAGCTAAGCAAATGCACAATGAAAAACACTTCTATTCCACTTTTTTTTTTCAATTTCTTGTTATACAGATTCACTGTAATCTGATATCAAATCACACACTATCTGGGATATGTTATTAACTATTTTCTAAGAGCTTTTTCTGCTCCCTCTAGTTTGAAGGGGGTTTTTAGTTTCACACAAACCCTTCAAAGTAGTCAAGAGTAAAATCCTTTATCTGTGAGAAATGATTGGCATGTACAACTAGTTTAAAATTACGCAAATAAGACAAAATTATTAACAAAAGAACAATTGTATATCGCCATTGAACTCTGTGCATTTAGCCTTACAACCAATCAGATTTATTATTAAAATCACATATCTGAAAAGCCAGACCAATGTGATCGATGTCCTGGAAGCAGGAAGTGAAATATCATTGCTGTTTACTAAGAAATTATCCCATCTTCCCTCAATTTAACACTACAGCCAAACCTGAAGATTATCTTCTACCACTGCTGAAGTCAACAGCACATGCACAGAGCTTAAGTCTGCCTCCAGAACAGGGAGTGTGCAGAACAGACCCCCTTCTTGACAAGCTTTTATGATTTCACTTGCTCTAGATTACATAATTCATTTATAATTTCTGCTGCATTTCTCCTCTCTATTTTTAACAATAATTGCTTTTCCTGTGGAGAGAGGGAAATTGATAAGAAAAAAAAAACATCAAAAAAAGAAAACAAACAACTAAACAAACCAAGAGAGAAAAACATAATTCTGAGAAATTTTGTCTGCACTTCTTAGAAAATAGGAGTATAACTGTATGGATGTTCCCCTTTACGTATCACCCAGAGGCCAAGAATCCAAAGCACCTCTGCAAGCACAGGTAATAAATGTAATAAATGTGTTGCCTGGAACAGCACAGCTGGCACTGGGGTCCTGGATCCTCTCCAGCATGCAGTAGAAAACATCCAGATTGACACATTTACATCCCATTTGCTGCTATTACTCCAAGTTTTACTTAAAAGTTCAAAGGTCAGGGAGGCAGCAGTGGCTGGTAACAGCAGAATACTTTTATATGTGACCAAAGCAAAAGATAAAAACTGGCAAGACATCTTACATTGCATTTTGGGTCCTGCATGGTTCTGAAAATTACAAGAAAATTTAATTTGGAATACTCAATATTTTCAAAAAAGACATAAAAATGCTTCTACAGTTTCCATCAGTAAATAATTGTGTCAAAGCCAAGAAACAAAATGAATTTTTAGATCATGCAAGAAAATTCCACATGTGAAAGAAGAATATTTTGTTCTAAATCAGCTTATATCTTTATAGAAAGGAATTTATGAAGAAAAACAGACAATGCTGCTACTAGTGATTAAATCTTACCTCTTCTGGCTAAGTACTACATTTTAGGTTTAACAGATTCTAGTTACAGCCACGCTTGATAGAGCGGTCTCATATATTATATCAGTGCTGTCTTTATTTCACATTATCAGCCTTGAATGAAAGGAATTCCCAGCATAAAGTAGAAGCTGGGACATGGTAAAGATGGTTTTCCTGCACTATTCTCAGAAACCTGTTGGGCAAGTCACATTTTTAAGCATAGATTTGAAAAGAGTGTATGTGTGTTTAATTTTTCAGGTATCTCTCCACTATATGGCCATCAGTGGCAGGGCCTAATAGGAAAGACAGCCCAAATCATCCCCAACTGTGTATCTCACACCTTTGAGGGGCTGATGGGACCCTTTCTGGAATGAATGGAACATATGGCAAAGTCCTAAAAACATGTCAATTTGTTTAAATGTTACGAATTACACCTTGACAAAAGTGATTCCTAATTCCTCCACGGCATCTGTCAACAGACCACACACATTTCAGCAGTTTCTTGACATTAAAATTAAACATTTCGAAACAGAACTGAATTCAAAATGGAACTGAATTGTTCTGTGGCCTATGTAACCTACTGAGCAACTCTGAACAGCTGCAGGAAAGCACCGTGAAACTTTCTGCATTAGGAGCAAAGGAACAAAGGAACAGCTTTCCACTCTGTATTAAGTAAGGATTTGGAAGATTTTACACTTATTGGGGGCTCTGTGGCTCCAGCAAGAGAAATTATGCATGAACAGAGTTATTTTGCATAAGTACAGCTTTTTGTGCATGGTATCTGATGCATCCTGACGCTGAGTAAGATTTACTGCCTGTGACTGCTGGGCATTCCGTGGACACCTGACAGTCTAGACTTCCAAGCACCAGCAAAGCCACCAAAAGCTATAAAAATGCAGCATAAATGACATCTTGCATGCGTTTTCTATGGGACACAGTATTTAGCAGTAAAATATGTGAAATCTCATTTTAGAGCAGACTGTCTGGATGCGTTAACCATCGCTGCTGGATCCAGCCGAGCTCGGAGCACCCCCTCCCCTGGTGGCTGGGGACAGCAGTGTTTCCACCCCCTGGCCAGGATGCTTCCCTCTCTTCCAGTAGCTCACAATAAAGGCATGTTATTGGAGCAGTTTAAAAATGCTTTTGTGGCTGTGTGACTTTTTCCTCAGAGACAGAGAGGATTTTAGCCAATGTGGCATCTCTCACAAATGTACTGTACTGATTCCCTCCGCAGCCTGCCCTTGACAAGTGGCTGCAGTTTGCTGGAAGCTCTTCCTAGAATCCGTTAAAGGGGTATCATTTGTCTTTGTTAAATTAATATGAAATCAAACCAAGCCAAGTTCCAACCAATGGCTGCCAAGAAATTTCAGAGGACTGGCATCTCCAGAAGAATCCAAATGGGCTGCGACGATGGCACAGCTCTGACTGGAGCCCAAGTAAATCCCAAGTAAGTTTTATAGCAATGAGGATTGTGGATGAGAAAGTCAGAACTGAAGAATAAATACAGAATGTCACTCTGCAGGTCACAGGCAGCAGTCCCATAGGATGACATAAACCAAAATAATGTATTTTCCATAGAGAATCCTCACAGGTGCCAGGAAATGGATTGCACAAAGACCAATGGAGAAATGCAGCTCTTCCTAATTGCCGACCTTAAGATAAAAATTGACTTATTTGAAGCCTCACTTATCCCTCCTTTGTTGCATCTCTTCCTTTTGCTATATTATTTTTCCTTTATAATTCCTTTTTTTTTTTTGCTTTGTTTTGCTTTCCCACTGACTCCCTGAATTCTCTGCCCAACTGATTCACCTCATTAAAAATATCAACATATAAACAGCTAACATGGAGCCAGGTACACCATTACTGTGATTTCACTATTCTCTCATTGTCAGTGTGGGACATGATCATTCCCAGTGAGGTTATTCTTGATGTGATTGCATTCTAAATAAAGGTGTAATGGCTTGATTTTATAGGATTTTCTATCCATGTCTTTCCTATGTTTTTTTTTAATGTTAAAGGAAAGTTTAAGTTATTCCTGATTAACTAAATATGCAAAACACATGTACTTTGTAATAGTTCTGCATTTGACACTCCTAAAATATTACAAGTATTAAAATACAAATTTAGATTATTATGGCTATGGGTTTCAAGACTGGCTACTACAATTATTTCTTTAATGTCACCCTAAGGTACCATGCCGAAAGTAGTTTATAGCATTTAATTTCTCCAGTAAGTATCCCATCAGCCATATAACTTATGAAAACAGCACTCATAGAAACATGATGAAGCAGAGATTGTTCCAGCTTCAGGAGCTTCCTCTGTCCCTGCAGGATGACAGGCAGTGATTGCATGCAACAAGCAGAAAGCAGGATTGACTTTTCAGCTTGCCTCATGTCAGCCACAGCAAAGAGCAGAAAACCACGCTGGCTACTGAGCACGTCCATTGCATTTTACACTTGGAACTGGTGATGGATGTTGGTGTCTTGAAAAATAACAGGGCCAGAAAACTGGATTCCCAGAGCTCCAGCAGAGGTAGTTTATTACCTGACTCTGACATAAAGAAAAGGAATTACAGACTAAACAAAACGTATTTTAAAACCTGCTGTAGAATATATGCGTTTAATCCAGCCCCACATTAGTCTGGAATAGGGTCAGGATATTCATTAGATTTCTTCCAGCTTCCCGGTGGCCAATAAAGGATACATTACCTGGGTTCCATCAAAGATACTTCTTAAGAATTCAGTCATATTCTCAGTGTTTTGTCATTCTGCTCACAGTCTCAGACTGATTTTGTCATGGGCAGCTCAAAGGTAAAATAAAACAAAACTCCATGAAATGTATGGTTCTCTGACTGCTGCAAATACTCTGTTCTGCTTATTCTTCAAAATTCATTGCCACAATTTATCATAACATTTAATTTGATCCACAGCTTTTTGGGTTTTTTTTTCTATTTAACTGCTGAGTTACTGGAAATTTGGTAAAATTGATACTTTGTATGAATTTTACTTTACAAGTATCAGATTTGCATAGTAACACATGCATTGAAAATACCTCAGAACATCAAACACTACACTGATGGAAAACAAAAAATCTGTTGCTTCCATATGCAGTGCTCTTTTGCAGCGGTATCATTTTGCATTCTGGCAGGGACAAGAAAATTCTCATGCATCATCTTGATTTTGACAGTGGGCAGCCTAAACTTTGAAGTACAAGTCTGAAATTCAGCATTTCAGAATGCCAGCATCACGAATTTACCCTTTCAACTTCTCCAAACCCAAAGTCCATTTGAAGGTGTGCAACTGAGTGTCATGTGGATTTTTTTCTTACTTTCTTCCTAAAGAATAACATATTCCTTACAAAATTACTTGTGGCTGACTACTTTTATTTAAAAATAAAATGGTTATGGCAAATTATTGATTTTATTTCATGGGAAAGTGGCTGTTCTGTTGAGAGGTTTTGTTCTGAGTCATCATATAACGTTGTGCTCTTTTGTTAGTTTTCTTTATTCATGCAACGATCCATGTCGACTACAACTAATTAGAACTTATTAGATAACATTATTTTAGCTGAAGTGTTTTAAATGACCCCTTCAAGTTTTTTATTCTGTGTTTATATGGTCTCACATTCTATTTTTATTTACTTTAAATTGCAAGTTTCCTTATTTCTTCTCTCAATCTCTGATGCTTCAGCTAAAAATAGAATAATTTTTTAGTATCTAAAAATCCTAGCAGTAATTAAAGATTCTGCATCCTCCTAAATTACTCTGCACCTGTATAGCCACTTAGCCTTACATTTTTAGGAGCAGCTCCAGTTTATGTTCTGTGTCTGTATGGATCCCTACAATGTGGGCTACAGAGCAGGAAGTTATGTTTCTGTACTTCCCTGAAATGAACTATATCTCGTAATAAACACAAAGGCCTTGAATGGAACCCGTGCCCTGATGTTCAGAGGATTCAAAGAGGTAAATCTTGCTGACTCACACAAACACTGCAGTGCCTTATTTATGCCATTTTATGATTAAGGCCTTGAACTAGCAAAGTTCTTAAGGACATGCCTAATTTTTAATTCAGTGGAAGCATTCATCTGTTTGAAAAGCTTAAACGCTTTGTTGAATTATGACCCAAACAAAGTGAAGAAGCAATGAAAAAAGAGAAGCAGTAAAATTTCCTTACGCAGTAAATATTCCAAAGCCCTTTTCCAGAAGCTGCAGCCACCACTGGCTGCAGGAGCACCCAGATTTGTTCATGGTGATAGCGAAGCTGGGGCACACAAATCAGATTCCTCTTCCCCAAGGACCTGCCTCTGTCTCTCACCCTGCATTTCTGTCTCTCACACTGCCTTTCTGTGTCTCACCCTGCTTTTCTGTCTGTTGTGAGACACCTGGGCTTCTTTCCCCTGCTCCTGAGACTCCTGAGAGAACAGAGCTGAAGGATCCAAGATGACATCCTGGCCCCTTGCCACCCTTCAGAGAAGATAATCAGAATACAGGAAAACGTTGCTGTGACACTGTAATTAGGACATTTGGCCAGGCAAAGAAAAGTTCCCAGCTAGCTTTCCTAAATAAATAGCCATAAACAAAACTATTCTCTAGACTCCCTGGATATTGTAGCCTTTTCCCACAAAAATATCTCAGTGAACTCCACCTTAATCTGTGATATTCTGTCTTTTCTTTAGTTTTCCACAGCCATTTGAAGCTCTTCCATTTATCGATATATTTTACTAGTGTTTAATATAAATACACGTGATCTTACCTCTTTAATCTTGATTTTGGCTTTCATTTTGAGTTACCTACTTTATTCTGATGTGTCACTTTGGATTAATTTGTTATGCTAAGTACTTGCCAAATAAATAATGAGCTTTCAAATGAGTCCATATGTAATAAGGTAAGGATTTAATTATTCCTAACACTTAACATTTTACTACTGTATCAGGGTCATGGCTGAAAAGATGATAGACACTTTTAGGATTGCCAAGAGCTCAGTCTCTCACTTGTGAACCATTATTTCTGTTAAGAGTTTGGCATCTAATGGTTTGCAATAATGACAAAGAAGGGGCAATCCTTTGCTGCAATCCATGGAACTAGACATTCTTTATTTCAGTACCTAGATCATTATGAAGTTCCTTCCTACTGCTCAAAACTACTACTTTGGCCAGGAGAAAGAGAATCAATAGTGTAAGATTACATAAAGAGAGGGTTTTTTCCTTTCTATTTTTTATCAATAAATGTCTTTGAGTTAATTTTGTTTTCTATCTGATTGTCCTTGAAACCAATAATTGTATGACAGCCACAGAGGCTGCATTTGGGGCTCCACTGAGCTGAGGATTCCATGTGAGTTAAAGGTGGTCTCCTGTACAATCTGCAGATCGACTGACCACGAGGGAAAGAAGAACAGATGCACAGGAGGATGAGGTGGCACCATGCCACCTGCCAGAGGTACGTGGGAAAGGGACCCATGAATCCTGTTCTCCAGTCCCAAAACTGCCTTTGCCACGCTGAGAATACCAACATCTGGACCAAGGCAGTTTGATGTATATCCTTATCCACTTTTCAAAATGTAGCCTGTCTCCCGTGATTGTGTCAGATCCTAAAATGTACAATTGCTCACAAATTCCTTTGAGAATTCTTTCCACGCCACTGTTAAAAGGTGGAATACCATTTTCTTGAGCAAAAGAATATGCAGTTCCAAGGATTTGATTTTTTCCTCAGATTTTCTGTAGCCATTCTGCTGACAAAAATGAAATGGAGGTTTTGAGAGTACAAGATTGAAGAAAAATCTGTCACTTGCAGACATTTCAGAATTTACACCCATAATTACATAGTCAGCTCTCCTCCTTAGTCTATCTACACCATGAGGAATGGACAGTTGTAAGCAGCCACTTGGAGCCCAGTCCTTCTTCAATCAAAGTAAACAATCGAGCAGGATCAATATCTACATGTCCTTGCATAATGCCAGGCAAAAAATATTTTCCAATACCTTGGAAGAAACTGAAAAATGAATGTCCAAAACACACAGGTGCCATGAGAGAGCAGGAAGCTTGAGAGAATCACCAGCATTCCAGGTCCTACCAGCAGGAAGGAATTTATTAATGATTTTGAGACCACACTGCCAAGATTACCCACTGTCAAGTGCCCATCTGCTTCTAGAAATTTGGAATCTGGAAACTCAGAACACAAGTCCTGCAGAGTGGCAGAGCTCCAGCCCTAATGTGTGAGTCAATTCCTGCACCTGCAGCCCCCCTGGGCCCTGAGGAGGTGACAAATCTCTGACAGAAGCCTGTGCAGAAATGCTGGAGCTAAACACCAGCCTGTGGCCAAGGCCAGCCCTGCTCCAGGCCATGGGCTCAATTCCCAGCTGGAACAGAGGAATAAAGAGTATTTCCCAGTAATCCAGTATCAGTGCTTACCCATGAAACATGGTGATAATGATCGCAGTGGATAAAAGAATTCTCCTCAAATGTTTCTGAGGGGCTGTGCTTTTCGGGTCCTTTGTAAACGGATTTTAACCATGCCAAATAAAACAACAAAAAGCCATATCAAAGTACGGGTTTTTTCTGTTTATCTGGGTTCTGTGGAATTGTGTTGTAAAGCACACTGCTGACAAAACCCAGTGAGGGGGGTTAACCCTGGCTGGATGCCAGGTGCCCACAAAGTCTCTCTATCATTCCCCTCCTCAGCTGGACAGGAGAGAGAAAATACAATGAAAGGAATGTTGAGATAAGGGAAGGGAGAGATCACTTATTAATTACTGTCATGGTCAAAACAGATTCAATTTGGGGAAATTAGTATAATTTATTAGCAGTCAAATGAGGGCAGAATGACGGGAAATAAAACCAAATCCTGAAAACCTTAGAGCCACCCCTTCCTTCTCCAGGGGCTTAAATTAATTCCCAATTTCTCCACCTGCCTGCCCCCGTGAGGTGCAGGGGAACAGGAAATGGGGGTTGCAATCTGTTCACTACAGGTTGTCTGTGCTGCTGCTTCCTCCTCAGGGGGAGGGCTCCTCACACTATTCCCTGGATGTTTTTCACTTCTTCTCTTTTTTCCAAGAGTTCTGTTTGCTTAGATGGATTGTGTTCAGTGGTTTGAGTGGTGACAAAACAGAATTATAATTGCAAATTTCCCTTCACCGGTAGCTGCCTACATGCAGCCCTAGCCAGGATACAGCCCTCAGCAATGACAGCCTGACAGCAAGGGAATGATATTTCCATTTGCAGTAAAAGAGTTAATGGGAGAAATCCATGTTCAGGGCAGTCATTTGAGGTCAAAGACCATGAAATGATTTGGGGGCCAAAATCGATTTCTGTGTAGGAAAAAAAATACCATTTCTCACATAATTTCAGAAGATCGTACTTGATCTTTCTAAGAAAACCCTAACAAGGTGGAGTATAAGTGAATTTCAATGCACTCCTTAATGAGAAAACTAAATCTCCAAGTTAGTTTGTTGACTATAATTATGCTTCATTCAGTCATTTCTTTCTGTTAGGCATTTTACACTGCTCCAGTAATTATAGCCAAGTGCATTTCCATGTGGGTTGCAATGGAAGTGGTTCTTTGCAGAAGGTTTGTCATATTCTAAGTGGACTTTAGAGAAACGGATATGATGTGATTGTTACTGACTGCACTTAACCTGGACAAGTTACAAGGAATAAAATAATTACTTCAATATTCATAGATGTGTCCAAGCAAGAAATAATTACACTGTGACATGGGTGAGCAAATAAAATATAAAATGTAGGAGAAGCCTCGGTAAATACAAATAGGAGATTTTGATTACTCAGAACTAGACTGGAATACGTTAAAGAAGATATAATGTGGATTTGGTATGAGATTGCTTTGGAGCTCCATAGGTTATGTGTGAGTGCCTAGCATTAAGAGCAGAGTATTATTGTCATGTCTGGGAAGCAGCACAGCAAAAGCAGGAACTGTATAAGGGCAGTGAAAAAGCTAAAGAACAGTTATTGCAGTCTCAGTATGGGTCAATCTCTCAGGCTGTGCCTAATTTTAGTCAGTCCTTACTCATGCAAATCTCCCACTTACTTCAAGAAATTTCACCTGAACTGGAGCAAAACCAGTAACAGTTCTGGTCAAAGATTTTTTTATCCTATCTGGCAAAATGCGTGATACATTGCTGTGTGGGAAGAAGCTATAGAAGTGATGGATTGAAAAATCCACAGTGCACAAAACACCTTTCAATCAAATCAGCTGTTCTTCCAGAGACAGTGTCTAAAATGGTGGGGTAAGAGAAAAAAAAAGAGGCAGGAACTTCCTTTCCACAATAAACTCTCAAGCAGATATTACCAGTTGAAACATAAAAGGTCTAGAAAGCTCACACTTTTATTTATTACCATTAGCAACGCATCTATAATGTAAAAATAACCATTCTAAATGGAATTCTCAGAAGAAAACCTATGAATGTCATCTCATCAGAGACACTTAGCATGAGATGGAAGAGTCACGTTAAGGAACACAATAGAATGAACTAAAATGAACATTTTTAAAAAATAAAGCAAAATAAACCAAAACCCAAAATCGAACAAACCAAAA
>VZRO01000762.1:751567-781239 GCA_013397915.1 Daphoenositta chrysoptera
CACACTTCATAGCCTTACTTTCATGCGATAAAATCAGCCCATAAGCAACCAGGGCTGAAAATCTCAGTGACAGTCCCCCTGGCTGTGGGGCAGCAGCTTCACTCAGACTCAGCACCTGAGAAAGCAACAGCTCAGCAGCACTGCAGAGGAGGTGAGAAACTGGGAGTAAAGCCCAGGAAGAAGAGAGGGGTGGGAGTGAGGTGTTTTAAGATTTTTTTTTTTTTAATTTCTTATTATCATATGCTGATTTGGCTGGTAATAAATTAAATTAATATCCCTCAGTCAGCTCCATGGTTTTTCAGTAATGATAACTGAGGAGTGATCTCCCTGTCCTTGGCTCAACCCACGAGCCTCTCATGGCATTTTTCTCCCCCTGCCCAGTTGAGGAAGGGGAGTGATAGAGTGGCTTTGGTGGGCTCCTGACATCCAGCCTATCACACTGATTCAGGGATCTGTGACAGCACAAAACTAACCCTCAACAGATAGGAAAAATAATTTTTTTCCCTGTTTCAAGATTCAATTACTTTTTTTGTGATTGCTCTCTATTTTGATTTAAGGAGAAATTTACAAAGGTATTTCTGCTGTCTTCATTGCTAGAAGGCAAAATTTTGAATAGTTTTTCTGTCCTAAGATAAGCTATTTTTTTAGTATTAGAAAAATTAAATCACATGAGTTGTATGTCAAAGTTAGAAGGTATTAGTCCAAGAGATATATTCTGACTTCGGGAAGCCAGAATTTTTTTTTCATCAGTTTGGTGGCAAACAAACTGGTTAATAGTTGAGGCCAAATTTTATAGAAGTTGGGATGTTACTTTTAATTAACACACCTGATTTATTTGTCCAAATAAATATCCTGCATGATATAATGCACTAGTTATTTATTTCTCAGTGTCTGGGGATCAAAACAAGTCTTGGAGGTCACTTACACTTGGAGGTTTTGTTCTATCATTATACACTCATAAAAGTTAATAGTCCTTGCTGCTTGCCTAAGTTCAACATTAAATTCT
This sequence comes from Daphoenositta chrysoptera, assembly GCA_013397915.1. Taxonomy (NCBI): domain Eukaryota; kingdom Metazoa; phylum Chordata; class Aves; order Passeriformes; genus Daphoenositta; species Daphoenositta chrysoptera. Next base: position 752,574 of record VZRO01000762.1, read on the forward strand.
AAGATGAGTTAGGAGAATGTGTTAATTACTGTTCATTACTGTAGGAGTTCATGTGGAGCTACTTGGAAATTACAGTCAACAGAGATGATGGAGAATATGCTGCGTTGGGTGTTTTTTTGTGAGGGGTGGCATTAAGAGAGAAGATCAGAGGGACAATAAAAGCTGAGCTGTCAAAAGTGAAACTTTTTGGCCATATCTGTCTTGTTTGATGAAAAATTAATGGGGAAAGATCTCTTAGTCTCAAATGGGGACTGATTTCTCTCATTTTGCCGGGACGATAAAGTCACTTCTTGAGGTAAAGTGACTCACTGCAGCATGAGAGATTTTTGGTTGAGTATCTCTGCTTGATTTGTGCTAGGTGTGGAATGTCTGCCAGTTTTCCTCTGTGCTGGAAGCACATGCAATCAGCAGCAGGTTTGGGGCCATTTTGTCAAGTGTTACTTTCTCTCTGAAGTTTTCATTAAAATACTTCAGAAGGATCTGTGTTCCTACAAACAAAGACAGACCTTTAAGAGATTGAAAGGATTTAAGGGCTCGTTTTAAACCTGAGCAGGAGATGGATTTCCTACCTCCATTTTTTTTCTAAAAAACCCCGATATTAATATTCCATTTTAGCACAATTTTAGTCCCCATCTCTCTATCTTTCTCTCTATGTATGAAAAAGATCTGACTTGGAGGTCTGGAAGTTTTTGTGACTAGATCTTTAGACATATCTCTGTGTGGTGAGAGAAAATATGGAACTGGAGCCTGAATGTTTTAAACAAAACATATTCCTCCAGATTATTTCCGCATTTTACACCAAATAGTTGCTAGCTGCCTTATGGAGTAATTTTTTGCACGTGAAGAATTCTGTTGGTTTTCAGCTTCCCAGTTCAACTGAAAATGATCTCTCAAAATAGAGATCAAATCTGATGGAGGTACCTAGGCTCTTTATTCAGGTCTTTTTTAGGATATGGTTTTAAATTACTTCTGCATAATTTGTGCCACAGAAAGAGAGGCAGGATGGCAGGATGCGTAGGTCAACTCCATCTGACAGACTGTGGACAAAAATTGCCATTTCTGCCCTTACCCCAAGCAGCATCCCTGAAACAATCCCTGTGTTCCTCAACCTTGAACTACTGAACAACCTTGAACAACCTCAACTACTGAACCAATGCTGTATTTTTTCTCTTTAATCCAGATTTTCTCTTTAATAGAGATCTTTCCACTAGCCCAGATCACAGTGTAAAAATAGGTCTGAATAAGCAGTGGTTCTGGTTTAATTTTCAAAGTAATTTACCAGCAGGTTCATGGGTTAAAGGGGGCAGATTTATTGGGCTGATTTGAGTTCTGGTAAGGAAACTTTAATTATCCCATCCAAAGGATGTCAAGTTCTCTGCATTCAATACTTTTTCAGTTTTGATAATGTCTGTACCCAAGGTAACCAGGGATAGTTTATTTGTATATAATCTTGCTCTTCCTGAGCATAGGTGCAGTGGTGAATACTCCAGAGAAAGATAATAGTTGCAGATATCAAAATTAAAATATCAGCCTGCTTGAATATGTGATCATCAGGAGTGACCATGGGAACATCCCAAACTCCTGAAATCTGCAGCCTGTTGAAATCCTGATATCAACAGTGCTTGGGGTGAAACTTTCATTGGCATTATGGCCTTTGAGACAGGCCTGCCAATAAAGGCACCTGATCTCAGCTGCACCTACTGGCTTCCAGAAATCAGACAGAGTAAGTCAGACAATATCAAGTTACTGTAATATCTGTTATTGTTACTTTTCTTGAGTCATTTCAAATTAAATGAGATAGTATAAAGCCAGTTAGATACTACACTTTGAAAGATACTTTAATGGAGATGACAGTGTTTAGAAGGAGAAAGGCTCTCCAGAAATATGTAATTTCCTTTTTTTTTTCTCCCTAAATTAATTTTCCCACATGAAAGTCCTCATAGACTACCTGGGGAATTAAAAGATCTGAAATAATGTTATCTTTTAACTAAGAATAAAAGGAAAACAAAGAAGAAGCATAATTATGAGCTAACCATTAGAAAGTTCTTAGTGCTAATATGCAGCAGAGGTCAGAATACTCATGATTTATAATCGACATCAAGAGAATAGAAGGCTGCTAAGAAGGGTTCCTATTCAGAGAAGTGAGAGAATGCTGCACAGATAATAGCATTTCCTTCATGCTGATGACTTTGTCAGTGAATACAATAAGCTGATTCATTAGACAGACCTATTCAATATAAATCCACTTAATATTAATACCTTAAAGTTTTAAACCATTTTAGTGATCATGTCACACAGAGCTCTTGCTGAAAGACAGAACTGTTTGCCCTGTCTCACATTCAGACAGAGCTCAGGAACATGAAAACGACGGACAGACGGCCTTTAACTCTTATGAAAGAGTATGATGGGACAATAGAGGTGTCTGAGTATTCCTCATTGTCCAAAACCCTTCTGTACCACTCCAAGTGATCAGAGAGGCTGTCAGAGGCACAGCTCACCCTGCTCTGAAGGTTTGGTGGCAGGGTGGGTCAGCTGTCCCAGCGCTGGCTTGTCATGGAGTGCTGGGACAGCAAATCATCAGAGAGCCCTCACTCTCTTTCTTGTATGTGATGTCTGGAGCTTGATGACAGAATTGGAGGGGAAATCCACAAGGCTGCTCAGCCATTATTTAACATCCTTTAGAGATCCCCAGTCATGGCCTGTTCAGCTTGTGCCTTGATGGGGAGCAGGAGCGGGGAGGCAGAACCCTCTACAGACAGAATAACCTCCCCACCTTCAGTCTGTGCAAGCCCTGGCAACTTCAGGAGGAAACAGTGTTAACCTTCTTACCAAGCGGGGGACAAAGAGATAGCACTTGCTAGAGTACATAGAGGCGATAAAGATGTAAAAATATATAATATTTCAATACACTGTGTTACGGTGTAATGGAGCAATTACAGTAGATAACCTCACTGAATTAAATTCTCTGTTAGTGCTAAAAGGCAGTGCCTGTTTGATCTTTAACAGAAAATAGGATCATTTTGCATTTGTGGTGGGTTGACCTTGGCTGGACACCAGGTACCCATCAAAGCTGTTCTTTTTCTCCCCTCTTCAACTGGACAAGGGAAAGAAAATACAATGAAAAGCTCATGGGTTGAGGTAAAGACAGGGGGAGATCACTCAGCAGTTACTGTCATGGGAAAAGTAGACTTGACTTGGGTAAATTAATTGAATTTATTACCAATCAAATCAGAGGACAGTAATGAGAAATAAATTCAAATATTAAAAACATCTTCCTCACACCCCTCCCTTCTTCCCAGCCTTGAGTTTACTTCTGATTTCTCTACCTCTTCCCCCGAGGGTGTACAGGGCAAGAGGGAATGGGGCCTGTAGTAAGTCCACCACACCTTTTTACATTCTCTGTTTCTTTTCTTTGCTAATGGTCAGGTTTCTGATTATCTACACACAAGATCTTCAGTGGTGAAAGCTGCAAGAGACAGTCCAGTAATTATCTGTGAAATTGCTGGCTGTGAAATTTTTGTCTCTGAAATGCTGAAATTTCATAGGCAACAGCAGGACACTTTCAATGAAATAATACTAGGACAGGTAAAACTTGTATGCAAAGACTCCATTTGTATAATAATTTGATTGCTACCAGAATCCCTAATGAATTAGTAAATTGAGTTAGTCAAATGTCCAGGGTTTTATCATTAAAGAACTACATGCACACAAAAGATTATGGATGATGGATTGTTTGTTAAAAAATAAAGTGGGTTTGGGAAATGGAGAAGAAACATAAATATTCTGAGCAGAAGCCAGCCATGGCTGCAGTATAAGAACATCTTTGTATCCAGCAGGTTTCATTCCTTGATGTCTGGGTACTTTTGGGTTCAAAAGCCTGATTCAAAGATGAACATAATATTTATTAAATGCTTCTGTGACAGTGGAAAAGATGGCAATATTCTCCAAGTACCAAAGGGTGGAAGTGAGAAAATATCCGACAGCATGCTTAGAAAACTTGGTGTGTCTCAACTTAGGTGTCACAGAGAGGGCTCCCCTCAGTGGTACCCAGTGACAGGACCGGACACAGGAATCCACTTAAACACAAGAGAAAAGCTCTGTCTACCAGTAGATGCGCCCAAAGATAAGAACAAGTTTTGGCATGGCAAAACAGAAGTATGAACTTTGAACCTGGAACAGTACCCTGCCGTTTTTCACAGAATCACAGAATTAATGAGGCTTTTAGAAATCTTGAGAATGACCTTTCGCTGCATTAAAGTGTTCGAGCAAGAAATATTTGCAAGTTATAAAAGTCAAATAGTGCCATTGGGAAGAGGAAGGCAAAAGGACAGGATGTGGCTCTGGCAAGGGAAAAGAAAGGGTTTTTTCTAGCCTGGCAAGATGACACACTTTTTTGATTAATGTCAAATTAAAATTATGAAATATGTGACAAAAAAGCAACTAATACGCAATTGTAACTGGTCCTGGTTCAGTAAATGATCTCCTTAGTGACAAGTGTTTATGTTTTGGGAAGTTTGGACCCTGGTGATCGCAGAGTCCAAACATTCTGAAGTCAATATTTTCCTCTCTTTTACATATTTTTGTTTAATTGATTTGCAATTATTCACTCTACAGAACTATCATTCTTTCTTTTTGCATTGTAGTTAACATTCTTGAAAGGCTAATTCCTTTTTAAAATGTATCATGACATGTTGAATCAATGCAAAATTTCATAGAAATGCAGTGAATTTAGCAAAATGTGGAGAAAAGAACTCACAAAGTCCCAGTCACTCTTACTGTACTTGTGCAGATTGAAGGTGGCTGCTAGACATGATAGCCTGGCAAAGCCCCTTTAGCAGCAGGCTTGTTGATCTTGTTAATCCTTTAACGTTTAAAAAAATGATGTATATTTCTGTCAATAATATTTCAAAATATTTCTATAGGGGAAACACCTACATATTACAAAATGCCTACAAAATGGCCAACTTTTTTTTTTTTTTTTTTTAATTTGTATGGATATTTTTAACTTAAATTTATAGCTTTTCTTTGGGAATACTTTTAAAGAAATATCTATAGTATTCTCTATGTTAAAATCAGGGAGTTTTTAAGAATCGTACACTGATTCCTCAATAATATGTTAGCAGTACTTTGCTGGTATAGCACACTATTAACATCTTCAGGATCACTGACATAAAGTTCAAGGTGTAAGGAATAAAATCTCATTTTTTCCCCAAAGACTTCAGGATAAGTGCTGCAATGCAGTGGTCTCCTCGACTTTGTGGTATAAATTATGCTTAACTACTGTAATTTTCTCCTCAGTTTGAAACTGAGCAACTCTCAAATCCACTTAAGAATGTATTATATGGAGAAAAGAAAAGACATGTAAAGCTGTGGCACTGAGATTCAAACACTGCTTATCACCTTCTGTTTTCTTCTCTTTCATGTATAAATATATTAAGGTCATTAGTTAATTGGAGGGCACAGAACTATTAAGTCATTAACAGAAACATCAAACACTCATGAATGTTGAAACCCTTTTGTGTCTCCAAAACAGCATCTTTTTTTTTTTCTTTTTTTTTGAAAAATAGGTGTCAGACTGTTAGTAGAAATAAACAAATAAACAGGTAGTAAAATGATTAGGATGCATACAGATTCTCTGCCGGAAGAAAAGTTGTGCATACTTGCAAAATTGCTCTAAATCCTTGTGCAATAGCTAAATGCCAAACAGAGGTACAAGGCAGAAAATCATAGATTGTTCCATTAAAGAAATTATAACACAGGCCAAGAACACTCAAATCAAATCCTTTACTGCCAGCACCAGGTACTTCACAATTTCTCCAGGCGATATGGGAGACATGAATGATGGATTTGGGATAGACTGTGATACCTGATGGTTCTGAAGACTTCTCTGTTTTCTTCCCAGAGGAGATTTTACATCTCTCAGCTCACAATTGCGAGGAACCCTCCAGAACTAGGAATTCACCACTACCTCTTTGATCCTTCTCCTAAAACATTTTTTTATTATCCTCAGAAAGGTTTCTGCGGCTCACCCTCGTGAGAAAGAAATGTAATTAGACCTGGCTCAAGGCTTGGCACTGTTTAGAGAGTAGCACAGGTCAGATGCTGACTCCCGGTTTTGCAGTGCACTAGAAGTAGATTACATACTTCATTTTTAAGGCTGTTCAAAAAACTACTCTATTCTACCTCTTGAAGCTTCCAGCTGCAGCATTGCTCTGACAGTGGAACCAACTGTCTGCTATTTTATTTTTCTTTCGAGTATTTAATTTTGTCTCCCATGCTTGGGGGCTCTCCATCAATCTCCAGAGGCCACCTAAAGCAGATTGTACATAACCAAATATACACGCTGTGGACCCCAGACCCTGACTTAGCTGTGTCTCTAAGCCAGGTTTTTCCCTCATGGGGGAGTGATTCTAAAGAAACTTTCAGCACTCTCTGCTTTAAGATAGTTTATTAAGTCTTATCAGAGAAGTAAAGTCACTAACATGACCCAGACACAGCACACAACAGAGAAGGCAGCAGAATGCTTGAGAATGCTGAGAGAATGCTTGCTTATCAAGGTAACACGGCCTTCTTAAAGGTAAATCATCCAATTAAAGCTTAAAACGAACGATATTTTCACTTTTCTACCAATGTTAGACAAATGCTTTACTCATGTACACGGGAACTGCGGAATTTTTCACCCAATAACTTCAGACATCTTCTACTGCAGAATATGGCATACTAGAAGAAGAAGAAGGTCTAGAAACAACAACAATCCTCCATCTTGGAGTTTTTGCCTTTTATCTATTTACTACATTAATAAACCCAACACCTTTAGATTTTTCACCCTGTGATAACCTGACATAACATTCTATCATTTAGTCCACATTAGAGTAGATTCTAGTTCTTCCCAAAGAGTTGGCAGTTTTCTCCTTGGATAAATGTCAAAGACAGTGTGGTCCAGGGGGGTAGAACCCTTCAAAACAGGCAGGGAAATATTCTCTGCTTTCAGGGCTCCCACACACGCTTTGCTGGACAGGATCTTTGTTCAGTCAGTCATGCACTACTTTTGCTGCAATGTAGTTAAATAAAAAAGACCAGATGACAGAAGGTGTTCCTCTGATACTGAGCTCAGTTCATGTAGATGTTCCTTCCTGCAGTGATACCCTTCTCACTTTAAGCATCTGAGCTTTAGCATTTTCTTTGATAAACTGATCATCTCCAAGTGGGTCTTAATCCCTTCAACAGACAGATTTCATGAAGATTCTTTTCAGTCTAACTGAAAATATTTCAGATTTTATAAAACTATAATTACACAGCATTTTTATTCATTTTTTCTTCTTATGGCTACTATTTTCCTGCAGAAATTTTAAAAACCAGTTACTTCAGGGCAGAATTCTTTAACTTCTCTTGACTTACGACTTGTGTTTGGGTCAGCAAAAGCCAAGCATATACTTGGCTAAATCCAAAACAACTTGAGGCATGAAAAATTTTAACTAAATGTATTCAGACAGTCTTTAGAAATGCTGTTTCAAACCAAGTTACTTGTTATCTGTGCAATATTGCAGAAATACCCTGGTATTACTGCTAACAAATTGGTTTTTACATCTTTCAGTTGACTCAATACATAGGCCCAAGCAGAAGGCCTGCCTTTTTTTCACTAAAGTGTTAACTATTTTAATAGAATTTTTTAATCCACATTAATAGCAGAAAATGGATTCAATGCAGCATTAAAATAATGTAGATCCCGATCAGGTTTTCCAAGAAAGACTGTAATAAGCTTTAGGGCAGGGACGGACAAGTGAGAAAGCTAATTTGATCCAAATGTGGTAGATTAAGAGCAAAATAATTTTAAAAGTTTGTCCCAAAGACACTTTTATCGGAGTATTCAAATGCTTAAGAGGCTTTTTTTAATTATTATTTTATAATAAAAAGTGTTTGGATAATATTTATGCAGCTGCATTACCACGGCTCTTCATGGCTAGGAAAAATTATGAAGTTGCCCTTAGAACCTCATTTACTATCAGTATGTGTAGGTGTATAAAAAAGGTATTTGTTTATGCATTGAAAACTGGATTTCTTTGTAATATTTCTGTGCTACTCTGTTTTATGCTTTTATTAAATATAGTTAGTAGCACAGTAATAAGAATCACTATAAAGTAGTAGAATTGATTCTGAAATCTGGTGGTATATAATGAAGTTTTCAGCTTCAGCTTTGAGACCATATATATTACTTATTAGTAATAAAGAATGAGAAAATCTCTCAGTAAGGAGAGAGAAGATATGATTAGGGAAATGGCACTGGATATTGATTATCCTTCTAGTACCTGCTATTGATGTATTTGGATGCCTTAACTTTTAAAAAGATATCTCTTGCAATTTCCCTGTGGATAAGTTTCTACTGCGAAGAAACTTTATCCTGAAAAAGGTTGTTCCACAAAAGCGCTCCATAAATAACTGGATTTGTAAATTCTGTGAATTACCAGCTGAACATAATATGCATGAACCTGCTGGTTTCCTTCTGACCACTTAAAAGGCTGTCGGAGAACATAAATTTCGCCGTGAGTCTCAGAGTTCCCTGTGTGGAGCCAACAGAATGATAAGAAATCACATCATCGTGGAAATGGATTGGCTTCTCCTAACTGCGGGTGAAAAGGTCGCTCTTACAGGAAACATTTTCAGACACCAATTTGTTCACTGAAGGTCACCTCTGAGTTCTAGCTTAGCTGAACATAAAGCTGTTCTGACCATAAACTTAGCCCTGCTCTGAATATCTCCAGGAGCAAGTGTTTTCCTGGGATTTTATATGTGTGTGCTATATTCAACTTCTCTTTTTCTTAGTTTTTTTTAAAATTTTATTTAATTATTTTGGTTCCTTTGCAGTTTGGCAATTGTACATCTATTTCCTGGTCAGATTTTCTAACAAATGGCACATCTTTTTTCTGAAAACCCTTTTTGCAACACCAATTCAACAATTACTTTCATCAAGACTGCACCTATACAGGGTCTTTTGTATTTTCCTGGGTGCAGAAACAGGGTTCAGCCAACTAGTGAAGGATGAAGTTGAATTAAATATTTCTGCCTTCATTTTTGTTTCTCAAAATTAGTTTCTGGCAATGGCTAAAGCAATAAGGAGTCAGCCTGTCCATCCTGGGTGCTCAATAGACATTTGCTGCCATATTGGCTGACAGGAATTTTTATTAAATTGGAGTTATGACAAATCTAAATCCTTATGGCTCGAGTTAGGGAACCAGATTCTTTAACTCAGCTTTGTGACAGACTTGTATACAATATCACATTAAAAACCCCAAACATACAAACAGCTCAAACATAGTAATTGCATTCAATACATGGGTGATACCATAAATTCACATTAAATTCAGTTGTCCTTAGGTGTTTGACAGCTTGAATGCCTTGTTTTAAATGCAATGGTTAGTAGAGTTTATTTACCTTTGTTAAAGCATGATTTTTTTTTCCCATACTACCATGTTTTAAATGATCAAAAGAAATGCTTGTGTAGAAATGTAACTAGCTCAGAGGATTTACAAACCTGGAGCCAATACTGCTTTTAATGCATATTAACCAGAAATCTTCTTATACTGTCTGCACATCCTAGTAAAAGCTGACTATTTTTTATTGCCCCTCAGCAAAAATTTAAACAATGGCACAGAGTTTTGCAAAATTCAGCACCTTTGCAAGGATTAAATTTGCTACTTAAAATTTAAAGCAAATAGTTTAAAGCCCCTGATATATTGAAACATTTAAAAATAAATAATTCCATTTTTATAAAGTTTCAGTAAAAAGCAACTCGGCATAAAAATATGTTTTTAATAGATTTGTCAGAACACATGAATCTAAACCAAGTTCCTGTCCAAGGAATAGAAAGAGCAAGTTAATAATAAATCTGATTAGTTAAACTCTAAGTGGTCAGGTAGAACAGAATTATTTCATTCCCAAGGGAGTTTGGATGACGGGGGAGATATTAAATGTTACCTGTGTCAAAAGAGAGAAGGCAGCTGTATAAATTCAGTGGATGACAACATTTTATTTTATGTAAAAATATTTTTTTTTCCCCAAATGAGTCATCAGAGATGAAATTGGTTAATCGAAGCATTCTAAGAGTCAGAGGGAATTCAATGCTAAAAGCAGTTGTCTCTGCTACTCTGCCTGGGGTGTAGTCAAATATATTTATCAAAAAGAGCCCTAGTGGGACAACTGTTTCTTTCCTTTCATTTATGTCAGCAGTACTAGGAATATTCGTATTTTTTATTTTCCTCCTCGTCAGTAAAGCTGTGTTCAAACAACTTTTAGCAAGACACTTTGAAAACAATGTTTTAGCCTGTATCATCAGTCAGTCACCATCAGTAATCCTGTAATATTCCAGCACGCTAAAATATCAAAAGTCTTCTTTTTTCCATGGTTCAATTAATTTACACTGCTTTGAGAAATGCTATGATTTGGGCTGAGAAATAAAGTAAAGAAAAGAAAATAGTTTCTTTTTCTGTGTTGGTAGTTACAAAATCCAAAGGGTAAAATATAGGTAAAATCACAGAAAGTTAAGCAGCAGATAAGAAGGGACAAAATGTCAAAAAGAAAGAAGAAGTCTGCTTGGATAAAATATTCTGTGTAGAGACCAAAAGAAACATAATGAGCTTTGGAGGTAAATCAGATAAATTGCTCCCTTATTTGGAATACCTGCCTTGGATGGGTGTAAATAAAGGTAAAATTCCCAGTTCATGGCTCCCCATTGTAAAGTATTCTCATGGCAGGAAATACTTGAAGGTAAAATAACAGATGAAGGTTTTTTCTTTGTTTTGAGTTTTGAGGTTTAGGTTGCTGCTTCTTGGTGGGTTTTTTCAGTGTTTGATTTAGTTTGTTGGTTTAATTTTTTTTTTTTTTAATTAGTAACATATGAATTACTGTCAGAACTGACTTTTCAAGGTTGTTCTTACATAATTTTAAAAAATCATTCACCATTCAAATAATTTTTATATATAACTAGTATTGAATTGAAATATAAATTTGTTATATGCTTTCTCACAGGCTAGTCAGAGCTTCAAGTGTATTTTTGCAAAAAATTACTGTACCATATACATTGAGTTTAAGCTGAATGAACTATTGCCTAAATATTAAAATTTATGAAATTGAGAGTTTACTCTTTACTAGAAGGAAACACTTACTAGATTTCTTTCCCCAATTCCTTTTTATTTGACTTCTCATTCTTATCTTCCATTCTTGGAAGCCAAAGCCAAACCCCACGAAATCTATTGGAGTATTAGTTGTGGGAAATATATGCAAGAAACTGTTTTTCCACTCTGTTCCAGCTGCGTATTTCTCATGCTTATTTCCTCTTCTGGTCTGAGTATTTAATAGGATTTCTGTCTATTTGCTATGCTGCTTCTCCTAGCATTTCTTATTTTCTTTCCTGGCTTCTGTTCAGACTCCAAACCCCCAGCCACTCAACACCTTCTCCCCAAATAATTACAAGGGTCCAGAGCTCGTGCATGCTAAATTACATTTCACTCAGGCTGTCTTTCTGGAAGCAGGAGAGGAGGAAGAAAAAAGCTTTAGTGTCTCTCCTGAAATTCAATTTGAAAACTAAAACGTGCTGCCAATAGCTGTTCTGCACCCTCAGAACTGTGTGCATAGTCGGGCAGCTATTTGATATGAACATCAGAGTCATTCTCCCCTGCATATATTATCATTCCACTGTTCCTAAAAATATGCTTGCATTTTTCATTATTTCTTCTGGTGCTGAGAAAGGGGCTGGTTCAGGAACATTAATCAACTTCCTAGATACATGAAGTCATTATTTTTAGTCCTATGATGCTTTTTTCATTCCTCTTCCCTGATAATAATCTTGCTCCAGCTGCCTCTGATCGGTGAGTGAAACCAAAATCTACTACGGTTTGTTCTGGCACCTTCCCTGTGCTTTGGGCAGTGCTGGTGTTTATATTGTTCTGTGGGATTTCCTGGTTTCCAAAAAAAAAATCTTTTCTCCATAAACTTTGGGGTCAATTCACTTTCATGTTTAAACATCACTTATTGGTCATAAGCGGCTGTTCTCTTTTTCTTCATCTCAGACACACAGGGAGGAATGGAGGTAAGAGGTGCAAAGAAATAAATAGTAGCAGAGAAAAATCAAAATTTTCATTTTCTTTTGTTATTGGAGAACTTTCAACCTCTTCTTTTGAGGTTCAGTCATATTTCAAAATATTCAAAAAATTCAATATTCAAAAAATATTCAAAATTTTCATTTTCTTTTGTTATTGGAGAACTTTCAACCTCTTCTTTTGAGGTTCAGTCATATTTCTGACAGACTAGAGTGAAAAATGGCATCAGTGCTTCTTCAAAGGTTCTCTTGCACGAAATCCTTTGTGTCTTGATGCCAGAATATGACTGGCATCCTTTATGTTTATATTGTGTGGTGCTTCCAGCCCAGGTTTGGGCAGTGGTAAAGAGGAATGTGTGCTTGTATGCCTTCCCTTCATCTTCTCCACGCTGATTTTCAGGTTGAAAAGTGCAAAATTGGGCAGTTTGCTTTCAGTAGGATGGCTTCAAGTGATGAACTCTGCAAGCAAACATCTCCTGGATGCTGCACAAAACGCTGCTGCAGCTCTTCTGTTCAGTGTTCATGGCTCCTGGTCTCCAAGGACTGGATAAATTAGGCAGGAGAGTCTTACTGGGAATGCCCATCCAGTTATGGAATTTATTTGCTCCCACTCTATAAAACCATTTCTCCTGGTGAGGATTGCCTTCGGTGCAGGTGCAGAAGAGCTCTCGGTGGGGGAATTGCCGACCCTTTGGACAACAAAGGGCACCTGTGGCTCACCACCTGAGAGACACAGCAGGAGCTGAGAACCTCTGATTTTCTTGTGCTCGGACGGTGAGGGGATAAAAGCCCAGGGTTTGCACTCTTTGGGGTCCTCCTCAGAGGCACCAGCTCGGGCTGTTTCTGCCTTACTGCACCGGGAATAAATTGCTGTGTGGAACAAGATACCTGAGACTCAGCTACGGGAAACCTGATGTCAGACCAGTAAGGAAACCTGGGCTGAGTGTGGGGGAGTCCAGTGGGGACCTGCTGGGTCACGGGAGCTGTGTGGGTCACTGCTGCTGTGAAGGGACTTTGGTCCCAGCAGTGACAGCCGGGGGTGGCCTGAGGGGCTCCTGGATGTTCAGGCTGGGAAGTTTCCTTAACACTTCCTTAACAATAGTTGTCAAACTGTGTGAGCCTATTCAACTGATTTGCCCTTTTCAGCAAAAGAAAAGTCTTTATTAGTTGCCTATTTTTGTGTCATACATGTATTACAAATGCAGCTGTTAGAATTCCGTGCTCAATTTTTGTCCATCTGTATTTGTTGTGGTTTGCTCTTTCTGTGTGTGAGTTCACACCTCACATTTCATTCTGTTTTGCAAATTGGTAGAACATGCTGGCTTTAAAGGAGAAAAGGGTGAAAACTCTTAGCAAAACACTGAGCTCAAAATAACACCAATTACACCAAAGTAATTGCTTTGGTGGTTGCTCTGAGTGAATAAAATCACATTTTTATTAGAACTACTTACATTTAGTTAATAAAACAACCAATTTTCAGTAAATATCCTTTAATGGGGAACACTCTTAATGCCATCAGTAGCATGTAATTGTTGGACAAGATTTCTGTAATGGATTGTTATCTCTTTAAGTTGGTTGGTTGTTTTATTTCCGGATACACTTTCAATTCTGCAAAGTGACACTTGGTTACATCAGCCTGAAAGGGAAAATAAAATGTGGTACGATTTAATGGAAGCACATATCTTCCAAGAAAGATGAAGACCATTAGCCACTACCTTAATGTGGTTATGCCAAAACCCTTGAGTTAAAGGCTCAGAAGACTTTTGGCCGAAGATGCCCAAGAGACCAATCTCAGCCTGAGGAATGAAGTCTGAAGGCAAAGCCTTGACTTCTAATCCACCTTTTCCTTCAGGCTTGCTTGAGGTACCAACAGCTGAATTCATATCCACAAATCATAACTGGGAACATCATCAGCTTATTCTGCAGAATATTTGCTTATAAATGTCTGTGATGTGATGCTTACTGGGTGCTAGGCTGTATTTTTGACATATTCTTTGTAAAAAGTAAACAAACACTTGCGTCCTCAGTAAGATCATTCCACCAGGAGAAGAATGATGTGACATTTTGCTGTGCTTTATTGAGCATACAAGAAATGACTGTGATTTTGTCCCTTGCATAGGTTCACAGGAGAGGAAAGGCATTGCTCTGAGCCCCTTAAGCTCTCAGTAACACAGTGCTGTTAGATCTAAGGTTAATTCTTAGCCCTGCAGCCTTTTTGCTAACATTACACAATGAAAGTATCTGAAGAGACCTGGCTGAAATGCCTAGATGGGTTTTCCCCTCTTATCATACATCTTCTTACACTTTTAATTAAAATACTCTATCAGTGTTCTGACATAAATGCTAGCTTGTGATATAGCCTTTGCTTTGCAATACACAACATTTGATTTGTCCATTGACAATAACTAAAGGTATTCTTTTCAAATTTCGTAGCAAAAAATACAATGAACAGCACATCACCTCTATCTTCAGATTACCCTTTACTTTTGAGAAGCAAAGTCATAAGGACAGGTTTTCTGTTTAAAATGCTGATACAGGTTTTATATCTGTGACCATAAGATCAGGGGAAGAGGGCAGGAGGGAGGGGTGGGAAACAAAAAAAGGAGGAAAAACTATGTAGCAGTCCTCCAACAAATAAATAGGGAATAAAGTGTTGGATACTGATATTTAAAAGCAGGTGATTCTAGCTTAACAACAATGAGAAGGAAAGGTACCTTCTTGCTGACATGACTTAGTGCTTGATTCTGGCCCAGATTCTTTCCTTTGGAATAAGTAAAATCCCAGGATGTAACAGGCTGTGCACAAGTCATTTTTGTTGTATGGAATTTGTTTACCAGGGGAATCCTTGGCAGACTTTTGAGACCTGCACATTTTTAATGTTTACAGAGCAGGCTTTTGGATTAGAAACTAAAGACTGGATTGCTTAGATTTCATTATGCCTGCCTAAATATTCTGGAATCAATAAAAAAATATGGCATCTCAAGCTATGCTAATCTCTGTCAACATTTGATATAAATAAACATAGGAAAAAACCCAAAAAAACAAACACCAGAAACAAACAAACAAAAAATCTAAACATACCTGGAATAGAGTGTTTATTCAGCAGTATCTTGTGTGTTGCTTTTAAGTGTTGAACCGGGGCCCAAAACTATAAAAGAGTTTTATTCTGTGTAGTACTGGTAATTAATGGAAGCTGTGATGCACCTGTTTCCAACCTGTCCTAGATGGCAGTGCAGCTGCTCCTGCTAATGTGAACCTTTTGGGAAGGTTCGTGGTAGAAATGTTTGGCAAGACTCAAGATTATCCACTCATAAAGTCATGCCACTGAAGAGATAATATTATGGAATAAACTTTCAGGGGAAAAAACAGATGCTGAAAATGTGTTGATATGTTGCATTTTATGCTGTGGCCAAGCAGATTTAAAAAAAAAAAAATTCAGGTTCCTGTCTTAAATTCTAGACCTTCAGTGAATTTTTTTATTTGCACAGATGAAGTTCCTCAGGTTAGCTGATGTCAGGTTGCTTCTACCAAATGCCAAAGCTGAAACTCTTAAATAGATTTTATAGATTTTAACAAGCCCTGCAGGCCTCCCATCTCAGTCAATAAGGATGGGATCTGTGGTGATATATAGTGAGTTACGGAGCCTGGGCTAGGGGAATTGCATTTTGAAATCAGATCTTCCCAGAAGATTTCTACAATTGATTATTTAAAACTTTGTTATCTTCCTATATATAAAAAAAGCTATCCTACTGGCTGCACTCAGGAGTTATTACCTTCAAAAGTACTCTTTTAAAGGCAGAATTCTTTTTTTTATTTATGTTTTTGTAAGATCAACTGTTTTTCCCTTTTCAAAACCTTTCTGGAACATTCTGCATTGAAGACATTGGAAAATTTCTTCCAGTAGAATTCAGAGAATGCTATTAAATACTTTTTTATATGTCTATAATCTGCATGGTGTTGATAAAAGTGATAGAGGGAGAAAACGAGAGCCCTCAGGTGTGCACTGACCAACCTGTAAATGGAAACAGAAGCAAGAGTGGGATGAGAATGAATTAATATTTATTCTTGCCAACATTGTTCTTCAAGCAGAAGGGATTTTCTTCTCTGGTCTATTCCCTAATCTGATATTGGGAAGATCTGAAGATTCAAATATCTTTCCCATGCAATACTGCAACTCCAAATGTGTTCTTAGCCTGAAGTGCTGAGAGAAAACAAAAATTTGGCCATGCCAAAGTGCTCACTGAAGTCAGCAGAAATTTTTCTGCCCTTTCAGATTCAAAGTTTTTTGTGTCAAACTGAATCCAAGAATAAATGCCATACTTGTATTTTGAGAAAATTTGAGTGATAGAGGCTGACAATGCACCTGTATTAAACACGTGTTGTATGCTGGGCTTGTGTGAAAATAATGCATATGTAATATAATTATAGTGATGTATGAAGACCAAGTAAAAACTTGACCTAGGCCATGATCAAAACCAGTCCTTTCATCTAAATGATTGTTTCCTCATTATAATACTGAGTTCCCTCATTTCACAGTTTAGCTATAGGACATCTGGCAGTGACCTGCACAAGGTTTTACTGTGAACTCAACACGCCTTTCTGGGACATACTTTCTTTGGTGTGGTAACTCTAATTCCACAGATGATGTAAAATGTGGAACAATTAATATTTGATCTTTGCTGGTGTACCCCAGGACAGCTGGTAATGATAAAGTATTTCCAGCTACAAATGATAGATATTCAAGGATGTGAATAGATGATTTCTCACTATTCTTACCAAAACCTTTATTAGGAGTCTGAGGTTGAGGATATCTGTCACTCAGCCAGAAAGGGTGACTGCACTCTAGTTTGTGAGGGTCTGCTCATCCCTGCAATAGCTTGCTTAAGAAAATCATAATTTTATATGAAGGTGTTTGCAAGGGCAGTGAAATACTGAAAAAGAATCTTCAGGATTCTGCTGTGGTTGGACTGTTGTTTACTTTGTCCTCCCTTCTGAGTGGGCTGGTAAAATAAATATGTGGGTTTGTTAATCCATTGCAGTAGTTCTTGTGCAGAGAGTACATCTCTCATCAGTGCTACTAAACTCATTTTCAAACCTCTGCACTATTGCTAAGCACATAATAGGTATTGCCCTTGCCCACAGCTTTCTACTGCCACTTTGGGATACTTGAAATATAAATGCACTGAATGAAAACTGATGCTTAATATTAAAGATCCTTTAAAGAAAGGAACTACATGAATGTTAAGCATCATTATTAAGCAATAACAACTGAGTTGCAGGCCATTAACCCAGTCAGTCATTAATCCCAGAGAAGTCGTCTAAACTGAACTTCTACTGTTAATGTTTCAAGCACAGTGCAAGGCAAAGAATCAATCTCCCAGGTATATTGACTCCTCAGTGGGTGCTGCTGCTGCTGTTGTAGTGCTTGCTATAATTAAGGTGAATATTATCTGGTCTGTTCTCACTGCAGCACTGGTGATAGCCACTAAAGGAGGGAAAGAAATGCTTCCTAAGTGTTAAATCACAATATGAGAAACATCTGCAGTCCCCATGCTCTGAGGAAGGCGACATGAAATGAGTCTCTCTCCCCAAAGATGGGGACTTGGGCAAAGTACCAAAGAGGTTCTTTAGCTGCATAGCAGCTCCCTGTCAGGAGTGCTCTCCTGCCTCGCAGCCCTCTCTCCCTGCAAGCACAAGGAATATGCTCCCTGCCCTGGTCTAAAGGTCCTTAACAAGATGCTCTGGGCCCCAACCTTTCCAGCAGCAGATCTTCCCAGCCTGAGGAAAAGGAGGCCAAAGTGCCACGTGCTCTACCCAGACATCTGGGTAGAAACCCACATCTCTGTGTCCCAGCCAGCCTAGAAAGGGACAGATGATGAGGTCCAGCAGGCAAGCTCTCCTTTTGAATGAGAAGGCAGGCAGCGTTTTCATTGCTAAGGAGAAGGGTTATGTCGCAGAAAGAGAGGAAAGAGGCAGCCGCACAATTACCTGTGGACGCTGAGAAAGCTTCAGCAGAGAATTTCTTCAGCTCTCTGCAGCATTTTCTGAGAGTTCTGTCTTTCCCATGCAAGTAACTCAAAACAATGTTACCGTTCTGTAAACTTCTTGCAGCTATGCCTTTGTTATCATTCTTTTAGGGAAATGTTTTGAAATAGGTGTTAAGTTAGAATTAAGCAATGAACTTGGTAGGTGGCTAACCAGAGGTCCAGTAGCCTCCTGACCTTCGTGTAAGCTTCAAGCGAACCGAAGGATATAAACCATTCTGTAAATTAATAAGATATACACTTCGCTTCATTCTTCCTGAACTCTGGGCTCTGTGTCTTTATTTCTGGGCCGGCAGCAGCCACAATTCCCTACCGAGGATCTTCCTGGAGCACCTGGAGCTCAGAGCACTCTGTCTCCTCTGCTGTTGTTTTCAGAGCTGGCTGCAATTGAGCTTGTGCCTGCTGCAGTCTCACCGTGTAGGCACTTTCCTGACTCTGCATTTCTTTAAACCTTTGTTTTGGGATATTCTTTTATTTCTCTCTCCCCACTAAACTCCCAATTTCAGTTGCAATATGTTTATATCATCTCTGGTTCTTTGAGAAGAAATGTTCTCAAAGGGGATCTTGAAACAAGTTAGTGCAATCTGAAAAATTTTTTTGTGCGTCAATATTGAAAAATGAGGCAGGTAGAACTCTTTACGTCCCGTTTCTCATTTCCATGGAAAGAAGATCAATTTGTGCCATTCTCTGTGCTACAGAGAAAGCAAGATGCTTTTGTATTTCCTCAGCCTTTCATTAAAGGGTCTGACAGGACCAGCTTTGGAGTCTCGCACTGACAGCAGGGTGGGTTTTTCCCTGACGATTTGCTTGACCAAAGTGTAGTTCAGCTGAGAAAAGGAGTGGGTTATTCAATGACAGCCCCCTTATTTTTACATTTTTAAACTTCGGGGCTGACAGAGGGCAGGGAGGTTTGTGAGAAGCTGCCACGGCAGGTCAGTCATGGCCAGGGGTCACTGGTGCTCCCACAGGTCCCTGGACGTGCACGGGGTCACTCCCCGTGAAGGACAGACACTGGGAGCTGCCCAAAAGGCACAACCACCCCCAAAAATTCATCTGCACCTATTCACCTGCCTAATTCCTAGGATAAAATGCTTGTCTTGTGTAGCAATCGGTACCATAATTACAAAGTTTTCAGNTTCTTGTCTTTTCTCAAAGAAGCTGAGGCTTGTGTAGCAATCCGTACCATAATTACAAAGTTTTCAGTAGAAGTAGTTTTAAAACCAGGAAAAATATTGGTGAAATGTTTTGAACAATTTCAATTATTATCTTTAGCATAATTTTAAATGTAGTTGTATAATGTTATTTTTTCTTTAAACTGACTTATTACTAGCAATTTGGTTATGAAATGCTCTATTTTGTGAAAATTGAAGGAATAAGAGTATCAGCTAACTGTCATGTCTTTTTATTTCCTTTATCACCAAAGTATCTTTATAGATTTTAAATGTATAACTTGTGTTAGAAATCAAAGAATAGCCTCATTAATCCCAATAAATGTTACTACATTTTAATTTTGACTGACAAGTGAAGCATTAATTGTTTAAAGTCTCTCCAAACTTCAATGGCATGATTATAGAATATGATGATTTATTATTAGCTTGTTGACTATAATGTGCATTTTCTGATGAGATTATTGATTTTTCAATATTGTTCTCAGAGACCTCATTGAAAATCTTTCAAGGACAGTGGTGTCAACAGTGATGGGCTACAATGAGTTTCAATTTAATGTATTCCTTTACTTAACTCTCTTGATACTTTACACTTGAACAGATATGACAGATCTTCTGGCAACATTTATGTGAATATACGATATATTAAATAATATGTAATGTTTCAAACCTCCTTGGATCAGTTTCCATGGAGACCAAAGGCATCCACTGGAAATTAAAATATGGAGAATCTCAACTTATGGGATGGTAATATTTGATATAAAGTTTTGAAATCTTGTTTCAGGAGGCAGGAGTTCATATGCTTGGCTAATTAGAGCAATATTAATTCTGCATGCATGATCTTCTGAAAAAATTAGGAAGCAAATTATGCACTTTTTAAAAATAATACAATATTTTTTTTGAGATTTGTGCTAAAAAGATTAAATTCATCCCGTTACTGAACAATGAGCAAATAATCAGGCTTAATGCAGAGACTTTTGTAAAAAAATGGAGGGAATGAGATCCAGTTTTCCCTGGTAGCTTGGACAATATGGATGAGGCACCTCCCTGCACAAAGTGCAGCTGAGAGGTTCCCAGTGGCAGCTCCCTGGGAGTGAGCACGGGCTGCCCGGGGGGTGTAGGTGTATAAACTCCTTCCTTCGGTCCTTCCTCCACTCCTCTCACTTTATTCCTGTTACAGAGGAATGATTTCTAGTATGGCAGACAGCTCTGCTCCAGTTGTGCTGCACTGTTATCCTGCCATGTACTGTCCCAAATTATCTCATGCTGGAGTGATGCCTTGGAAATCCAGGCAAGAATAAGTTTGTCCTGAAATGAACATATCTTAACAGAAAAAAAAAAAAAAANNNAAAAAAAAAAAAAAACCACCAAGAAACCCCATTGCCTGACATACATGAAATAATGTTATTAACTAGTGAGAGGAATGCACTTTAGGCCCAGAGATTTTTTGTTTAAAATTAATATATTATGCTTAGACTGCTGTGCAGAGAATTGCCCTAAAGTGGAACGTACCTCCCAGGAGCAGATTTCGATTTTGGCAGTCACGTGCTGAGGATTGAAATGCCCAGTCTAACCTCTGATATAAAGTCTGTGTTCGTCTTACCTTAAATCACATTTATCTATCAGAAATTATGTGTCACCAGCAGTGGACCTGATTAGAACAATATCTAAACATTTCCAAATTGCTGTGATTAACAAAAAGGTGTGAGGAAAGAATCATAAGGACAAGAAAAAGAGAATAAATGACCATAAAATGTTTTTTTCTGCTATCAATGAAGAGTTTACCGGGGGAGAGGGGGAAAATCTACCTTCATTTTTTTTTTAATCAAGATTAATAGACATAACTATGATGTCTAATGTCTGTTCCACATTGGAAATACTATATAATCACTAGAATATGATTCTGTGGTCAGGAGATCAAATAAGGGCAAACTGATAGTGATAATTATAGTAATTTATTTCATTCTTCAAGAGATTGCTGCAAGAAGGAAAAAAAACCACTAATTAAATATAAAAACAGATGGCAGAGAGACCTTTGCAAAGGTCAACACTGGAAAAATCTTAGCTCTGAATTATCTAAGTGGATTAGACACATGTAATTTATCTGAGAGAATTAAAAAATAAAAATAAAACCCACTTGATAGTCAGAAGAAGATAATGAACAACATTGCTAAAAGGAAGCAAACAGTACTAATAGCAGGAGATGAAAGATCACTCAGTTTGGTTTCTAATTACTGGCTCATTAAATTCTAGGCTGATTCAGAAAGTACATATGTGCGTAGAACCTGCTTTATTGCTTTATAATTTTGATAGAATCTATATTTGATTAATTAGGAGAGAAACTTCACTTGGCCCTTTCACCTGTGAGTTGCCTTTTAGATTCCAAAAGCCTGAACTCAGTTATAGAGGTCTGGGCCAAAGCACCTCACCTCCTTTCACTCTCCTTCAGCAAGATTCCAGGTCTTTTATCTTCTCCTCTCTGCACAGATCATCATTCTTCTCAGGATATCTTCTTGAAATATACGTGCTTCTTTCTGAATGAAATTATAAAAAAAACCCCAACAAAACAAATCAGGAATCTAAGGCGGTTATTGCAATGTCTTCCATCTCTAATGTTTTAAATTATTGTAATTCACTGCTACAAAAAATACTTCCTGTTTAGTGGTTTTGATATCGCTAATACCATTTTATTCAGCTACACAGCAGTAAATAGAAATTTTTTAAGAGTTAAGAAAAAATTCTTCTGAGTGATAAAAAGAAGGAAAACAAATCTTGATTTTTCAGTGTATCCTGAGATCTTAAAAAATTCACTGAGTTTTCATGTTATGTTTGTATAGTATTTTCAAGCTTTTTTCCAGTGTTATGAAGTCTGGAAATCTGTGCCTCTTCAATTCGATTTTATTTTAAAGAAATAGGTTATCTTATATTTTTTTTCTGCAAATGCCACTAAAGGCCATGAAGAAAAAGAAGATAAATATTGCAGAAGTTCCTATAAGGATATTGGTATTTTCCACACTAGCTTTGTATTTTTTATGGACCCAAAATGCATTAGTAGGAGCTTCAGCAGGCTGGTGCAAGTGCAGCTGTTTCGTACTCTTAAGGCTCTATTTTTCCTTTTGGATGGACTATTAAAACAGTTACATAAAAATTATATGCAGGTATGTCTCATTGCAATCAGAAGAACAAGCAGAATCCTCTCACTTCATAATCATGAGGGGCTCCTTTGAGTTGTTTTATGTTTTCATGAAGAAAGGGGCTTTTCCCTCCCAAAAGCTTCTCTTGTCTGTGAAGAGATCCCTGCGTTTTGAAGAAAGGCAGGCTGTGAAAGTGTTGGCCAGATTTGTAAAGAAACAAATATTCCAGATATTCTGATTTTCTCTGATGTTAGAGATGCCTCATCAATTACAGGGGAGGGCAGCACCAGGAGAATCTCTTATTCTTTTTATGGATTGCATAGACTTTCTGTATAAAATATAATTCCAATTAGCAATTAATACTGGAAAAGGAATACTCATTTATCTTATTCAAAAGTACCCCAGAAAGAATTGATTTTATATTTTTCACATGTTTCTAGTAGTCTGGGAACACCATCTGACATTAATTATGCTGCTAGGAGTGTGGTTTTGAAAGTCAGATAATATCAAACATTAACATATTTTATCTCACCCACAGCACTGGAAAAACAACTGTCTTGGTATCTAACTTCTGTGACTGGACTCGGCCAACCCTCATCAGCATTACTTTGATGTAACTTGGTTTGTTGTAAAGGATTTTTTTTTATGTATGAAAAAATTAAATTATGATATGTGGAAATAAGATGAAAGAACAATACATTTTTGCTGATGTGTATTTGTAAGTAACATATTTGAGGTGAAGGATATATTGGCTTCTTTTTCACATCTAAATTATTAGAGGAAAAGGCAGTGGAAGAGTGGAAGCAATCTGGGGAAGATTGGTTTGGTTTTGCTTTAAGATAAGCAATTACAGAGCTTGGATTCATTTTTTTTCCCTGAAAAATATAAAAAGAGAAAGAGAGGAAAAAAAAGGTAATCTGCATCTTATTTCATTTATTTGGGAAAAATAAATCAAAGCCTTCTGTAACCTAATATATATGGGCAGTCCCAGAGAGCTTTATTGAGACCTTTGGACTCTTCGACATGGAATTACTTGTAGAATCAGTGTCTTAGGCTTCTGCTTTTCTCTTGATGTTGAATACAAGGGTTCAAGATGAACTTTAAGATCTACATGACCAAATACTATTTTTTTACATTCCTTTATTGCAATACATAATATAACTTCCCAGTCTCCAGTTATTATACTAGCTGGTTTTTAACATAGATCTGTGTTTCTAAAATATGCCTGAAAAGCACTATGGCTTGCCTCTATTTAGCAAATGTGTGGGCAGCAAAGCAAGGATTATGCAAATATCAAAAAGAGAACTTGTTGTAGTCTAGGAAAACATTTATTAAATTCAACAGGAGCCTTGTCAGCCTTATTCAGAACAACTGCTCTTATGCTGAAAGAGGAATGTTTGCACAGGAAAATATTTAAGAAGGCTTACATTTATAATGGAATAGTTTTCTGTCAAGAAACGCTGCTCTGTTGAAGGATGTTGTAGGAACATGTTTGTTTCAGCATGATGCAGAAACCAAGTGTGTTATCTGTATTTCAAGTGTATTGAGGCTGAAATACCCAGCAGTATTCAAGCCGTGAGGTTGGGAAATTGCTGTAGCGTGGTAAAAAAATATATATATATATTCAAAGGGCCTCATTCTTTCCAATTTGATTAAAAAAGCTACAATTCTCTCATGCTGCTTGAAGTAATTGCTCCTTTTCTCTTATTCTGCTTCATTTAGGAAGAGCAGCAACTTTCTTTGGCCCTCACCAAACTGACATAAGGTGCAGCCTCCAGACTCGGGCTCCTGAGAGTCCCTGCTGATAGTCCCAGCACTGATCCCTCCTCCCGAGTCACTCGGGAGTCATTAGGTTTCCTGACTTTGCCCTCATGTCCTAAGGGCAGGTAATTTCTTGGTTATTGCTCTAAAGCTGCCTTGTCCTCTTCTCCCTGCAAACACTCTGGCAGTACCTTCCAGAGAACTTTGCTGCACTCCAATTCCAGGCTGTGTTTGAGGTTCTGCAGACCAACATCCCTTCTCTGGGTATGGACACTTGGGTCTAAATTGTAGACAGGCTTTGAGCTGCTTTCTGCTTTCTTACTTTCACCTATAGCACAGCTTCTTTTCTTTTCTTCCTGCCTTTCTATTCCTGCCTCTGTCTTTCTTCTTTCCTTCTTCCCTCCTTTCCTTTCCCTTCCGCTACATATTCTGTGACTTTATTTTGAGTTAGGTCTTAGATATCTTAAAAGCCTCTGAGCTTATGTTCAGTGGGGCCAGAAATTTACCTCCAGGATGCAGAACTAACCCAAAGTCTTTCTTTTCCATTCTATTTTTCTTTCATTGTACCTAGAGGTCCCTTTCTGACAGTCAAATCCCAGACCATGGACTGATGCATTAAGATTTTAAGGCACAAGTGATTGTTATGTGAAAAGGGAGCAATGGATATGAGATTATTTTGAAAGATGACTTAAATAAACTCAAACACAATAGTTTCTGGCAAAAAAGACTGCGGGGTGAGAGGGAAGGACCATGTTATGACACGATTTCAAAAGTTCCTGTATGTTAACATTCATCGTTGCAGCAGGTTAATAGTTCACCACTAAAAATATATTTTCTTATAAGAACTTGGGTAGTGAACATGAAAGATTCAGTAAATAAAGTTCTGCACTGGATGAGAGCCATTCCTCAAGGTCACAACTCATATGGGTGTTGCAAACTGATCTGATTTACATGGAAATCAGTACATGTTTGTTAGACCTGGTGGTCTTTGGCTTTTTATAAACAGTACCAGGAATCAAATGCCTGCATTGTACCTATTCCCAGTCATAAATAGTTTTTAGAAATATTACTGAAACAGCAGAAAACACAGAAAAAACCCAAAATTGTACAGACATGAAAGTAAACGTGTTCAAATGTGATTTTATTCAGAAGAATTAAAAATGGAAACAATGGAAATGAGAAGGAAAAAAAAAAATTCTTGGTATTGGGTTATTTCACATCTCATTTTCTTTGTGAATTTTCTGTTTCCTTTTATTTTAGGGGTTTTTGGTGTTTTTGTTTTTTTGGTTTTTTTTTTGGTTTTTTTTTTTTTTTTTTTGTTGTTGTTGGGGTTTTTTGTTATTTTTTGTAGTGTGACAACACTTAAGTAAGAACTTTAAAATTCTGGTCATTTGAAAAAGTGAATGTTGGTAATAGACACCTAAAAGCAACTTAAAGTAATATAGATAACATATGTATGAGCACTAGTTTTGGGAATCCCCAGATAACACATTGTTATATTGCAAACAGCAAGGGAATTTAGGTTCTCAGTAGATTTTAAAAAAACCCTTGATTTGAATCCTGATGAAAATAAACATTAGAATACTCTTCCAATCTAAAATTACCTTCCACAATCAAATCTCAGGCAGGACACTACACACAATGTTTTAAATAGATAGATTAGATAGAGAGATCTATATAATATAAAAGTATAGAAAAGGTATGAATGAAAAAAATGTTTCAACACAAAAAATGAGTGATGGAGCAAGATGTTTGCAAGGCTCAGTCAGCAACTGTGGGGCTGCTTATACAAAAAATCTGTCACACGTAGATCCACTTATGGACCATTCTTGGTCCCCGGCCTGAAGTAATCCTGCATCTCTCTTGAAATAAATACTTGTCCTTTAAAGTGACCACGGTACTTGGGTTCCTGGGCACAAGGGGACTGAGATTTGCCCTTCGTAGTCCTCTCTAAACTGCAGTTCTTGGCATGAGCTTTGGGCTCTACATAGGAACAGTGCCTCTATGCATTTATTTAAAGCTCTTCTTTAGCAAAAGTAAATTTACAGTAATGTCAAATAATGTCTGCTCAATGGGGACATTAGTTAATGCTCCATTTATCTCTTTGTGAGGTCTCAGATGTCTCCACTGAGGTGTTGAAATGAGACAGGAAAGTGGTAGTTACTACCAGTCCTTTTCTGAAGGACATGCAATAGCTGTCAGAATACATTCTCACTGAGCAGCTGGAATTTTTATTTTTCCTTGTCTGTCCATGTACTTTCCAAAGGGTTTTGGATTTATGTATCTTGGCACACTTCCTTGGACACAGCCAGCTATGTTGAATCATAATGTTAATGTGGAAATGGAACTTGCACTTATGAAAGGTCCTGGATAAATATCAGCATAAGGAATAAGCGTCACAAAGGTGCATGAGGTAAAACATCCCTAAAGTGGGCTGCTCGCCTGGTCAAAAGGGAAAGTCTGACAAATATCACTTCTTGAAGTGAAGGACATAGGCACAGTTTAGCCTGCTGTCAGAAGTGCTTTTAAATTTTACTGGGGAAAACTACAATTACCCGAGAGAATATCTTTACCTCTGTTTTCCTGGGGCACCCATATTGTCATCAAATTAGAATTTAACTCATATGCCAAAATATAATTGCTAGCCTAGGCTGTGGAAAAATGATGACAGTGGCAGATTTTCTGTTGCAATTCTGGAACATTTCCCATTTTCTAATCAAAGAAGCTTACTGACCCAAAACTATGTTAAAAACAACAAGTTTCCTATATGGCTTTCCCACAGTGTGCCAGCTAAGTTAATGTTTGAACAAAATCATCCCTAGTGTAAAAGCTTGTTTTATGTTTTCCTCACTAGACAAAAAAAAAGAACTAGAACCCAAATCTGCAGGGGCAGACTATAACTTCTCTTAGAATGGATGCAGAATTCTTGGTCCATGCAGTGATGTTATCACATTGTCATGTTGACACTATGCTTTTAATCTCATTTATATCAGATATTATGAGTAGACTTTGTTTCATTGCTTTTGACTGCAATCCTTTTATGGTAGGGACTCTCTCAGTAGCGTGTCTAAACAAAATATAATAAACCACATATAGCTTGACTTTGGGGTATTATCACCATTAGCATGGATTAGAGGCACAGTTAGGTTGTTTGGTGAGTGGATTGCTTCCTAAGCCTTATCATATGCAAGATTAATCATTAACATTCACTCTTTAATCTGCTTTACCAATTCTAAATACCTCTCTTTCTCCTTGTACTGCTTTTTCTCACTGTTGTCTTAATTCTCTTGATTTTTAGTACTCTATAAACCCCCAGATCTCATTTTGGGTGGATCTTTCTCCATTCTGCTACTTGATTTTACCTTTGAAGCCTTACTGGGGGCTTGGGTGACTGTCGCACTTGGACACGAAAAGAAGCACGCAGACACACTCAGCATCCAAAGCTAGGAAAAAGGGCCCCAGCCATTTATTCTTCTCATATATCTATGTTTCTAGGAATGACCATGGATTGGAGGATGAGGTTACCACCTCTCCAACCACACTGGTCAACTGAAAAGTCCATCATTCTTCTCCGCCTCAGGAGAAAGAATGAAAACAATAAGAAACAGTTAACAAAACATGACTGTTTACAGAAAGTGCATGAGAACTCTATCACTGAAATGAAAACATTGAAAGACTGCAAAATTCAGGACGACAGGTGACAGAGGACCCAAATGGGCTCAAGAAACTTGTTTGCAGCTCAGTGAATGTCAGTAATGCCTCAATCTGCTGAAGTGAGAGCAAGAATTTTGCCAGTTGTTATGATAAGTTGTCATGGGTTGAAGCTGAGTTGATTGACAGGTTTTCGATCCAATTGCCTTTTTCTGATTTTGCATATTTAAACCTGCTGGAGGCACAGGAACTTCCCTTTTGATCCAGCTCTCCCACGGGGAGGCAGGGGACAATGGCCCGGGCTCAGAGCGGGCCCGAGCCTCCCCTTCCCTGGCACCGGGGCACAGATCCCTGGAATGCTGCGGGAGAGTCCCCTCAGGGCTGCGGGAAGCTGAGGAACACCCGTGAGCTGCACAGCCCAGACCACCAGAGTGGCTTCCAGGACCTGGGAGGGGCTTCCCCTCCCCCTTCCATGTGGCCCTGCGGAGACCCGGCAGGAGCCGATACAGCTTTTTCTGCAATGAAAGCAGCCTGCATCAGACTGAAGAGGACACCAAAGAGCGGCAGCATGAAGGGAAAGAGGCTTTTTCCTCCAACGCAAAGCCCGATGAAAGCCAGCTGTCCAACATGGTGTCAAGGTCAGAGAGAGAAAGTGAGTTATGCGGGACGAAGCGAAAGATGGTGGTGAAGAAAAAGAGGACAGAGTCGTGTGCAGAGTGAAACTTAAATTTGGTTTCTGCAGACCATGGTAAAAACTGTAATATCACAAACTGTTATTTTCTCTTTAATCCATTTAAAAGGCATGGGGGGATTGAGAAT
>VZRO01000762.1:781743-817425 GCA_013397915.1 Daphoenositta chrysoptera
GTAGCAGTTTGGAAACCACGCTGAAGAAGAGAGGAAACCTCTTTTTTCCCTGAGTTTGGAGAGACTTTTAAAGAACTCTGATACTAACAAAAAAAAAATAATTCCTTTGTTTGTTATCCTTTGTGCTAGCTGAGTGCTGGAAGGAAGGGGGAAGGGTTGGAAGGGAGAGGAGTGCTGGAAGAGAGGGGAGTGTGTTTTTTGCTTTATTTTCTTAGTATTTCTTTTTCCTTTTAGTACTGGTAGTAATAAACTTTCTTTATATTACTTAAAGTCTTTGAGCCTGCTTTGCATTTCTCCTAATTCATATCTCACAGAAGCAAATAAGTGAACTAAACCACTATATAAGTTTATATACTTCCTAATGAAATGTGCTAAACTAGAGTTAAATATTATAAATTTATTGCCAGGAACTGCAGTTACTAGGAATGTTTGGTTGGATGTTCTAATATATTTAGTATTTATTATTGAATATTACTCTGCATCTATTCAAAGACTCTCCAAAGCAACAGGGAGCTCTTTCTATAGAAATGTATATAGGGATCCTGAAATAACAAATTATAATAAATGTTGAATTATGGTGTAGTTCCAGTGTACATAACTCATCTTTGCTGATCAATTTTCATTCTCTCCGTGAAATTAGAAACACGAATTCATCCGAAGGACTGAAGGAGCTTCAATATCTAACATCACATTGATATACTCTGCACCACATGGTGAGAGATTTCAACACTGTTTCTCTAGTGAAGAACCAGTAAAATGTTCCTTTAATGTACATGATTTTATATCGTTTCCATCCCAACTGTACCCTCCTTCCCATCCACTCCCATCGGCAGCTGGATTAAAAATATTTCACTTGTGTCATTTTTAGTGGTTTGTATTTGTAGATCATCAGCTAAATCTGAGGATAAAAGCATCCCCATGTAATCTGTCACCACTACTACTGGTACTAGTGTGTGAGAATAGTTTCTGTAGTGACCGAGGACTAAAAGGGACATTAAAGAAACTGCTGGTACCTATTTTTGTACACATGCATTTGTGTACACTTGCAAAGTTTTCATAGGTCTTAAAGTACTTCTGGGGCATAAGAAATAATATTCCAGGCCAGTTTTATGCTTAAAGAATCCAAAACACAATCATGCTCCAGATCATTCTGCAGCTAAGTGACAGAACTGGGAATAGTTACCATGAAAGCAGATTGTTTGCTATAAATGTGCTACCAGAGACTTGGCTGTTGCAATAAGAAACTTCTTAAAACAAACCATGGAATAAAATCTTTGTAGGTTGAAGCTCTGTTATTCAAAAATGACTCATAAGTCTATGCTACAAATCATGATACAAGTGTTTAAATTCACTGATTCATGTTCTGATAGTAATGTAGTGACAAAAAGACAGAGCAGAGTGGGATTTCACAGCAGTTCTTGGTATACTGCTGTAAGCTGTCCTTGGTGATTGTAATTACATGGGAATATGCATCTGAGTCATAGAGGTTTAAAGCAGCATTTTTATCTGTCTCAAAACTGAAATGCCCTTTTAGGTGTACAGGCTTCCCTTTAGGAACTCTGGACACGAAAGGTTATTAACCCAATGGAATTAGATTCTTAAATATCAGCATATCTGCCTTTTGGCTTTTCATCTAATGGGCTTTCCAACTATCAAAATAGGTGCCCATGTATCTTTTACCACCTAAACTGAAAGCATCAGTCTACCAACATCTAGTCAGCCCCCACCTAGGGTAACCAGAGTTCATGGCATGTAAATTTGTTTTTCAGCCTTCTGAAATTCTGACCTGCATATCTCATCATGTTAAAGACCAACTTGGAGTCTCTTGCTAGCCTTGTCAGAATCAATAACCTAGATCTTTCATACTTATTCCGTGCAAGGATTTGAAATGAGGATATATGCCCTTAGTGAGACTTATGGACAAGCTGGTGCAAAATGCAGGGAAAGAGAAACTAATATATTGCTTAAAACTTTGGGTATTTGCAAACTTACTGGAAGATGTGTACTGCAGTTCCTCCTCAAATGACTGTTTGAGTAAAACTTGTATAAAGGTCAAAATTCAAGAAATCAAACTGTACCATAAGTCTAATATTTTGTAGTCAATAAAATAGAAACGATTGTGTGGTACTTGCAAAGTTTAAATAAATGCATTTACCAGAATTGATCAATCTAATCTTCTCAGAGACAGTCCAGGATAAGTCTGATTCGTTCCCTTGGAAGGGTGACATTTCCCTCTTACAGCAAAGTCTTGATCCTACAGAGTCAATAGGACTTTGGCTCCTTTCTGTTTCTGCACTTAGTGCAGCCTAGCACATCCTATTCAAATAGGATATTAAAAATGTTTGGAAAGAGGACATCCAAATCCAATTATCTTGTGGAATGATTACATTTCCCACAAACTTGCTGTGTCTTCTCTTTTTCATCTTTCTTTATTTTATATTGGTTTACAAATAAACAAAGATAATGATGGTATCATATTTGAATTAAATAGAAAACCTATGTATGTTTGGACATTATTAATCCATTTAGTTGAATAAATCAAAACTGCATTTGCCAAACCAATGATGATAGCTTTTGTTTTAGGGAGGATTTCTGGTGTAATTCTACAAGGACCCTGTATTCATTAATAAAATATAACACTAAAAACATAGAAATTATCTGGAAGGCAGTGGACTGCTCTTGCAACTAAGTTATCTGCATGTAATATTGAAGAAATTGGTTCACTTTACAGTTCTTTTTAGAGCTTAAAAAAATCAAACCTACAGATGAATACATCTTCTATCCTTCTGCAGCAGTTTCATATAAATTAAAGTACTTTAATTTTGAATGACATTTTTGGGGACCAGTGCAGCAATGGAAATATTTCTTGTTTGTTTTTGCAGTTATTTTCTGGTTTTCAAATGTAATTCATACCACAAATTAAAGGAAATGAATGAAATGTTGCACTGTTTTTAATGATTTATTTTTGGTGGATGTTAATTATGTTATTTAATACACAACTAAGAAGGGCTTAGATGATCTGGCAATGAGGACTGGATTCAAAACTACTCAGTACAGTACGGTATTTGTAATTCAGAATGATGTCTTCATTATTAGCACTGATACCTGGGATTTGCTACCTAATTCATGATCATTCTTGCTTTCCATTCTTTTGATGATCAGTACTGGAAAGTGCTCCCTGGGACTGGTGTCATTTTGGAAGACATACGGTATTTCTGCATCACCTCTTTGATTAGGGTTCTGACCTATCAGTTGTTCTCCAAGGCAGTGTAAATAATCAACGTTTTTTTCAGTTTGTAAAAAGACCTCTCCATATGCTCCTCTGTAGCTGTCTGTTGAATTTCAGCAGCACTGCAGTGCTTTGAGCTGGCAATCCAAACATCTTCATTTAGAAACAAAACACCATACGGTATAATCAACTCCCCATAGTAATTTTCTCCACTGCAGTATCATTAAAGAAGTATTGTAGCATAAAGAGTAAACTGAAATATTCTTGGCCAATGAGAAGGCCAACAGCCTTCTGCAGTTGAAGATATTTTTACTTATTTTGCTACTGTAATGTCTGAATTCTTCACAGTCTTAATATATTCTCCTAACACATTCCTGTCTCCCTTTGAGCAGGATCTGATTTACAGAAATTCATGTCTGAGGAATCAAGCACTGCAGTCTCCCAAAGAGAGAGAGTCCCCCAAAGGGCTCTCCAACTCTCTAGAGGAGCTGGAAACTGAACCTGGAAACTGAAACTTCCAGCCAAGCACAGATAGCCAGAGGACTGCAATCCCTGCTATGGAGTGAGTTGTTACAACCTGGTGTTGCCCTGACTTTTGCAGTCTTTCGATGTTTTCACTTTGTGATAGAGTTTCTCACGCACTTTCTGTAAACACAGTCATGTTTTGTTAACTGTTCCTATTGTTTCCATTCTTTCTCCTGAGGTAGAGAAGGTTTGATGGACTTTTCAGTTGACCAATGTGGATGGAAGAGGTGGTAACCTCATCCTCCAATCCATGGTCATTCCTAGAAACATAGATATATGAAAGAAATAAATGGCCAGGGCTCTTTTTTTTCTTGGCTTGGCTCAACCTGACTGAGCTTGAGTCTGGCGTGCTTCTTTTCATGTCCAAGTGCGACAATCTGGCGCCATTTTTCTTCTGCAAAATTTCTGTTGTGCTAAGGTTTAGACAGCAGCCAATGATTTGGATGATGCACAAATAGGTAGAAGATATGGCAGATATGTTTCATGTGGGCTTACAGTTTGAATAAATATAGTTTGGTAATTAATGTCACGTTAATGTTTTAAATAACTCCTCTGTGCTTGGGACCTCTGCCCTTTCAAGAATAATTTGAAGGGTGGAAGCAGCTGAAATATTTGGCGTTTTTTGTGACTTGTTACTATTTAATATGTTCAGTAATTTGATGGTTAGGGAGTCCTTAAAGCTCGTGCTCAGAATATGGATCCTTTTTCTATCTGTCTTTTATTAAATGTTACTGAATCTCCCCAAAAGAGGGTGAGGAGGGACCCTCTTTAAAAATTGGTTGACACAGACCAGCACAACCAATACTGAAAGTACTTGTCATGAGAGCTTTGTATAAATAGCTGAGTCCAAAGGTGTTGAGTTCTTCGCTTTTTGAGCAATACAGTAAATCTCAGTAGTCATGAGGGGTTCTCCCTTCATAACACTGTAAGCCAACGTAGGAAAAATGCACCAAACTCATGTAGAGTATTAACATGCCTTTTTAATGTCTCCCACTGCTGTGAAACAACACTAGCATTAGAAGCAGAGAAAACAGGATGGTGTTTCTACTTTGGGAAGCTCAGCTGAAATTCTGCTGAACAGAGGCCAGAGAAAATAGATTTTGAGAGGAAGGCTTCCTTTAAAATAGTCTGAAAGCTAAATTAATAGGTCAGTTCTAACAGCCTTCCCAATGTAATTGCCATTTGTATTTCCTGCCAGACACTGTATAGACAAAGGGAAAATGATCAAAGTCATTCTTGCTGGTGCCAGACTGCTGTTACTGTCATTAATTTTTTCTCAACATTACACACATCACTGCTACAGCTAGGGTCAAATTAATAGAAAGAAGCACAATATCAGGATGGAAACCCCTTTTTATTTATTGATAATTTAGTTTTGACATCTGTAGAAGGATGAAAACTGTTTAAAAAAAAAAACAAACTGCTTAAATGACAGCCTCTGAATGACTGCTGCAAGACAAACTGAAAATAGCTTTGATGCAATAATTTGCTTATTACTCAAGCACTGCAGCACTTGATAGTTTAAAAACACTTGCATATAGAGCTCTCAGCTCTACAGGAGAGAAGGAAACACCTCATGCTCTTTATAAATGAACCAGGAAAACAAAGACATGTTAATCCTCAAAATGCTGGAGCTCCAGATTTCTTAAAGTCAAACTCAACACCACTGAAATCTGCATGCAACCGAAAATTCAAGCCTATTACACAAACAGGCACTGGGGAAGATATAAAAAATAAGTGGGTTAGAGGCTGGTTTTGGGTTTGTTTGCTCTTGGGTTTGTGTGACAAGTTGTCAGAGATTGTTCTGAATGGTTCACACACTGAATTTGTGTTTGAGGTTTGAATGGTGTCTGTAAATGTTGGGAATCACTGGTTCCCAGTTCAGCATTTAGCCCCAGTGTATGAACAAATATTAAAGCACTCTGAAAGCATTGACTAGCTAAGAAAATATAAATCAAATATATCCTGTGAAACTTTTGCACAATCCAGTGAAACTTTTGAAATGACGGAACAATGTGCTTTCCGTAAATAAAAAGGGAAGCTTCTTTTCCAGTCCAGAAACTGATGGAAGAAAAAGATACAGTGATATACTAGGAAAAGTGTATTTTTTATCACGTATTTTTAAGCCTACAATGAGATTGTAGTTGTGAGATTTCGCAGGCTTCACATAGTTAATTTCATGGCGAGAAGAGATGTTGATGGATGATGTTGAACCACAGTTACTTCTGTGTTTATACAGGCAGAAGATTTTTGTTTCTTTGTCTGGTTTCTGAGAACACACTGGCACCAGGGAAGAGCCAAAGACCAAAAACTTCTAATTATCCTTTGTAATTTCAGCTACACCAAAAAGCTGAAGGTGTGTCATGTTTATTTTTATCCAAATCTCACCCAAATATTACCTGGATTTGCAATAATGTCTACCTATTCTAAAAGCAGCGGAAGGGATTTGAAGTTCATTTATTCAAAAGAACTCTTGTAGCACACCTTGAGATAAGGAAAGATAGGAAAACAAGTGGGGATGATTCTTCTGCCCTCCCTGTCAGTTTGGTGAATATATTCTACTTTTCTAACTTGCAAAACATGTTGTTGCCCCTAAATGGTAATGGTTTCTTTCCTAACAAGAGCATAAAGCTTATTCCAAGCCAAGTTGAGTTTATTGATCTGTCTAAGGCTTCAGATAGGGACATATAATGAGTTCATTATATCAAACTGATTCCAAGCAAGTATCACTAATGTGTTTCTGAGAATATTTTCCACGTGGTAGTTTTTTTTCTGACAAGATTCATTCCTTTTCATTTCAGAGCAGGAGCTGAACAATAGATCCGTAGTGGCATTGATATTTGTGAAAAATTAATTTCTAAATTACAAGCTTCAAATATGGCAAAGCACATCTGTGTAATTTGCCAGCAAGGAAGCTGATACAACCATGCTGCTTGCCTGGCAAATCAGAGGAAAGAGAAATATGTGTGTTTTAAATTTCAACTGTTATCCACTTAGAAATAACTCCTTATTTGATTCATATAAAAAATTGTAGCACAAATTGAAATAATCATGAATACATTTCAGAAAAGATCCCTGCTTACAGGAAAAGCTTTTTAATTATGTAAATGTTTCTTTGCAGTTGTTCATAAAGATATGCTTGGGATGTTAGCACTGAAACTGGATACACAAAGCTGTATTTCCATTCCAGTCTTCACTGAAATGAGAAACAGATCAAAGATATTACACTTCTATAGTAAATTGTACCTTTTTATGTAATTATTCGTCTGCCTTTAATAAAGATATGAAAGGTCCAGTAGTCTGTTCTTAATAATAGAAAAATCTCCCTGGAGATGGAGGGAGACTTGAAATTAGAACTAAAATTTATTTACGAAGAAACATTGTGCAAGTTACCTAGCACAGGTCTCATTTATGGAAATCTGGAAAACTGAACTCAGTGAAAATATCTGGGCAAATATTTAAAACTAAAGAAAATCTATCCAATTAAAGATGCATGTCCTAATCCCACAAGCCTTCAGGCAGATATATTTACTTATTCAAATAGACTCTATTAAATTCCAGTAAATTAAAATACCTTTTAACCTATTTGTTCATTTGCCTCATTGTTTTCTGGTGTTCTAACTCTAGATAATAAATAATTGGCTATATTTGCAAAGGTTTATTGTCTCCCAGAACTGGAAAGCAGTGAAATTAAGTCATGAGGTATTTTGCTTTGGTTTTTTTTGTTTCTTTTGTTTACAGTGAAAAAAATAAGAAAGCCAGATAACAATGAAGAGTCAATTCTTGCACTGCCGGAGCAGGGTACTTGCCAACCCAATACTTTTTAAAAGGAAAGAAATGACATTTTTCTTCAGGCTAAGGAGAGGGGGGTTTTTACATAATACTCAGAACTGAATTGTCTTTTCAAAATATGGAGGAAATATATTTCCTGTGGTACAATTGATGACAAAACTCCTATTGCAAATTCTAAAACACTGGATGATGAAAGACTTGCAGAATGAGGATGCAGCTTTGCTGAGGAGTAAAAAAATCCATAA
This sequence comes from Daphoenositta chrysoptera, assembly GCA_013397915.1. Lineage (NCBI taxonomy): Eukaryota > Metazoa > Chordata > Aves > Passeriformes > Daphoenositta > Daphoenositta chrysoptera. Next base: position 789,535 of record VZRO01000762.1, read on the forward strand.
AATCCTGAATACTTGTTTCCAGAAATCATGTTTCATTTATTTACCTTCAAAACTCTCCCTTCCATGAAAGCTCTTAAATCAGTGATGTGGCAGAGAAAAGAAAAAAAATAAGAAAATAAACAAAAGTGAGTGTAATGAACAACCATTGCCAAGGGAGGATTTCAGATTCCTTGTGATTTCATTCAATGCTGGGAGAAACTGAAACATATTTCCCATTTATCCAGACTCAGGCAATGGTACTGGAACATGCTGTGTTTTGAAAGGTAGTGTGATTAAGTGTTAGTCGTAAAAGTTTCCTTGTTTATTGTTTAATCAGTACCTGAGTGGTTAAGCAATAGATGATTAAAACTTATGAATAACAGTGTAAAGGGCATTCACAGAGTTGTAATTTTAAAATAAAAACTTGCAGGATAAGTAGAAGTAGGTGGAATGGCCAATAATGGCCAACTTGGTCTCTGTTTTTCTTTAACTCCATCACCAAACTCTTTCTGAATATAGCCTTCCAAATGGTGTAAATAAGAGAATGCAAATAATTCCTGTACCATGTAATGGATAAATATTCTTTCTCAGTCGTATTTTTAACATGAATGAATGATAATTCATCCATGTATGGTTTTTTTAAATGAAAATATTTCCTGGGCCATTTTGTGCCTTCTGGGCATTTTCTAGAAATTGATTTTGTATAAAATGGTTTCATTTTCACCAGATTAAACACTGATATTCTCTTATGTGGATCAATACATGTAACTGTTAGAATATTTTAATTTTCTGGCACAAATTCTGCCCATTATTCATTTTATTACCATCTTTCTGTGAATATATTCTAAGATCTGCTTAAAACTCCTTTGGTGACCATGGCTGTGCACTGTAACAGTACTGCAGCCTTTTGGCAAGAGGTGTGGTACAAAAAAAGGAGAATTGCCTGGGCGTGGGGAAAGTTAAATGGGTCACTTCTCTAACTGATGCTCTGACATTGCAGTTGTGCTTGGCTGTGCCCTTTTTTCCCAGATGATCCCATCCTTTCTATCCCTCATGAGCTAAATCTGCGTCTCAAAATTGTGGAATCTCTCTAAATTTTGGGCTCCCACTGGTGGGAGTTTGAGTGAGGAAGAGTTGGTGGAAGGATTTAGGATTTCCTCACCTCTCAAAAAAGCAGAGGGAAAATTGGCCTCTTGTTCACCTCTAGTTTTCTACCTGTAATTCAGCTGAAGTTGGAATAGTTCCCTTATTGCCTCAGTCTTTACCAGTACAACTGTGCATGTGTGTTTATTTATTATTTTGCCACTGCACATCTTCTTGCAATGTTTTCCTTCTTCCTTTGCTTCTGCTTTAAATTTATCTCATTTTAAAAGTAAATGCAGAGCTGTCCACAATTATCTGCTGTCCTCCTTTGCTGATGAAATTAGGCATTTTCAAACCTGGAAATAGAAATATAAAACTGAATCTGAAAAACATTTCAGGTACACAGCTGTGCAGTATTTCTGACAGAATTTTTGCACAAAGATAATTCTGTTCTAATGAAAGGAGTTAGAGCTGTGATTCTAGAATATCAAAAGTTAATCTCTGGCTGAAATACCTTTTAAAAATTAAGTTCACATGCTGACTGGAAAAATGCAGCCTATATTTGAAAGAGTGTGCTCTGTGGAGAGCAATGCACACAACAACAAGCAAATTCAAGGCAACTTCACGTAATTGATTAAAATTGTTTGGTTATTTGGTAAAGACTGAGATACTTACACATGATTGTATCAAAAATGTACAGAATTCAACACTACCTTTGTAGTGGAAAGTTTGTCCATCTGATGCAATAGTTTGCCATCCAAAGTGAAATTACGGACATTGCCTTAAATGCAGCAACTTAGCCACTGACTGTTCTGTTGTCCTGACTTCTGCAGTCTTTCTATGTGTTCATTCTTTGATAATGTTTCTCACACACTTTCTGTAAACATAGTCATGTTTTGTTAACTGTACTCTATTGTTTTTCATTCTTTCTCCAGGGTGGAGAATGTTTGATGGACTGTTCAATTAACCATTGTGAATGGAAGAGGTGGTAACCTCATCCTCCAATCCATGGTCATTCCTAGAAACAGATATATATGAAAAGAATAAACAGCCAGGCCTCTTTTCCTGGCTCGGTGGTGACCTGAGAGAGAATTCGAGTTTGGAGTGCTTTTTTTTGTGTCCTAGAGTGACACTGTTTTATTTCTGTCTGATGAAACAGAAACTTGCTGTGTCTGTCATTGTAGGAGCACATCCCTATGGGGACGTGTAGCTGCCACACAGCACAAAAAGCACTTCTGTCCTTACCTGGAAACTGGCAAACTCTCAGCAGTGCAGATCCCAGTGAAGCTGAGGTTGCATTCAAGGTCAGTAAACCTCAGGAGGCAAAGCTCCTACCTTTGGGCACATTCAAGTCCATCACCATGGGTTCAGGTCCCTAAACCACTGAATCTTCCTCTGGGGTTTAATTTTTGTGTGCCACAAAAGGTTTGGAAAATTCCCACTAAGCAGCTGATGTTGCGGGCCAGCTCCCACATTACTTTTAAAAACAAGTGGGGTCTGCCTAAACTTTCTAGTATGATCTTAACAGATAAGGTTGACCTTTTGTAATAAATAAGTGCACACTCCAACAGGTATTGAAACAGAAAAATGAAGTTCGTGGATGCCCATTTACTTAAAGAACATTTCCTAAATTCTTATGTGTCAAAAATATTTCAGATTTGCATTTTCAATATAAATGTGATATGAGAGAAACCATTTGCCTCATTAAGGCCTACTTCATCAAGGAATATAAATCAAAGTGTCTTTACATGCAACAGTGTAAGAATGACACCAATGAGCTGTTCAAAATCACGAAATCAACCGCTTGCATTTCGTGTTCTTTTGGAGAAAGGCATGATTTAAACAGAATTTCATCTCCTGCATTGTAATTATGACCAAGTGGGAGAAAAGTTCACATTCTCAAACTTTGGAAACAAATCCCGGTCTCAAATTCCACAGTGCACGTTGCTAAGGACAAAGTCCAACTCCTACTGAAATCTGCAGGAATCAGCTCAGACAGGCAGTGCAGTTGAGGGGGTTGTCTTTCCCTATAATTCAGAGGGAGTTAAATTAATGACAACAGATGTGGCTGAACAGCATTACATTATTGTCTTATAGCCATATGATTCCAGAAGTTCAGTGAATCACTCTATTAAATTACATGCATGTTATGATTATGTCTTTATTATTTCTATAAAGGAACCAATCTAGGCTGCAATTAGGGTGTTTAAAAGGCTGTTATTTTTTGGTCTCTCTACTATGAAATTTTTGTCTTTTAGGAATAATGACCATATATTTTATACTTAGAAACATGAAATAGTCTTTACATAAAGAACTGATCTTCCTCAGGCACATAGGCACAACTTCCAGTTATGCAAATGAATGAGCAACTTCAAAACAAAAATGAGTCACATTAGTCTAAAAAGGGACGTTGTGTATGTATAATGCACAGACACACAAAGTATCTTGGAAATGTGACTTTGATCTTTAAATGATGTAAGTAACTGATCTACTTTGTTTTGTATAGAGGAAACATGAGTGCTTAGCCATGTACTAATATGAAAATTACAGTTTGTTTTCAAATATATGTACATTTTGTATGTGTGTGCATTTGTACACACACATTATGTACATGGTGTGAATGTGTATCTGTCATACAAGTCTGTATAACTTTTTTCTAACTGAAATATATACACTATGAAGAAAACTTGTTGTGAGTTGAAAGAAACTACCGAGCGATAGCCTTGCAAAATTCAAGAGTGATCAGCCTAGCAGCTAGGCAAAAACTATTACAGTGGAGCAGTTTAGAGAATATAATTTTTTCATCTCTGTCTCTCATGATACAGAGTGCAGGGAAGGGCTGTGCTTGCATTGGACATTTGGATGCCTAGCCAAAATAAGAAGGTACCTAAAGTTCGAGAACTGGGCAGGAGGGAAAATACCTGAAGGAACTGCTCTTCCTTTAGTCTTCTAACAAGTTTGTTATCTTGGATTAACCAGTCCCTGAAGTCTCCAGAGATTGTCTTAAATAAATAGATGCACTGTCTAATCATTAATTACCTGCCTATTTTCACACCAAACTGAGCAGTGCTCTCATGCACATTATAGGTTTCTGACTTTACTTGAAAACAAACGTGGGTAAACAATGAAACCACATGTTTATCAAGTGCCTATTTCCTGACAATCAAGAGATATGGTAATTGCACTACTACAAGGGCTGTTTATCAAGATGCTTCATTGTTGAGTGTTTGTGTACATCTCCTCCCAGTCCTTGTTCCCATAAAACACAAGTGGTGCTGGCAACAGTGGGAAAAATGTCCCTCCTGAGGCCAGCAAGGTAAGGCTGCAGTGGTAAAAATGTTCCTCTTGAGGCCAGCAAGACAGTCTGTTCCACAAGGCCTTATTGAAGAGATGTGATGGGAAAAATGCTCCAGACTGCTCTCAGGGAAGGCTTTCAGAGGCTGGAAAAGGAAAACAGTAGTGGGAGTAAATTAGCATTTTTTATATGTTAATAAATGCAAGTAAAATGCCTTCTAATAAGCAAAAAATCTGCATGAAGCTCCCCAAAGGACTTATGGCTGTCTTTTGAGACACATTCAGGTGCAGACCACAGAACTCAGAAGGCTCCTACAGCCAATGTTTCAGGAGGATATTTCATGGCAAAAGGAAAAGCTGGCCAAGAAGCATTGGGTAGGGCTTTTACAGGGAGACAGCTACAGTTTAGGGGAAAATGCTCTATTTTAAAGCTTGGATATTTTAGTACAGGAGTTGAAACTATTTCCAAAATATTTTCCTGCATCACTGCAGAGACATTTGCTGAAAGCAAATACCTGATTAAGTAACAGGAAAACAAACTGGATGACAAGTAATGCACTTTGATAAGTGAGTGTGTCAGAAGAAATCACTGTGATAAAGCTATGGCAGAGCTGTGTTGGGTCTTCTCTAAGATCCTGTTTCTTTAAGAATTAGACTCTGTGATAATTAGAGGGTTGCAACACTTTAGTGTCTCTTACGTAAAAGCTATGCTGTGGTAAATGTACCTGATGTTGGTGTGCTTGTCTGTGTGCATGAAACAGAAAATAATTATGCTGGTTTGAAATGTCCTTTCAGTGGCTTAATGACATTCAGAAATGGCTGTTGAACTGACGATGCTTTAAAAAGTAAAAGAAAAATAAATATAATTGACCTAGTAAATATAATTCTTTCAAGAAACATTCCCACTCTAGATTAGGCATAACGTAGTCATCCTTTTGTCTCTTTCCCCCCATACCCTTAAAAATGTCACAATTCTCTGCTTCCTGAAGTTTTCCAATTAATTTCTTTACATTCTAGATGTAGAACATCTGTTCCTTTTATTTCTTCTCTCATCTCAAGAAATACATTTGGTTTACAACCGGAGAATTAATTCTGCTCTTACCTCTGCAAGCATCACTCACACAATCCTTTGATGTCAAAGCAGTGGCTCTCATATCTGACTGCAAAGCTAGAAGATGGATTGGCTTTTAAAAATTTCTTAGCCAGTCCTATCTTTTTTTCTTTCTATTTATTTATTTTTCATGTAATTATAGAGACCGGGTGTTCAACTGACATAAACCTATCGCATTCCATTCTACTTCCATGTGTCCTCATTGTTTTATACCTAATGAAGATTTAGCCCTGCTGTTCTGTAAGAACAAAAGCTGATGTGATTCTGTTTGTTAACCTGCTTGAGCATGCAGCAGCAGTACTGATGGTATTAGCAGAAATGAGCACACCTTGGGAATAGCAGTTTTTACTTAATTACTGCTGTATGACCAGCTGGGAAAACTCAGTTTGTTTTTATTAAACTTCTAAAAGTTCTGTGCATGTAAGGAATGCTTAGGGGTCTGATAACACACACAGTGCAAACAGTAGGTTATATAGTGCAGGGGAATAAATACACAAACACCAAAACACACAAAAAGGGTGAAAAGCAGTCTGCCAGAACAAATGTCATGACACCAAAGCTATGGGAAACCCCATACTTTGGACACAGCTATGAAGAATTACATGAATTAGGGACTTCACAAAACAAATGGAATGGTCCAGTGGAATAAGATAATCCTCTAATATAAGAAACAGCCAGTTACCAATTGCCTATTGTCTCTGCCTGAGACTTGTTTTTTTTTTAGGATTTCTACAATTTCTGTGAACTGTCTTAGAAAACATTCTTCCTCACCAAATATTTTTTGCAAATTGTTGTGTGCTGGGCAGATCAACTCTACACGGTGATTGTTGAGTTCTTCCAGACATCTCTGGAATACTGTGGGCAGTGTCAATTTTTCCCAGACATCCAGAAGGTTTCCAAAAGTAGTCTCCTCACGTAGCAGTAGGTCTTGCAAAGCTGGGGAAACACATCTGGGTGCCTGTGTGACCTACAGGTGCCACAGAAATAGAAGTCGATTTTAAAGAGAAGCAATCCTTCTCTTGTTGCTGTGGCCAACTCATGTGATCTTTAATGTGCTCTTTAGACAAGGGAGTGATGCTTTTCCACGGACAAATGGATGAATAGATTCTCTTTTAGGATACCATGAGCTGAGGTGAAGTGGCTGAATTGTGCATTCTTTACTATTTAATGGCTCCCAAGTCCAACATGACAGAGGTAACAGAGAAAAAGTCTTAATTTACAAATCTCTATATTAATTTCTAAAGCTTCACATAATGTACATTTTCTGTAAATATGTATTACTATTGATACCATTATTGTTATCTATATACTTTTCAACTTGTGGGAAAATACATTTTTCAGATTGAAGCAATGACAGTAGAAGTTCATTTTGGTGAAAGACCTATTTTTCTATTTTTAAAAACTTAATTGTCTTTCCTCTACCATCTTTGTCAAAGCGTTTATTTGTATTTTATTTTCATTTAAGTCTCTGTCTTAAAAAAGCTGAATTGGTAACTTGCTACAACTATTAAGAAAAACAAGGCTATTATTCCCCCACTTAGCATTCTCCACAAAATTTTTTGAAATATTTTCATGACCAGGATTGATGAAATTTAAACACCATCTTTCTTGTAGTCTTTCATGTGGAGAACTGTGGTCTCTCTTTGATGATAAAGAAGTTAAACGAACCGAATTTAAAGCAGGCTCAGCTCTGGCCATGACTGCCTGTAATTGTTTTCAAACACCTTGATTTAAGATAACTTGCCAGAGAGCGATGCAATAGAAATGGCATTACTTTGCTTTTTAATAGTGGGTTCACTTTATCTTATGACACTCTGAAAAAGCTAGATATGGTTTTATATGATGGCTGAAATATGAGTGCTGAGGTGGAAAACCATAAACACGAGCAAAGTCTGGTGTCAGGAGCAGAGCTGGGCTGAGACTGGGCTGCTCTGCCAGAGCCCTCCTTCTCTGTGGCTCTTACTCTGTGCAAAGATTGTAATGTTGTTTGCTTCTCAATTTTGCAGGATATAGCCAGGATTTTTGAAAGATGTCAAGAAACAGGAACTAAATTGATCATGGTAATTTCTGGGACAGAAGGTAAATACTGAGTAACAGAACTTATGGATTAGTGCAAAACCAAGAAAAATCACCTGTTCTAGTGATGGTAGTTACCAAGTTTTGCTACAGCCTGGTAATTGTTGCTTGTTAATATGAGAGTTTCTTTCATGATATTGGGAAGCTAAGAAATTCTGGGGTACCAGTTCTTCATTTTTCTTGGTGTAGGTGAGTTTAAGTGCAGAATCTCTTCTATTTGAAGCCTATGACAGAATAAATTGCAGGATTGGCACTGATGTTTACAGAATTTGTGCTCTTATGGCACCAGCTCTGTGGTGCTTTAAGAGGTGAGTGTTCAGAGGCGTTCAGAAGTCTCCTCCTCTTGTTAACAGTTTCACTGCTGGCATTTTTAAATGTATTTTAGAGAATGCCACCACTTCGGCAAATCAGACATTTCAAGTGATGTTTTAGAGCACCATTAGAAAGAATTGTCATTAAACAAAAATCCAATCAGTAACAGTTTCTGGCATACTTTTACATTCTGAAGTTTGTGAACAATTATGGTATCTGAAAAAGTTAAGTTTGTCTTCAATCCAGGACTGGTTTTGGGGTTCACCAATCTGAATAGTGAGTAACATATCCCACATTAATTATTGCCATCAGGAAAATATTGTCTTGCAATATTTTACAACAGAAAATAAAGTCAGGGACAGCGCCAAGCTTATTAATTTACTATATGGAAAAAATAAAGCTACAGCTATGTCAAAATTATTAATAGAGTTACACACACCTCCGTGCATCTGGTTCAGGTAAAACAGTGGCAGGATGAATAATTGAGGTTTTGTCTACCATAAAAGTTCAATATGCTTGAAGTGCTGACTCTTCATTTTCCTGCAAACATCACATTTTCTCTTAGGTGATGTAATTTGTCATTAAATAAAAAAAAAAAGAAACACAAAGATCTTAAAAGGATACCATATATTTTTGCTATTCTAGATCTGGTGCATACACAGAATTGAAAAAAATTAGCATTTTTGTTTTGAGTAGAATGCCAACATTTTTAAACAAATAAAGACTAAAAAAAATTATAATATTTTGAACCACTCTTAGGAGTTTTTTTTTTTAGCTTAGTGATGGTATGAAACAGTAGCAATCTTGGCTGTTTTTATTGGCTGAGGTTTATTTATGACATGTGCTTGGGTGCTGTTCATTTCCATCTGTAAGCACCTTGTCCTTCTTCAGGGGCAGCTGTGTCTTAAAATTTGCAACCATGTTTCCTCAAGGTATAAATCAGAATAGGAGACTGTTCTTTGTGAATTTAACTAACCTGCAAATTCACACACTGAATTCCTTCTTCTTGAGATGGTATTCATGGGTTTTTTAAAATATATTCAACAAGGAACAATCTTTAATTCGTTGCAGAGTAGCAAATGGCTTTATTTACTTATCAAAATATAATCTACTGACTCTGAAAGTCTTCTAAAGCTTTACAAAACTTTATTTTTGTTGTTCCTGAAATGCTAATAATTATTTTCATAGATTCTCAAGAGGTTAAAAGAACAGGCTCTATTTAAGAGTCTCAGTCACTGTGCTTTTTTACACTGTTTGTTTTGTTAAGCTTGGGGTTGGTTATTTTTTTCATCTTATTTCCTTTACTCCTATTTAGGTTCGTTTTATTTTTTAAACAACCATTTCTACTACTTGCTAGCATTGCTCTCATAAGCCTTCAAAGTGTGATTTTGCAGGATCCTGGAAGAGCTTTCTGACACTTCCAGGCTGGAATGCTGAGTTGTTTTTGATGCTGAGCATGTTCTGAAAAGCAATCACAAGAAAAGTATTTGCCAAATGGTTTGTTGGAACTACAAATCTGAAAGCACCTTGTGCCCGTGAGAACTTGCCAAAACCTTTCTGATTAATTTGCTGAAGCATTTTGTTCCTGCTATCTCAGCAAATATTTACCTTGCAGAAGTCCCTGGTGTTCTGGCGCGGCTCTTGGGGATCTCTATGAAGTTTGAATGTGTTTCCCCTTTTGCTGCTGCAAATGCTGCCGAGTAAACAGGCACTAAGGTACTGTAAGAAGATGTATTTTTGAAAGTTTTTCTCTGTTTCTCCAAGTTTGTGAGGTTTGTTGTTTAGGTCTTGTACAAACCAGTTGCAGGCTCAGGTTTGCAAGAGCAGAGGAGCTGAATTCCTGATTCAGCGTGGCTCCACAGCTGCTGCGTGGTGCTGTCCTGACAATTGCTGATCAAGGTTTGCCATTTGCACTGGTGGTGATGCCATAATGATTTTTTTGCCTTTTCTTTATATCTCTTTTGTAGCCTCTGTGGCCTTTTGTATTCTTGGTGTTTCTTTTAGCCTACATTCCTAGACTTAATGTTTTGTTGCATTAGGAGACTGAACATCTTGGAGGCCTCAGACACCAAGGTCCTCTCTGGAACACATTTTGTAAACTCAAAGATGGGTCTGGCCAGGGGAGGGTTCCGGGGGGAGGGAGGGAGTGGACTGGGGCTGTAATTCTATAGCCCATCTATCGTGGGGGTGCATTTTGGGTGGGCATTCTGGGGTGTGCATTCTGGGGTGGGCATTTCAATGTGCATTTTCAGCGTGTTCCACCTGGATGGAGTGTACCACGGATCATTGAAATAAATACCCAGGTGAAAACCCTTTTTCCCTTCTAACCGTGTTTGGCTCTGATTTTAAGAACAGGGATAAAGCATCAGTGATACCTAGTAACATGGTATTAATTACTGGTTTGCCTTTTCTTCTGAGAAAGCTTGCTTATCTCTTCTTCTCACCTTCCAAAAGAATAGCCTGTGTGGGGAAATCAAATTGCCTAACAGCTAGCTCTTCCATGGAATAAACTAATTACCATTGTAATTGATTTCTTGAACTGTCTTAAGCAGTTTGGTGTACTCAGGGACACGTTGTGTGCAGGGCTTGGCACAGCTGTGAGATCAGCATCCTCACCGTGGTGAGCTGGATTCAACTCCCTGGCATTGTGTTTCCATTGGATTCCGTGTCCCCTCCACCCTGAGGGCTCAATTTCAGAGTGATGCTCTTCTGAAACCCTTGTCATGATGCACAAACCCCTGGTTATTAATATCATTGTGCCATGGGAGTCACTGCATGAGTAGCATGGCAGTGTCTTTCTTTCCAAGGAACATAGGAAACTCGATTGTAATGAACCAGGAATGACATAACAGCCAGGCAAGTTCTTTTTAAGATTTCACTTTAGATTTTGGAAAACAAAAATCCATATGGTGATATAAAGGAAGTATCCCAAATTGTCCTTAAAAACACCTCAGCAAAACAAAAAAAAAACCAGCTTGTTTTTTCTTACACACCTTCAAAAATATTTTTAATAAGAGGAGAATAATTTTTTAAATCAACATTTCTTACATTAGCCAGGCAATCTCAGAAGACCTTAACAATGCATTTATTATCAAAATCTGGACACTTATTAAACTTGTAGTTTGAAAGGGACAAAGAACTTCCAAAACGTGATTCCATGTGTACCTCTTCCATAAATATCTGCCTTTGGTTCCTCAAAACCATGCTATATTTGAGGGTATTTTATTAAAGGGCAGAAGTAATAAATATTATATGTACAGCTGCAAAAATTAGTTTTCTTTGATATTATTGCCTACTTTTGTGTTCCTTTCCTTGATAGTGAGAGAGGGTTTGTTATGTTTTATTATCTTTATGTTGAGTAGCCTCTCTGCTGAGGGGCAGCTGTGTGTTTGGTCCATGTGGCACAGTTTCAGGATGTTTAAAGTAATAGGTGTGAGCCTTGCCAGAATGTAATAAAACCAAACTGTGTGGATGTTATTTTCTCACTCATTGAAAACAAATTTTTTAGAACTGCGTTTGTGTCTGTGTTTGTGTGAGCATAAATTCAAATTCAGGTGGCCCAGTTGCAATCCAGTCACAAGAGTGGAATTCTGAGGGATTCAGCTCCTTGGGACAGTAGCCCTCATGTGAGATGTGGAGCACTCTGACCACATTAGGCATAAAACCAAACTCTGAAATGAGATCACAGACAAAAACCTCTGTCCTTTGATATTTTACTACGTTCTTCAGTCGTTTTCATCCCTAAAATAATACAATTATCTGCTGAGTTTCTTCTTGCTAACACATGGTTTTGTCCTAATTACAGGCTGGGATCTGGACCCTTAGCTGTAATTGAGACACAACTGTGAAATTAATTTTATATCATGATTTTTAATCTTTTTTCAATATGGTCTACATGCAAAAAAAAAAAAAAAAATTTTTATTGCTGCCAACCAGCAAAATATCACAATGTGTGTAGAGTTTCAGTATTTAGGGGTCTTTCAAACTGTGGTTAATAAGTATTGTGGGAAGACCCTTAGCAACACTTTTTCTGAGTTTAGTTACTGTTCCATTTTCAAACAGACTGGAAAGAGTTGTGGTACTGTTGATTTTTCATGATTTCTCAAATTCATGCAAAATGGAAGAACTCAGTTTCAATATTCCTACAGTTTTGCAGAGATAAGACTTTTCTTGCCTGTGTGCTGGATGCACAAGTGATCCATGATGTAAATTCATGCTTTTTCTCCATCCATACAGAAAGGAAACACCGAGTGCTGTGTGTTAGGCACTCCAAAGAAAAGCCTGCTTGGACATTTCCCCAAGAAAATGATAATTGCCTTCAAACTTTAAGAGATCAGGCAGGGTGTCCATTAGGCTTAAAATGGCTCATCTGGTAAGTTTTTTTAAAATTTTATGTCCTAAGGAATTTGAGGGGTTGACTGCTTTATAAAGTGCTGGGATGCAACTAATGCCATAAATTTGTTCAACTCATAGCAAGCCTGTGCTTGAATATGGCAGCAAGTCAAAGGGATAGAAAATTCTGGTAATGTTTATTATTTGTATTACAGGAGTGCCTGGAGGCTCTGATTGGGAATGGCATCCTTTATGCTGGAGGCTGTGCACATCTACATGAAGCTAATCTCTGCTTGAAAAAGCATACAGTATGAAGCAACAAATAAAATAAATAGAAACAAGGGTAAATAGAGATTTAAAGGATTAGGAACTGGAAAACAATAAGCACATGTGTCTGTACACTATCTCTATACAGTTACTCTTATTTTTTTTTAAATTGTAGTTGTACCAAAGCAACATGCTATGAGAAAAAAAGATTGTTTCTAAACAAACATGCATGTAAGAAATAATTTAGCTCTTCATTCTGCCACAGTCTTGCTGTTATACTTTGGAAGACAGAGAATTTGAAGCGTAATGGGAAGAAAACCTAGATAAATATCCCACAAAAAGTAAAAATTACTTTCAGAATGTCACATTCTTCAGAGTTGGATAGTAAAGAATTATAGAAACTTTGATGTAGCTGCTATGAGTAATAAGTTTATTTAACTTTAAATCAGTCCTCAGTGGATGAATTGAAAAGTATGGTGCATGATGGGATTAACAAAACTGGATTTGAAAATGAAATTCCACTCACTGTGAGAGAGAAGTTATAGGCAAAGAAAGAAATGAAAAATAGCAATGATTGGAAGACCCATAATATAACATTAATTTAAAGTATGGTGAGTAGAAATGAAATGCAGTCAATATGAATTTTCTGAGTTTATGCAGTTCCTGTTTAACAAAAGGAGAGTTCTGTACCTCCAGAAATAATGGTTTCTACAGATTGAAAGATACCAGAGCTCTTCTCAAAATGAAATTAATATTGAGATCAGACAAGAGTGAGGGGATACAGCAATTGACTCAAAACTAAAGGAAAAAGTAATTAGTCACTTACAGAGAAGGGATAATATAATATATGATGAAAAGATGCAAAAATCAATAGGAATTTTTAATCCAAAAGAATGTATTTTGGTAATTGTTTTCAATGGGGAGGTGAGTTTATTCATATGTATGAATCTGTCTATCTCTCTGTCTGTCTGTCCATCCATCCATCTATACAGGAAAGTATAGATATTCAAGAATATCACCCCAGTTGACAAAAATAACCATTGGGAATACTTGTCAAGCAGACAAATGTTTCTGCTGAAGTGGCCAAAAGTATTTCCCCACAACACTCTCTACTGGGAGGAGCAACGAGGTAGTAAAATGTGGTATAAACCAGAAAAACATGGCACTCTCTTAATAGAAATTTACTTTTATTTCAGGGTTCAAGGAGTTCTAAAGAGAAATATAGCTTTGGAAACCCATGAAGAATGTTACAAAAGAATTAAATAAATTCTTAACTTTCTGTAGCGTAGGATTAAACACTGAATTCCTGGCAGAGTTATATTGTGATAGATGTGGGAAACTTTAATTTCTGCCATTGAGTTTATAATGTAGACCTTTGTGGAGTAATCTAAGTGGTTTGTCCTGTATCTGAGGGAGAGACAGAGGCTCTAAATGCCTGAAGTTTACCCTTCCTTAATAGCCAGAATAGGTGTTTGGTTGCATTCAAGGGCAACTGTCTGAGTCTGAAAAATCAGATCTCTTCAAAAGGCAATTACATTCCTAAATCAACTAGTTGATATTACTGGAATGAAGGGCTGAATCAAAGTGTAAGTGTGTGATTTTTTAAAATCAAGTGTGGTGGTTTGCAGTTCACATTTTGTAACAGACCAGCAGACTGGGATTTTATCTATACCTGCTACCCAAAATCAGAATTAAGGTTATCCTGCATCTGCTACTTAATTTAGGTAATGTGAGGTAAGAGTCATTGTGAAATGATAATAATGCCTTGAATGTGTTTGGGATTTCCCCCATTTAATAGTGAGGATATACTCCTATGTATTTATATGTATTTGTATATGTTTTCCCAATAGTTTTAATCAAGGGCTGCTCCGGATATTTCACAAAGCAAATAGCAGTGCTGAAGAGGATATTTCAGAGACTCCTTCCTCCCCTCTTCTCTCCCTGAGCAGATAAACAGCCATGTGGGTGCACGGAATGTCAGTGGGAGTTTTGTAATGTATTCCCTCTCAGCGTCCTTTGAAGAGTATTACCAGTTCCCAAGCTACTCCAGAATCACTACAATTTATAAACTCACTGCTGCAACTTTGGATGTTCAGTGTAGTTTTGAGCAGTAAAATTCAATGAGTTCACCCAAAACCCTCTGTGGTCATCACAGTGCAGTGGGAAATGTGAGCTGCTGGCAGGGATTGCCCACCTGCACTCCCACTACACTGTAAACATAGATCATTTCTGGAGCACCTTCTTACTTGAGGAATCAGGAAACACCTGGTAAACTCTGCTGGCTGGGGTTTAGGTTTTGATGGAAATTAACACACAATAAGATCATACAAATTTACTCAAAGCTTTACTGTGTACTGTCTTCCTAAACTCCTGAATCTTGGGCTGCTCACTTGGTCATAACTCAAGAGGTTCAGAGATTAATTTCCCCCACCAATGCCCCGTGTGATCAATTGGATCTCTCTCTACTGAAGACAGCTGTCACACTCCTTTGTATTTTCGGCAAGCAGATGTCCCAGATGATGGTACAGGTGAGTGAATAACTTTATCGAGGTGACTGCCCTTCAGACCAATCTAGTGCTTACTCTGATCCATGTACGAGTTTCTATTTGTGAGGGCCCTCTGTGAGCTGATACACCCTCTGGTCAGTTCCTGCTGCACGTTAGTGTGACAGAGAGTGACATTCACATCTTCCCATGACTTGGCTCTTTAGCGTGGAGACAGGTCATTTTTCTTCCTCTGGCCAGATTATGTTAATGAATTTTCTAAACATGGCCCTCTCTGTGACCATCTGCACCCTGGAAGCGCTTGGAGTGGCTGCAGTGGCCTGTTACTGAGAGGATGCAGAAAATCACATTGGACTGCTTTGGCTGAAGCTGAAAACTCATGCCACTTTCCTGTTTTAATTATGCTCCTTCATTGCAGGGTGAGGATTAGTTTGCATTTGCCACTTCCTTCAGCTGCACATGAAAATAGCAAACAGTTTTTATGGCATGCACAAGGTAACAACTCGGTGTGTGACTGACCCACGGCTTCAGAGAAGTAGCAGCTCTTTTTATGGAATATCATCATTATCCTTCTTCCATAAATATATGCCAGCCAGAACCATCATGTTCTGATCTGTGGTTCTTAAATTTCAAAACAGAAAAGAGTGTGTTTGTTAAGGGTATTTTTTTGGTAGTGATTTGTTCCTTATGGGAATATAGCAAATGGAAGAGAGGAGTGTTCTGTCATTGTCTCTTGTACTACCACGCTGTAATACACAGAAGAACAGAGTGGAAACAGGTTTTTGAGCTTCCTTTGCCCCTGGCAATTGGGCAGCAAGTGCCTGGTCCTCTCACATTGTAAAGGGCAGGGCATCATATTCTGTGATAGTCCTCTGAGTAACAAGAAGGGAAATGATTCATCAGAAGTGGACCAGAAATGCACTATGCCAGAGCCCAGGGAAATAAAAACACAATAATGCACTTTAGATACACATACAGTGCATAACAGACCATTATCTAAACCACATAATAAAGGGTGATGAAATTATGACCTTCAGCTCCTACCACAGTCTTCTACATCTCCAGCTAAATGAATAGCAACTTCATTTGAAAACCATTGGATTAGCATAATTATATTAGCATAATTAGCATAATTATAATTCAGATTATACTTTGCACTGAATGAAAATACTGGCATTTAGACACATCTAGTAACAGGCAGTAGTACTGCCTTAAGTTCTACCAATGAACTGCAGACATATATAATTAACATCATTTATATCCGTAGCATTTCCCTTTGAGAAGGACATTGCTTTGATTTGCTGGCTCTGTGACACTGTTCTGGCCATCGGAAATAGGAGTGACCCCTCAGGTCACCTGAGCCCCCCATCCTGCCCCAGCAGGTTTTCCAGCAGGGTCCCTTCACACGTCACTGAGCTGCAGCCACTTCTGCTGTCACTGGGCAATTGACCTGCCCTACACCCACCATCATATCACCATCCTAAAAAAGGGCAAATTAAAGAACAGGAAAATCAGGATGTCCTTGGAAATTACCTCTAACCTTGACAGTTTGATAGGCAGATAACCTGCTGAGAGAAGCCACTTTATAATTGCTTTCATACAGTCTACAGGAGCTGAGAATCCAGGTAAGAGAATTTAGGGGTTATAGGACAGCCAGAGGTCACTTTTACTTGAAGAAAAAAAAAAGGAAAGTGCTTTTTACAACATGAGTATGTTTTGGCTTGTTCCTTTTTAAACTAATACATTCACTTTTTAGTCCAAAAAGGAATTGCCAAGCCTGATACAAGCTGTTTAATAACAAGTTATTAATTTCTGAATTATCTCTGTTCATTCATAACAGACAACAGCAAAATTAAGTTGATCATAATTATTTCAAAATACTATAGGAAATTATGGGATATTCTATAAATATTCATTACTATCAGTACCTCGTAGCTAGTAGGAGGATTTTTCAATGAGATGGAATAAAAACTGACTGAACAGTCAAGCCCAGAGCATGGTGATCAGTGGTGCAGTCTTTGCTACTGCCAGGTTCTTGTATTTTTTTTTCTATTTCACAGGTTGTATGTTGTACTATTTTTTTTTTTATTATAAAATCAAAATATTAAAAGACTGTGTATGGTGTAGCATAGTATAGAACTGTCATGGGAATGCTTTCAATTCGTGCAACATGTTTTTGGTCTTCCTGTGATCATTGGCATTTTTCTGGGATTTCTAGACATCTGCAGTCCCATCAGAACTAGTTACTGCTTTCAGTACACCCTCGATAATTCAGGAATCCTGGGCAAATGACCAAAGTCTTCCAGTTCCATCTGGCACCGTTTCTCAAGAGAAAAGTGGAGCATGTTAGAAGCCCACAAATATTGTAACCCTAACATTCCTAAATGAATTGGAGCAGAAGTTAAAACAAGAATGAATTTTAGGATTATTAGTCACTGTTCCTTAA
This sequence comes from Daphoenositta chrysoptera, assembly GCA_013397915.1. Classification (NCBI taxonomy): domain Eukaryota; kingdom Metazoa; phylum Chordata; class Aves; order Passeriformes; genus Daphoenositta; species Daphoenositta chrysoptera. Next base: position 806,939 of record VZRO01000762.1, read on the forward strand.
AAATCTAGGCTTCCACATTTTTTAAAACTTGCCTAGTGGAGATAAGAGATGAAAAAAGAACCCAGGTTATTGTCTGTCTCATTTGCACTTGCACTTTATTACTACAATGGGAATCCCAATGGGAAATTAGGAGTGTATTTCATTAAAATATTATCACTTCAGAATTCTGAGATAAAGTATTCTCTAATATTCAGTGATATAAATTATAATTTACTGATATATTTTCTTTGTTTTAGAGCCAAGAACACATCCTTTCCAATTTTGATGTTTACTGATAAATGTCAAGGACTAAAAATTATTCATGATGAAAGAAAGCTTTCTTGGGGAAATTGTGTAGAAGACATGTGGAAGAAACATGTGCACTCATGTTGTAAGTATATTACTGAGCACGGGAGGCTTTTTAAGTCCTGTTCAAGCAGTGTGTAGTGACATCTCAGCATTCCCCAGGATGGGTCCAAGTCACAGCAGTGCTGTTCTTGCAGTGAAGGTGCATCCTTGGAATTGCAACTCACCTTCATCCTCAGTAAAAATAGAAAGAATGTTTCATGTCTGCTGCACATGTGAAAAACAAAACAAAACAAGAGGAAGACATTCTCATTTAATGCAATGAAAGGCAGCTGAATAGGTAGATTTGGGCAGGCTCTGGACTACTTTGCTGATAATGCTTTATAAATTAGGAATGGAAACGAGTGGTTAAACCAGGCAGCCACTGTTCTGACAGGAAAGATAAGCAATGGGAGATCAGGGTCTGGAGTCTCCTGAGCAATTTTCAGGACACCATTTCAGTGCATGTTCCTGAAGCAGGAACTTAAAATCAGTTCTTGAAGTCAGAGTGGAAGAGAGGATGTGAGCCTTCGTCTGTCAGAGGTAGCATTTCATTTCCATGAATGATAAGGTCTCTCTGCCCCACTTTTCACTGAGTTTGCAGCTTAGCAGGACCTGAGAGCCAGAAGGTGAAATCCTAAAGGCATGGTAACCCTGATGCCTCTGGTCTGTGTTGTTTTGGAGAGGGAAGTCACAATTAGGGCTTTTACAGGCCTCCCTCTCCCAGCCCCTGCAGCCAGCAGTTCTTTGCCTGCTGCAGCTCTCTGGTGTGTCAGTGCTTTGTGCCTCTTTGTGTTCTACTGAAATCACATTTCAAGATCTAACGCTGGTTCTTTAAAAACAGATTGTTTTTAAAGATCACATCACCTCTAGGATAAACCTCTAGGATTGTATTTCTCTCTGCTTCTGACAGCACATTCTTTTTGCTCTGAGAATTGCAAGCTGACACAATTGATCTAAAAACAGTGGAATTCTTTGATTTTGTAAAACTGGAGCGATTTTAGAAGGAAGTGCCCACACGATCCCTCATGGGATTGCAGTCAAGAGGGGAAATTGCAAGGAACAATCGTGTGCAGCTCAGGCCTGTGACTGATCATGGCAGGCCGCTGCAGAGTGTGCTGTTTGCCTTGACCTCACAGCACTCCTGCTCCTCCATCACGGCTGAAAACTTGCCACTGCCCAGGTACACCATAATTCTGAATTTAGCAAGCTGGCTCTGAACCTAAATGGGAGGTAGGAGCAGTTGTGCATGAAGTGAGAGGCTTCATGATGGGGGAGCTTGTGGCAGGCTAATAGAGCTGTGATGGAACAACTCACTAAAACTCACACAGGCTATACAGCAACAAAAAGGCATTATTTCATCTCTAAGAAATGTCATCTGCCCAAAATAGCACCAAAAATGTGCTTTGATCTCTTCCCTGGGAAGCAGCTTTGGTGATTCCAGTAGGTGCCTCTATCCCTCTTTATCTGTAATGAATCAATAATGCAGCAGGATTCCATTGGCCATTCTGCTGGTCTGAAAGCCATCCCTCAGGTGAGATACTTGAAGAATTTATGTGCTGTTTATAAAAGAGGGAGAGCTGAATGTGTATTTCTAGGCCATCCCAGTATGTCTTCCAAATTTTCATGCTCTTCTTTTCTTGTTTAAACTTCACAGGGTATTAGTTGAAATTTTATGCTAAACTCTTCTGATTTTGTTACAGATATGGCAAAACAGCTGCAGTGCTGCTTTCTGGAGGCAAGTGCATTTCATTAGTAATAGAGTGACCCAAATAGATCCACTGGCTGTCACACAGGAGATTAACAAGTTTCTTGTGTAGTGATTAAGAAACTGCCTGCCCCTTCATCTAGGCTTTCAATCTTTTTTCTAGAGTTTAAAAATAATATATTCCTCAAAAACATGTTTTCATCAATAACAGGTTTAAAGCAACTTGAAGAAAACGTGAGATCTTTGAGCAATCAGCAAAACTTTTTGTAAACTACATGAATTATTTTACAAATTAAATATATAGGAAAATCTCCTTCCACTTTTGCTGTTTTGACAGTGCTGAAAATCAATTGCTCTTAATTTCTAATTTACACTTAAAAGCACTCACACTTGAAAGCAATTTTAAGTGTTATCCAGTCCTGGCGGGATGTTACAAATATGTTGTCTCTGCATACAGCCAGCCTGCTGTTCAATTATACCTCTGTTAGGTGCCTGTGTGGGCCTTACTGCTGAGGAACCCAAGTACAGCTGTGCACGAGTTTTCTGCTCCAGACACCTGCACAGGTCACAGATTTATCTCTCACTGCAAAGCCAAGGTGAGCAAAGCCAAAGAAGGCATCTGCAACGCATCAAGAAATGTCCCAGTGCCCAGTGTCAGCCTGTAAGTACTAGTCAGTCTTACTTTAAATAACAATGTGCTTTATTTGTTGCAAGGTGCAATTAAATTGTCTAAAGACTTCCAGGATTCTTCAAAGAGCACCCACTCATTTGTAATTCAAAACATATTTGAGTAGTAGCTCAAAAAGCATTGTAACTGTTTCTTAAAGAAGATAAGCATTGATGGAATGTCTTTCTTTTGGATCAAGAAATTAATAGTACACAGCAATGAATATATTTGCCTTCTGGTGACTTAAAGTGATGTTGTTTGTTTATGCAAAATCTGATGATCTCAACACATCTAATTCAAACAGGAATATGATTTAAAAAGCACATTGGAGGCAACATATATGCAGAGACACGGATGGTGACAAAGAATCCCTGATAGAAAAACAACTAAATACTGAATTTAAGGAAAACTAAGAAATTATCTTGATAAACTGCTGAGGAGCATTCCAGAATCAGAAACCCTACAGAGAAATATTGCTTCCCCTCTAACACACTGGAATCTGATACTGTATGACACAAAAAGTAGCCTCTAAGGAATACTGCATTCTAAATATATTCTTGACACCAATGCACAACTACTTCAATCTGTAAATTTAGTTACTTTTTTTTTTTTTCTGTGCTAGAGGACATGATTGTGCTTGAATGGGAATTGAAGTCACTTCTGATGCTTCAATTCATGTATGCAGTTGATATCTTTTTTGCTACCACGATCTAGTAATAGATTTTTATCTTTTAATGGTTATTGTTTGTAGTAGCTTCATATTTGCGTTTTGTATTTTCACTTGAAACAATCAAAAGCAGTAGGAGAAATCTTGCATCTGAATTTAATTTCCTCTTCTCGCCTATTAATATTCATGTTTCATGGCATGCACGAGCATTAAAGAGAAAATCCTCTTGGCTATGTGCAGTGAGACTTAAAGAAAGATCAAGGAAGATTCACTTCATGGGGTTCTGCTTGGGTCATACAGAAGGGCAAAGTAAGAATGCAGTAGCATGGCTTTTTGGCAGGAAGTCTGTTCTAAATTGTGTCAAATGCTATTCCAATACAAAAATGCTTCCATACTGCTGTTGCTAATTAAAAAAAAAAAAAAAAAGGGAGGTTACTGGCAATCTTGCTGATCAAGGGGAAAACCAGACAAGGCTGCAAGGAGCAAAAGAGCTGCTTAGTGAGTTCCGTGCTCAGGAAAATAATGTTGGCACTTAGGTAATGCAGGAGGCAGTGCCTCAGCAAAGGCAGGAGGAGGGAGGGGAGAGCAGCAGGCAGGACAGGGTGGCAGGAGTGGCCACAGGGACCAGCCATGTGCTGCAGCTCAGAGCTGCACTCACCGAGCTGCCTGAAGCATCTGCATTGCACAGATGTGTAGGCAGAAAAACAGTTTTATATAACCATTTTTAAAATTTATGTTCTATCTTCCCCAGTAATCATCTGTTGTCTGATTAAAAAGTTAATTATCCGGGTTTATATTTTAATAGAAACTGTTGGTGTTTTCTTTTTGGTGCAAAAGCTTCCTGGCCTCTGGGGAGTTGCTCTGCCTAGACTTAGAGGAGAAGGTCTGGGCAGCTCCACTGCAAAGCTCTGCCTGCTTCAAAGCCTTATCAAAGAGATTTTACAGCTCTTTTACCGAGCGAGGCAGTAGCAGTGAACTCTCTCGGGTATATTATCATGGAGGTTTCTTCTGTATTTCTGGTCTAAATATGTTAATGATTCAGATGACAGTTTTCTGTCAGAATACCTGTATGAGGAACACAGGTATTAAGTTTCTCAAGGTCTCTGATATTATATTTGTATAGCAGAATACTCAACAAAATCTTTGTGGGGAAAGTGAAGATTTCCCTGCTCTACCCTTCCTGAATATGTTTCCATTCTGCTCTTATTCAACATGATGCCTGCTACTATTACTTCATTTAAACTCTCTTCAGCAAATTCTATTAGTTTCACCAGCTCTGACAAAGCCAAGGTGAGGTGCAAGCATTTTTCTGACATCCTATTTCAAGCAATTTCCTCTTCATCATCTTTTTCGTCTCATTCACAAGGTTTCCTTTTCTGCGAGGCACACACTGGTGAGCCAGTCCTTGCATAACAGTACAGCCAACAATTACACAGGAGCTGCCTCATCTCAGGGCTGTTTCATTTGAAAGAAGTGTGCTCGTTTTATATGGAGTTTTCTGACTGGGAAATGAAGTGACAACTGATTTTTACCCCTTATTACCTGCTCCCTCCAGTGTGCCCCTAGCCTTCCTACTTTTGGTGCTCTGTGAGTTTGTGCCCTGCATCGCTGTGTTAGGCAAGGCAGAAAACAGTGCAGTCCCCAAAAGTACGAGAGGAAATCCCTACAGGGAGATCTGAATTGCTGGAAATATCAGGACAATCGTTTACTCTGATTTTTAGATTAATAGTAGATAATTCTTAGCTAACGCACATAAAAATACACATCAAAGGGCTATAATTCACATACTGGACTTCGAGTTGGTTTAGTTAAAGCAGTCTTTTCCTTGCAGCTTTTCTGAAAGTACCTGTGGAAAATGAGAGATCGGGGATTTCTTGTTAGGTATTGCCCCCTACAGATGAACTGGATGATGACAACAACCCGAGTGTAGAGGAGAGCATGAGCCTGTACTGCAGACCAGCACAAGTTCAATTTCTGCTCATTTAAAATTAACTTCCGAAAAATCATGTTATCTATGTTAATGAGGTTTTAGCTTAAATTTTTATTTTTAAATCGCAACAAAAAAAAGCAAAACTTAGAAACAAAGAAAGGCAAGCAAACCAACACATCAGACTGCAGTGGTTTTCAGTTTAGCAATGGCAAGACATCTTGAATGTTGCTGGGTGTCTTAAAGCCTTTTTTGTCCATTGCAAATAGAAAATATTAAATCATATCTTCAACTTGTTATAAATCTATACAAAACAATATCCATCAACATTTTATTCTAACATAAAGGAGAGTTAAAAATAAATAAATAAAACTTGTTTGACAGGGAAAATTATCATGCATGAAAATTGACCATTGAAACAACTTTTAAACCTGATGTTCTACATTTCTATTGTATGAATATAAATGAGTAAATTAAGGACAAGAATTTGGGCACTCACAGATGCTCACATATGCAGAAACCACTTTTTATAAACCTGGATAAATCTGATGAAGACCCAAAGAAATTATTTTGTTTCCTATGGGCTAAAAGTTTGATGAAATAACATCAAAGAGTTGCTTGCTTCTTTCTGTCTTTTTCCTTTTTTTTATATGGATAGATTACACCATCCATTTATGGGACTTTCAGTGGGTGGGCTGTGAATGCTTACACCAGCATCACTTTCAAACAGGTGACATTGAATCACAGAAACTGTCCTGTAAATGACAATAATTGAGTGGGATAATCAACCTCCCTTCAGACCCCTTGGCAGTTTGGAGAGCAAGGATCCAGAAATCCATGTGAAATGCCTACAGAGAGTGTCTCTGCTGTAGTGTCAGAGCTATTCAGATAGGGAAAATGCAGAGTGTCAAGCCCCAGATGAGGCTGGGAGGAGGAGGAGAGTTAATAACTGGTTTTGAAAATCCCAGCCTTGAAGCAATCTGCAATCATAAGAACTCTATTTGTCTAAATTAAAGACCTACTTATGCAGTCTCCTGTTCATGGAAATTGCTATATGCACATGATTTTCTCTCTGAAAAGTGTTGAAAAGAGACTGACATACAGATTGCTGAAATGAAATATGGAATTCTACCAAAAAAATTGGGAAAATATAGAAAGTTGAGTAATTTTTCTATTTTATGTTCCTGACAACCTGTTAACTAATTACCAGTTACTAATAAATACAAATCTGGTTTCTGGTTTGAGTTTGAAAGACACATACCCCTCATTTGAAATTCATGGCAGGAATTTCATATCACATTAGAAATTATCTTTAATGTATTCATCATATACCATCATAAAATACATAATCACGGGAAAGATTACTGAGTGCTTTACTTGGTCTGTACTCTTTTAAAGAGGTAAAAGGATTATGCTTAATTCAACTGAGATCTTTTTCTCTCTGAAAGGATGCATTCAGAACTTCTATTAACATGAATAATGTTCTTTCTCATTACAGGGGGAAGATAAAGGGCATGGGTGGGAATCTTGCAAGTGATGAGGCAAGAAACACTGGTCCTTCTTCCCTTTAATGGGGGCATCAGTGCTCTGAGGCCCTTCCTCCTGGATTATCTGCAGTGACTGCCAAACAGCATCACTCCAGGCCTATTTACCTTTCTCTGTAATTTCCAGGAGATTCCACAGGCTGCAGGTACCCTAAACAATCAGGCAGCATTCTGCATGCTACATATGAAACAGAGAACATGACGCTGCAAAAGATTTTTTTTTTTTTTCACTCTGCTGCTTTTTTGTGCCTGTGAGAAGAATTAGGCTCTCAGTGAATAAGACAGCTTGATTATCTTTAGACTGAGTATTCTGTATGGCAGATGTCAATAGTTTCACTAAGTGATTCAGAACGGAGAATTCTATCTGGTATAATTAAAGCAAAATTTTGTTTTGTAGAAGTGATCACACTTTTTATTTCTGGGTTGAAAATGCTTGTGAGGATGAGAGTGAGGGAGGATATAACTCTGCCAGAGAGATAAATCTGCAACCATGATGTGGTTGGGGTAGGAAATAGTTGCACAAACTGTGAGACGTGCAAAAAGGGCTGCAGATCAAATCTGGTTTAGAACTTCTTTGGATCAATTTGAATAACTATTTATTATGTACTGGAGAAATGTAATGACAGAAGAAATTTGGCTCCTATTCTCTTCGAGTGCCTTTATTTCTTCTGCAGGAACTCCATCCTACCCACCCTTTTCTCTCATGCTATGTCTGTCTTATCCATGTAAGTGGTGAAAAGCTCAAAAAGTTTTGCTTCCCACTTCTCACAGAAACAAACACAGAGGGCAAGAGAGCCTCTAGGTGGTACTGTGCTATAAAAAATAATTAGGAACAGCAAGAAAAAAGCATGCTCACTTCTTATTCACAGTTCAAGATTTCACTTAGATTGCAAAGATAATATTTACAGAAGAGAGGCCTTTTCCTGTTAGGTGAAATTCACTCCAGAAAGCTGACATTCAAAAAAAATTCTGTGTTTTAGCTGTGTCAAACTTTGTTGCTTTGATATTCCCACATTTCTAACTGAGCTCTGCAGGATCCTATTTTATAGCCATTTTCACAGAATTTAATGTTTAACACTACTAGATCATAATTTCATTGAAGATTGATTCTTGCCTAGGTATAGCAGAAACCCCTCTGCCAAAATTTGGTAAGTGGCTTTCACATTAGCTACGATATAGCCAAACATCTTACAGGAGAAGCAGAACACTGGATTTCTTGTAGGGGTCTTTCCAGAACATGTATATCAGAGCCAAAATGCAGTGCAGATCTTAGTATAGAACAAGATAAGTGTTTGAGGTGACATGCAATTTGCAGTCAACACCAAAGGAAAGAACAAGTCATTCTCTAAGAACTGAGTTCTCTTTCAGGAAATAATTAGAAAATAAAATAGGTGAAAATAAAATATATAAAGCTGAAATTACTGGTTTTTTTAAGAGGAAAAGAAGCCAAGGTTTTGATACAGGCACCCTTAGCTGCCTGATGGGTGTGCACAGCTCAAATTTCACCCTAGGACAAGGATATTGTTACTTCTCTCCTACAAGTGAAGAGGGTCACCCCATTCATCATCTGCTGCTCCTGACACATCTTGGTCTTTTTGTTCAGCTCCTTCCATTGGTTTTATTCCTTTCTCTTCCTCTCCACTGTGAGATCTCTTCTCCTCCCCTTCTTTTCACCCCTTCAACATGTTCTGCCTCTCTTCACCCTGATGCCACTCGGTCTTTTGTGCCAGAAGCTGCAATGATAGAGCTGAGCACTGATTATGGATCGTATCTTCTTTATTCTTGTCAGAATTCCTGTCAGCAGCAGTGGATTGAGATAATGCCAGGGTGGATTAAGGTAATGTGAGATACAACACAGGTAGAGAGGTACCACAGAAATATTTTCTCGTTTGGTCGTGTCTGCTGTGGGATTGAATTTGAAACACCTCCCAGCCTTGTATTCTCCTGCCCAGAAAGCCATAAACTGTTCTCCTCATGCAAACAAAGTAAAGAGAGATGAGGAGCACGATCAGTGGCAATTCTAGCCTGTTCACAAAGGGTCCCCAGCAGACAGATTGTAGTAAAGTCTTCTTTTACTTCCTGAACTGTGGTTTTACCAGTAAAATAAAACAGAAGTAAAAAACACTTTTCCATACTGCAGCCTTTTTGGCAGGATGATTATTTCTTCTAAAAAACTTTGCAGTCCTATGTTCTGTATCCCTCTGTGTAGAATATTAGTTCTATTAAATCATCTGATCAGACCTATTATTATAACTATACTTATTAATATAGGCACCTTAGACTAGATTGATTAGCATGTGATTCCAGGTAGAGAGTCTGTTTCACGGCAGTAATGTATTATGTGACCTATTTTTTTAATCACAATTTTAGTGATCCCATCTATCAGGTAAAATTTGGCTTTGAAAGTTGTGAAACGGAATGCAAAAAACCCACATTTAGGTTATATAATTCATTCGGGCAAGGCCAAAGAATCTGTGTATAAATGTCATTTCAAAGCAAGTAATTAGCTTAATCCAATCATCCTATTTCATTACTTAATAACTTATCCTCAGAACAACAGGTCACTGCATTAACTAAATGGCAGAGGAACAATTCATGATGAGCACTTTACACTATGCCTTGGTGAACTGCTGATGAGGTTTTGTCTAAGTTTTCGGCCTCTACTTTATAAACAGTGTAGATCAAAATTCACAAAGACAAGAGATCTCCCTCACCTGGGGAGTGTATAGTCTATAACAGGGATCGTGTAAATGAAAATGGCATTTTCTCTTAAATGCATTAATTTTGCAACTTTTATTCCTGTATGCCTGTAATTGAAGTAGATGTACAAGTTTTGTCTGATGGATATTGGCTCCTGTAAAGTGACAGCTACTCAGTCAAGCATTATTAAGAGAATGCTTTTTAACTTGTACAAAGAACAGATTGAAAGACTGGCTGGCCCATCAAAAAGCGCTTATCAAAAAACAGTTACCAGCATTTAAAAAAAATAATTGTACTTCTGTGACCTTCTGACCTTATTTCTCAATTGGTTAAAAGTTTTCACAAGTGCTGGTAAACTGACAATGTCCAATCAGGGCACCTCCAGGCCACAAATGTGATTAAAGGTTTGGAGCACCCCTGCTACGAGGAAAGACTGAGTGAGTTGGAATTGTCAGCCTGGAGAAGAGAAGGCCTGGCAGTACCTAAAGGGAACCTACAAGAAAGATAAAGAGAGACTTTTTACACGAGTGTGGAGTGACAGGACAAGGGGAAATGGCTTCAAACTGGCAGAGAGGAGTTTTAGATCAGATATTAGGAAGAAATTCTTCCCTGTGAAGGTGGTAAGGCCCTGGCACAGGTTGCCCAGAGAAGCTGTGGCTGCCCCATTCTGGAAAGGTCCCAGTGGATGGGGATTTGAAGTGGTTTGGGATTATTTTGCCCGAAAACAACATAGAAACATTCAGCAGCTTTGGAAACAGAAGATTATTTTAGGTTCCTCAAATTCATTTCAGGCTTTATTTTTAAATGCTCTCATTTTACAAAGCTAATCTCTAGTTTTCTTGAACTATTACCTGTAATGAGGACCAGTAACCGGTGATTAATCCAAAATTACCCAGAAATTACTCTTTCCATAAAAAAAAAAAAAAAAAAAAAAAAAAAAAAAAAATTTA
>VZRO01000762.1:817444-864380 GCA_013397915.1 Daphoenositta chrysoptera
AAGGTTTAAGCCATTTAAAACAAACCCATATAATCAACACATTGTTTTGGCTTAAAAAAAAATCTGTTTACAAATCCACATAAATACATACCAACTAGTTTCCATTTATTTCATTAAGTCCAAATTTGAAAGAAAATACTCAGGTAATATAACAAGGGAAAAAAAAAAAAGTGTTACTTGAATTTTTTATTTTCATTTTTGAAAAACGTTGCGCTTTTCTTCTGTTTTAATTACAATATGACAGTAAACAGCAAACCTGTACCCAAATTGTCGTGCTTTTTAGCTTGTTAGTTCTTCTGTCTGACAGTCAGGAGAACGCAGAGATGGGCAGTGGGTCGGCAGCCCCGCAGTCCGTCTGTCCTGTGCTGATTTCCCACTGCTCAGCAGTGATCCCGCTGTCCCGGGAGAGGGCAGAGCAGGAACGGGGAAAACAGCGGGAGCCATCACAGCCCATTCCTGCACAGCGCTGCCTGGGAAAGAATAGAAACGTCCAGTTATTTTAGAGTTCTTGAGTCGATTCTGAGTGACTGGCGTGCAGAGAGCATCCCTGTTTTTAGCACTGAACCCCTGGAAAAGTTTGAGTTTCTAGTGATTTTCCGTGTAGGGTTGTTGCCAAAGAAACGTTGGTTTGCTGTAGTTCAAAAGTGACTCGTTTGTGAATAACTCGTGTTTGAGGGGCTCTTGCTGGGTTTCAGTACTTTTGTGAAATAGTGAATGCAATGAGAAAAAAATAAAAATAAAAGAAATTGCTGAAATTTAAAGCCTGTGGTTTAAAGGTTTGCTTGTCTTCTTATGTCTAAAACTGTATCACATCAGTGCTTCATATGCTGTTCTACAGATATAGATTTTTATATAGATATATAGATATATAGGTATATAGATATTTAGATATTTAGATAGATAATCTGGACAGCTCTATAGGCTTGTCTGGGAATAATGAAGTCTCTCACTTGCAAGATTTTCTGGTTTTCAGGGTAAAGCATCACTCCTGTCCCCCCTCAGAGCAGTGGTGTTTACCTTGGTCAGTATGGGCACAGATGCAATGAAGGAAATTGGCCCCCATACCCAAGCCAACGCTCATTCTGCTTTGAGGGTGGCAGGCAATGATAAACAGAAGACAAATCAGCAGACTTGGCAGAGCAAAAGGAGCGTGTACAGAATTTCATGTGTATCTGAGATCCCCTTCCATATACACAGCACTTGGTGCAAACACACACGGACCTAGAAAGGCACTTTGGCACTCATTCAGTCAAGATGCTTTGTGTTAAATTTCTCTTCCTCTTAATTTTTTTACAAGGAATAAAACCCTATGACCCCAATGTATTTATTCTATATTTACACCTGGTAGCAAAAGTAGTTGCCTGTAGCCTTTGAATTGATGCTTCATAAAGCAGCCAGGAGTTGGAGATGAATAACTGAGGAGGTGGATGGGGTTCTGGCTAAAATCTACTCCAAGCCATGGATTTTGTTCTCGTTCATTTGTTGAGGTCAATGTGCTGAGCTGGGAAAAGGCCCTTTAAAAGAAATACAGCCCTTACTGATGGAACCCACTTAATCAATAATGGTTCTTGGCTTATTTGTTTTGATTGCTCTCTCCCTTGCTGATTATCTGGTTAGAGCTTCACCAAGTCTGAGTCTCTGAGTTTAAATCTCAGACATAAGAGCCCTACCCAGGGAAATACATCCCAGAATGTCCTGAGAGCGCTGCAGGAGGAGCTCAGGTGAGACAGTGCACGTGCCCGTGGTACAGCTGGAGTGTTTCTGTGCTGCTTCATTGAACCATACTGACATTGTGCCTGTTTCCTGTATCAATTAATGCACGAATGTATGAATTCTGTCTCATTCCTGTATTTATTCACACTTCAGCACAGTTTTAAGTGCACTGTACGTTTCCTAACATGCTTCTTATAAAATCTATCTGCTAGACCTGCTCTCTAATAACCTAAAGGATTTCTGCATGAATTAATCAGTATACAGTGAATAGCCCATTACTTGTTTGGCTGATCTGGGGCCAGAGTGCTCAGTCACTTTCAGGATAAAACATTACAGATAAATGTCACCTTGTTATATATCTTGGTCTAATTTACAGGTATTTGCAGGCCATTTGTCTTACCAAGAGAGGTATTTTTCTTCTGGATACCAAACAAATAGGTTTTAAAAGCAACATTACTGCACTAAACTCTTGGGATGTTTTTTAATGAAACCTGCAAGTGATAAATAACATTAAAATATGACCTCAGAAATTAAATGACCAGAAATAATAGCTGGGAATTTTGTCTTCAGGAAAAAAAGTTAACTCTTAAAAAGCTTGAAAATGTATGATTTTAAATACAAATTATTTGAAGATATAAAAATATTTTATTTTAAGATGTTTGAAAAGGCAAGGCCCATGTTTTTTGATTTGAAATTATCTTTTATGTTGAACTGAGAAACACATACAGATAGGAGAAAATGGTTCATATTATAATGACACATCTCAGCATTACAATATATCTCTCTTTCCAGTGTTACCTCTAGATTAGGTTTCAGAGGTAGTTGTTTTTTCATCTTTGAAAGTTTTGAAGTTGTAATTTTATGTGAACTTTTACTGAAAAATAATTTCAAAAATGTTGATGTCATAAGAACACAGTTTTCTTTTTTAAGTTCTTTCTTCCAAGAAAAGCACTGTAGAATATACAAGATAACATTATAGATAATGATGACGATAATTTAAAAGAATCTTTAACATTAAAAGTTGGGAATAATTTAAGTATAAATTAAAAAATAAATAGAAATATTATTTTTTAAATTGAAGTTCAAGGCTTTTTAGAAAAAACGATTCCATCCATTTCATTATAATTTGCACTTATTTCCACTAGATATTTATCCAAGAGTTAAAAATATGAAAATAATTTTAAACATATATCGACTGATCCCACAGAAGTATCAAAGTAACACTTAGTCTTGCTTCATAGCCAAAAAATTGCCAGAGCCAAGGTTGACCCTTAAAATTGATCTTCTATAGCAAAGCCCCACCATGAAGGTATCCATTAGGTAGTAAAAAAAAAAATCAATAAACACATAGCAAGAAAGGTCATTCTTACTTGTCAGTGTTTCTAAGTTTTATGTGCCATTCAGTGAAGAAAGTCAATTGGGATGTGCCTGTCCCTATATTACATTTATTGCCCGATTTCACAGCATGAGGTTGGATCCTGCCCTACGTAAGGTTTGATTGCAGAGTGCCTCCACAAGGGCCTGAAAAATGTGGTGTATTTTCAGTATACACCCGGGCCTCTTGTGTTCTGTGTCTTGCTCAGCTGATACAGCTGGACAGCATCTTCTTCACAGTATTGTACTTTATATTATCAATTCATTCTAGATTTGTATAGCTTTAGGCAGACGTTTTCAATTCTTGTTAACATTAATGGGAAAGAGGTTGAGTATACCTATGAGCAATGTAAATATTTCTTTAAAAATGCACAAGAATAGTGGAAGAAAGAAGGGTATTTTCCAGTCGAAATTTAAAAATTACCCAATATTCTCTATACAATAATAGGTTAGTCAGATTACACACAAAAAAAAAAAAGAAAAAAAAAATGACACTCCTCTATTTCGGGTTGAAATTTTACCTGTTTCCCAGGAGTACTAACCAATTTCTGACTTGTCATCAATTTTTAAGAGTTCACTAGGAAGCAACAGAGTTTATAATGAGATTATGAAGTCAGTTAATGACAGATTCCATACAAAATGGGGCTGGGAAGTTAAGTGACAAACTATTGAGGCCAAGCTCTGATCAATATGCACACAGTGAGCTTGACAGGGCTGAGTACCTGGAGATTGCAATCCCAGGGGTGGTGATGTGCTCATCACTGCCTTGAGTAAACCTGGAGCAAAGTCATGGCAAATCCTCAGGGCTGATGCTCCCAAGGAGCCCGTGCAAGAATCAATGCAGCTTCATGGGCAGAGCTGCTGCTCTGTAAAATCATCCATTGCATGGCCTTCAGGACCTGCAAAGATCACTCTTCAAATTCCTCTTGACCTATAGATACAAGGTTATGAGGCAAAAATAATTCTGGTCATACTCTTCCCTTTCGTTTCTGCATCTAATTGCTTCTCAGGATGCATGACTTCTCTGAAACTGCAGCCCTGGATGCAAAACTAAGAATGAGTGACTGCTGACACACATGAAACAGTAATTCTTATGCAAGCAGTATTGTGGATAAAAAGGCAGCATTTGTTTAGTTTCAAGAAAGTCTGTCAGCACTCTGGTTTTTGTGCATCTGCCAAAATGTCTTTTCATGAAGTGTGTATTTAAACCCTTTGCTGAGCTGGCATATCAACAACAACAGGTTCTTCTGGAATTGCAAACCAAGGGGGTCAAAATTCCCCAAGAACACAAGCAAAATTCCATCTACCTGCCTTGGACAAGCCCGTAGAGCTGCCTGGTTTAGGGGTTCTGACTTCCAGGTATGTGAGAGTGGATTTTGCAATGTAGAAGTTGCACTGCCATGGGGCAAACAAACGGCCCCAGCTCTGAGTACTCTGCACACCTCAGAGCATTGCAGAGTGAGCTGACTGTGGCCATATCATCTCTGACAGACAGATGAGTCTGTATGGGGCTGCAGAGGCTGTAATTAGTAGGACTATCTGTAATTAGTAGGACTATCTGGTGTCAGCAGCAATTACCAGTCGCATCTTCAAGGATCTCCCCCTGGCTCCATTACTGTTCCCCTGGCTTCCTTTCACAGCTACTAGATTAATTTCTTAGTCTGTCTCCTTTTATCTTTGGAGAAGTAAAACTTTGTCTTGCCCAGAGATCTGAGTTGCCTTGAGATGAATACGAGCTGACAACTATTGCTTGAATGTTGTAAAACCTAAATGAACAATGCCCAAGATGAGTGAGTGTTATTAGCTGATAAGTATTGTGTGTGGAAATGCTAATAATTGGGGTTGGTATTTTAAAATCATAACTAGGGATGAAATGCTGGATTCAGGAGCATAATTTACTGCTGAGTGAAACATCATCTGGATTCCATTCTAGTGAGCTGGGTTAGACAACTGCAGTTCACGTGGCAAGGGTGAAATACTGTTAATGACTCCTATGAAAACATTCAGTACAATCAACACTCAGGAAAGTCAAACTAGTGGTCAATAAGTTGTTGAATTTATTTTTATGGTTTTTTGTGGTTGTTTTTTAGTTTTTTGTTTGTCTGTTTTCTTTATGAGGTGTGGGGAAGGACTACAAGTTGTAACTGTATTTTTAGAATCTTTTTACACCTCTTCAGTCTCAACTATTGACCCCTGCCCTGATATTTACCCCTCCTTCTTGTGTGCCCTGCAGAATGAACCACATGGGCATAAAAATGCACAGATATTTAAGAGGCCGTTGCTCAAAATAAGTATAAGTGGGTGATATAGTCCCTGCAATAGATGAAGAAGTCCCAGGAGCATTATTGCTGAGATTGTGTAATGAAAATAAAATCAAAATGTCTGCTTAACTTCCCTGTTTATTCATGCTGGACACTTATGCAGTAAAATGCAGATGCATTTCCACAGCTATAAGCAGCAGAAATAAGAAAGCACTCTGGTAGTCACTGCATCATACAACTAAAGCAACTATCTAAAAATAAGGTAAAAGTCATAAAACTCTAAAACTGTGTAAGGGCAGTGAACTGTGAACTGTGCAAAGCCACTGGTTCTGTCTGCATGGTAGGAGAACTACCATAACTATCAGCCTAAAATAAACTTGTACAAGACAGGGAAAGTTTCTGACTGATTTCCTGCTGCTTATCTGCACACTCACTCTGGCTCTGTCAAACACACCTTTAGGTTTGTGCATGTTTGGATGTTCCTGTGTTTTCTTTTCCAGAATCTTCATTCCCAATTTATGTTCCTTGTTCAGTTTTTCTTCTTCGTAAAACCTTCATCTAGCTTTATTTATTTTTTTACTCTAAAGGTGTAAGTTTGATCTTTATCCCTTAAAGACTTGGATATCAAAGGAACTTCTATTCAGTTTGATATATATGAAAAAGACCAAGATGCCTTCCAGGCAAGTGGTCATATCAGCAAGCTATGAGAGCCCAGCTCTTGGTGGTGGGCAGGATATCTGAAAGAAAATCTTCCCCCATGGATTTCACTCAGCTTCTGCAAACCAAACCAGTGCAAGTACAAAAAGAGAACAAGCTCTGGGCTCAAATATGTCATTTCTGCAAGTTTTAATTGCAGAATGCAAATTAACTGCATCCTGTAACATGCTGGTCTATAAACTTGTGATTTATTGAATAATCATAACTTCTTTGCTAGATTTCCTAGATGTTTTGTCTTAGGTTTTATTGCAATTTATTTTAAACACTGAATTTTGCATAAGATTGGTGGAAAATTCAGAAACTTATTAGGTCCCTAACATCAAGCTAAAAACACTTTTTCTTACCATATATCTCATGTTGGGATCCTCAAAAGAAAAGTCCAATACATTTCAAATTTATAACGTGGTAAAGGATTGGCATTTTCTTATGTACAATTTTATTACTAAATGCCTAATAGAGGTTTTTAGTGACCATTCCAAGATAAAGGGATTGCCAAATCAGCAGTTTGTGTGGTGAACTTGCTTTGGATGGGGAGCATTCTGCTTATCTCACAGTTATTGAATTTCTACCGGTGTCAGTGTGATCAGAACTGGATCCCAATCAATATTGTCAGAGGTATTTTCTCAGAGAGATGAAGTAGGAAGGGCCACCTGAGTCCTGTTGACTGTGCCCTGTTAAAATGGACAGAGATTTTTCCTGAATGAATATTTCACACTCTATACTACACATCATTAATTAATGGCTCAGCATGTGCTAAGACTGAGGATAACTTCTCTGTGCTGGATGCTCAGATGACAAAATTCATTTTCAAGTACCTGAGGTGATTCAAAGCACAGGCCAAGAGAACAACAATTTCATCACTACTCCACAAGCAGGGCTTCTCCTGACAGCAGATTTAAATAACTATTAGGCATGTTCCATATAACCCTTTCCTGGCCTATGGCCTTGTTCCTGTTAGGGCAAATTTGGAGGAAAATATTCTCTGATAGAAGGCAGATTACAGCTGCCCCTTCCCCAACCAGGTTCAGGAAAGAAAAGAATTTTCCTCAGAGGAAAGTGAAGGAAAAAAACCTATTTATTTAACAAAACACAGAAAAAGGGTAATAATGCTGAATAATAAAATCTCTCACTGTGGAGAGAAACCTTGGAAGATTTAAGAATCCATCTGTGAGTGTGGTCTCTCTCCTCCTCCTTGGATCCAGGTCAGCCTGGGCCCCCTCTGGGCCTCGGTGGAAAGTTCTCCCAGAGTGTTCTGGTATCGTTGAACAGTCCAGAAGGGAAGAAGAAGGAAAAAAGCCAAAGTCCCAGGAAACAAAGTTTAACTCTCCATCTCTCTCTTCTGAGAAAAAGAGCCAAGAGCAGGGAAAAGCTGGAAGGTGCTTTCCTCTGCTCCTCTCCCCACAGCAGAAGCACCCAGGGAGATCGCAGTGTCCTTGGAGCACAGAACTGCTCTGAAAATGTTTGTCTGGCTTTTTTCTCTCACACCCCGTTTTAAAGGCACAGAAAAGGCACAGGATTCATTTTCTGGGCACAGAGTGGTGATAGGGGATACACATCACAAAGTCACCCCGAGACATTCCACCCCTTATCCCGTATCTCCAGGCCTTGTGCTCCAGCACAGAACCCACGCACGTTCCCAAGGGTGACTGCTCTCCCTGTACCAACCTGAACTCATATTCTTCAAAGATTCCCGTTTTTCCAGCCATTTCTTGAGCTGCATGAAACATGCTCCAATTGTTTTTACTGTAGTAAATTCAGCGGTAACTGCAGCCTATTTAAAATCATTTTAGCTAAACATATATTACTGCTTCTACAAGCAGAGCCTGAAATTTTCAGAAGTGCTCTCCTCTCTTCAGTGCCAGGGGGAACGGAAGGTAAAATATAGTGCTTTAAAAGTAAGCCTCTTCCATCTGGTTAGCTACCCTTAGACCGACTTCAGTCTGCCAGGAATATCCTAAAATTGTTTCTATTTTTCATCTGTAGTTAAAACACTAACGGGCATAATGAGAACAGGAGCTTTTATAAAATTACTGACTGCCAGGATGATGAATTTATTCTCTTCTGTTAAAATGAGGCTGTGTTTTAGGTTTGATGTCATCCTATGCTGTTTGGCTATTACTCTGCTTTTAAAGTAGCTATATTAACTTTTTCTTAATACTCAAGTGCACTAGTCCTGCTGATATATTTCAGGTTCCCACAGAATTTTCATTATAATACTTTATTTTCAAGAGTCTGTGACTTTACTGCAAAAAATCCTCCAGGCAAATAAAATGGATCACAGAGTCTCAGCTTGGGAGTAAGTCAAGAATGGCTTATTTAAGTTGATTAAAAAACCATAGTATGAATTTCCATGAATTTTTTTCACTATATTATTTATACACATTAAAAAAATATGTCTTCCAGAATTATTCTTTGTGACTAGA
The DNA here is from genome assembly GCA_013397915.1 of Daphoenositta chrysoptera. Taxonomy (NCBI): domain Eukaryota; kingdom Metazoa; phylum Chordata; class Aves; order Passeriformes; genus Daphoenositta; species Daphoenositta chrysoptera. The sequence continues at coordinate 825,933 of VZRO01000762.1, forward strand.
TCAGCTCTCAGTCTTTAAGCAAGCATGAAAGATTTGATTTGTGTTTAAAAGTACAATCCAGAGCTATTAAATCCATTTATGTTAAACCTGGAATTTTCTGAACTCATGATCTTTTAACGCTGAGGGGTTTGGGGATTTAGGGTTCTTAGAGTTTTTTTTGTTTGGTTTGGTTTTTGTTTGTTTATTTATTTTTTATTTAAGGTATATTTAAATGTCTGTGTGATTATATACTTCACCATTTTGTTTCATAAACTGTAAGTCTATTTATTTTGTACCAAAGCATGGCACATCAAGCCCATGATCTCACAGCTAAAATCGCCATCAAAACCAGGATACCTAAGCAGGCTGCTGAACGTCACTCCAGAATCCCACTCAGAGGCTGGGATTCTCCACCCTCCATCCTGTCAGCAGTAGTTCCAGGAAGAAGCCCTACATCTCCTGTCCCCTCCTCCTCTTTCCAGGAACGGTGATGACAGGACATCTTAGGGACTCTGGTACTTGCAGGGGAGGGATGACATTTTGCTTTAGCTAAAAAGGAGATCTCAGTGGTTACAGGTTACCCCAGTGACAGCCAGACAGGAACAGCCTGGATGCCTTTTCCTGGTCGGATTTGCTTCATGATCTCTCCTTGACAACATAAATTTTTCCATGGTTCTCTTCTCCATCTCTGTATTAGTATGTGCTATGTGGAGCTCTCTGGCTAAATATTTAATAAATGCTGGTTTTAATTGGAACTCTGAGGATGCAAAGGTCTGTAGCCATGCCAGCACTGGAAAGATGCTGTGTGATCTTGTTGATCTGCAGCAGTTCACTGTCAGAGGACAGGATTTAATTTGCTTCAGTTTCCCAGCCCTAGGGCCTTAAAGGGTCAGTGAAGATGAATGGAGTTGTCTTGCTAAACTGTTTGTTCCTTTTTCTTTCACTTAAGGGGTGAAGCCATGTTTTCTAATGGAATACAATTGTTCTTTCCTTGAACTGTGGATATTATTTATGCTCACTTTTGTGTAGGACATTTTTGGTTTTACTGAGGTCCATGTGGGCAGTGTGGAATATTGCTGGGTTAAGTGCATTAACACATATCATTCTTAGGTTAATTTGTTGGGCTTTTTAAAGGGTTGTGTCTGTTTACATGTGTGCCCTCATTTTAAAACCATACAGACAACAATTGCACATGCACACTGAGCAGATTTCTATCAATGGCTCTGTGAAAGTCAGTGATGCATAACTAAGGAATAATCATTCAGTGTAATGCCTTTACGATGAAGCTTCACCACTGTTTATCATCCTTACACAAATCTATTTATAGGTATTGAAGCCTGAAGTGGAGATTTCCAGGATTAATTCAGGCAATGAAAATAAGTGCATGCATTTCCATTGCTGAACAATATTCCAGTTCCAAAAATTGACAGTAGATTAAATTGAGAATATCCTTGTTATGGATCAAATTCTACTTTTCTGTGCAGATCTGCATTTAACAATCAGGTGATAAGTCAGCTAAAAACCATTTTATTTAATGTGCTTTTTGGAGTTACAGAGTAGATGAAAATGTCCATGTAAACACTGCAGTTAGGTGGTTCATAAAATTGTTCTGCTGATACACATCACAGGACACGAGGCTGTCCACTATCTCTTTAGCACAGGCATGCTGGAGGTGTTTAGTTCTGTCACTATCTATCTGCACACCTTGGGGAAATCGGTAATAAACAGAGTATGTTCAAATATAATCCTTTCTTCCAGTCCACTGAGTGATATTTTGTTTTAAACTTATATCTGTAAGAATCAAACAGTTCAATGGCTGCAATTCATGTAATAATTTAATTCCATTAATATGAAAAGAAGATCGCCTTATCTGGATTCTTAAATTATTGCACAGGAAAAAATGTGACAGTAGCAGAGCTCCTTACCTCCTTCTTACTACAAATTTCAGAGTACAGAAGCCTCAACAATATTGGATGAAAATCTGGCTCTTGAATATCCTCAGCTTTTAGCAAGACTGAGGACTTCTTGCTATGGGCACATCAACCTTATAATAATGACTTGTACAGTGAATAATCCTGGGCAAGTGAAAGGGACAAATGGAAGGGGAGCTCCAGGATCACCAGTGGTGCCACATCTACAAAATCACGTGGATGCCACCCCCCAGTACCTCAGCATCTTTCTGTTGAACTGTGCATCACTCCCATGATAACACATTAATATTCCACAACTGTTTCATCTAAACAGATAGAAAAAGAGCTTGATTATAGAGCTTCATTCATCCATTGTGTTCTCTGAAGTTCTGAGTATTCATACCTTAATACAGGCAGCATGGCCAACATATGAAAATGTGAATATCATTTTATGTCTGCAATTAAAATTTTAGGAATGTCCTTTTACTTCATACAGAATAAACATTATTTTAGCAGGGAGATTTTTTACTTTATAAAACATAATATGCAGACTTCGTAATCCCTGCTTTGCATATTTGTTAAGAAAAGTTTAGATTGAAAATATGTAGAAGCCTGGTTGAAGCTGGACAATACAGTCAAAGGGAATGGAAATGGCCCAAGATTCAATTAAATTCATGTAGTTTTCACTGGAAACATTTTCTTCCTATTGGCAAGGGGCAGTCAGAGAGTTAACTGGGAACATTTTCAAATCAGTAACACAATTCATGTGAGGAGAGAGTGATGAGCAAAGTGATATAATAAATAAGGGTATCTTTTTGTTGGCCAAGAGAAGATTTGCAGGGACTGGTGTAGGACTCAGGGACTCAAGTCATTATCCAAGTAAATTAAATAAGAAATAATGTGGATATGCTTCATGCAGTTGCAGCAGCAAATTCAATTAAATTTGAAGTTTAAAATCAAAGTTTCAGTTTTCAGTGGCTAGATCTAATGGAAATGTAGGCTTCCTGAGTGATAGTCTTCCTCTGCTAGTGAAGGGCATTCTGATATAAGAATATTAGCTTTTAATATTTTTTTTTCAGTTTTGTTATTTTAAAGCTTACAAGATAACTAATTGGTACAGTGCTCGGGGTTATTTTCCCTATGTTGATAAAAATTAGAGATTCATCATTTTTATCCATATTGACAATATCTGAAGGAAATGAATTTCTGATGGTGTTGACATTGCTACAGACTAGAAGGCAGATGAGAGGAAGGCAAAGGAGGGCATTTGAAATGTAACTAAGCACATAATTGTAGAGAACAGACCTGGAAGGTGCTAATCTAAAGGGATCATTATCACTATTGTTTTCTTCCTGTGCTTTATTTTTTATGCTTTGCTGTCTAAAGGATTTAGGTTTTCTCAGTTTCAAAGTACTTATATTTGCCTCAGTTTTTAAAATTTTGAAGTTTACCCATGGAAATTTTTGACATGTGTTTGTTTAAGCATAGTATTAGATTTTGAGTTTTCCATGAAATTGGAAAAATCAGCCTGAAAGAACTGAATCATTAAATATTATTTCCAATTTACTGGTTTTGAGTGTTTTTATTTGAACATTGCATTCAAGCATTTAGTTTTTAATATTGTATCCAAACAGTGCATGATGAAATTCTTTGTCCTGAAATATCATTTTACACAATTAATATAAAACAATATTATTTTATATTTGACAGTAATGTTACTGAAATAAAACCTGTGAACATTTAGATTTAATTTCTGCATGTCTGCTAAAACAGTCTTAAAGGAATATCTGACAGACTGTGCAAGATCAGCTGCTAGCAATTATTGGTTGGGTTTTTTGAGCAAAGTAATTCACCTGAGTTGTGTGGGAGGGGCCTCCAATTAAGTTCCTTAAAAGAGACCATTCCTTACTAAATTTTAAAGGGTTGTGCAGGTGCAGCAGGTTGTCTACCTTGCCCTTTATTTTATTTTATTTTTTTTTTTCCATACCTGTGCATAGTGCTTTTTGTCTCTGTTGGATGTGGTTCCCTTGGAATGAGTCAGTATTTCAAACATTAAACCTGTCTCCTGGAAAGAGGATATGTAGAAGAGATAAACCATCTCAGGGTATTTTATGGCAGGTTAAAGATAGCAGTGCGTGTGTATCCTCACAGTCCTCAGTCTTCAAAGTACTCCCTCCTGGTGAGTAAAATATAAATGACTTGGAAGATATTATTTGATGTGTTTTGACACTGCCAGTTTAAGGCGTCCTAGGATGACTGATAAGTTAGATAATACAAGACAACACTTTTAAAGTAAATTTCTAGCCTTAACATTTTAAAGTTGTATTACACCGCCGATATTTTCTAAGCTCTTTTAAGACTCTTTAGCACAGAGCACAGGAGCTAATTCTTCACTTAGGTTTAATGTGTGTACAAGAGAAATATGCTAAAAAGATTTTAATAGAGTTTAGGGATTTTTTTCTCACTTTTAAGTGTCTGCTCTGAGTTGAGTTAGCTGTGAAAAAGGCCGAGATAAAATCAGTCCTGTGCATGGCTTATCTGCATAAAAAAGTGACCTTAATGTTGCAATTCAGCATTACTTAAAATTCTCTTTAGTGTCCTAATTTTGATTCAGACTCTACAATTATCATCCAAATCCACTTTAGACAAAAACGGACCAAAACACCTAAAAATACAGATTTTGAGATAGGACAAGCCCATCATGCTTTTTGACAATATTCAGCATTCATGTGTTCATTATGACCCTTAAAGATATTTTTTAAGTGGTGGAATTTTATTTGTCAAGTGCTGAAATGTCATTTTTGTAGATAAATGGCCAATTCTTGCTTTTTCTGCTTCTTCTGTTGCCAGGTTGTGATTGCACCTACTGCTTCCATTCTTTGCACCCAGCTTGGTCTTTGGTTTCAGCAATGTAAACGCTTCCAAAATCAAGTGGAAGGCACAAGAAATATACAAAAGTATTTGAGTAGTGTTCTTATCTTTTGTGGAACTACTACTTACAAAGTCTGTCTTGGACATTCTTTTAGTTAGGAGAAAACAGAAAAGGAAATCCCTCAGGTTTTAATTATAATTATTTGCCACGTAAATTAAATCAAGACAGAGTCTGCAGGCTTATTTTGGGGAAGCAAATGAGGATCTTTGAGGGGTAGGATTTTGTGCCTTAGTGCAAAGAATTGGAGAATGCTATGAAGCAGACTGAATTACTGAAGCGTATAAGAGACAAAAGTTTTCTGATGGGAAACAATTGCTTAAAATCTGAGGAGCTGATAATACCACAAAAGAGTTATTTTTCCTAATATTTTTTCAATCAAATTAATTGTAATTGCTGTCATATTAAGAATGATTCCTATTATAAGGTTTCCTATTATACAGATTGCTAATGTTATTTGATTATTAGTCACACATTACCATTGCTAGGTAGTCCAAAGAATGTATTCTCCTTGAGAGTCTGCTTTGGCATTTTCCAACCATTAATACTATTTAGCTGCTGGAGGCCTATCTGGCTTCCCACTGAGGTAGATTCTCTGTCAGGGGAGTCTTTTCTGATTTATTATTTTATTGGTGCTGGTGACTTAAACGTGCCTTTGTGTCTGAAACTGGTATATTTTGTGTTTAGACAATTTTCATGATATCAAATACGAAGCAAGTACTGAAGAAAAGATAATAGCTCCTATTTTTCTCTACAAGGTCCTTTTCTATTGATTGGAGGTTGGCATATTTTTGGACTCTGATCTAGTTTTGTGGTTGTCTATTCTTCCATGACTAGACAGCTTTTCATCTATGAAGTCACTGTTAAGAAACCTCATTAATAAGAAAAAGCAGGGGGATTTTTTTTCATTTCTTTTGGTAAGACACTAAAACAAGTACTGAAAAAGGTATTGTTCTCTTCCACAGAGAAGTGGAAAAACAGATTCTCACTGACTTGCAACTGAATATGAATCAGGCACCTAAGGGGGAACTGGTTAGGAAAAACTTAATGAAATATTTGTAAGAAATATATTCCTTCAGCTGTGTAATAAAGGGAGATGAGAGAGTAGAAAAGGCCTTAACTACAGCAGGGTATTAGATGATCAAACTTTGGGAAGGTAATCATTGTACTGGGAAGGGAAAGAAGCACAAGAGACAAAAAAGTCATTGCAAAACTTTTGTCTTAACAAACTTCGTTGCTTTTGTTTTCACTAAGATATAATTCCATCTTTGTTGATGAAATTTCAATATCTAAGTCAAATCTTATTTCTGTCAACTGTAGATTATATAATTGACTCAGAAAAGAGCCAGAAGGCAAGTATTATGTCAATGTAAAATCTTAATGGTAGGAAATTGATAATTTGGGATTGAATAAAAATGTTTTTTGTTTCTGTTCATTTTATTGTCTTGCAAATGATAACTACAAATGACCCTAGCTAAAATTGTAAATTAATTGTGCTCAGGAACATTTAATGTTCTAATTCTTCTAACTTATTTTGTAAGTAAAAGTATGCTTATGACTTGTGGGGAACTAAAAGCCTCATTTCCATTCTTAAATGCAATTAACTGAATCTATTTGAATTGTAAACTATTTACTGTGCTTATTTTGAAATGGCCACATTTTAGCATATTAAAATGCTAATAACTCACATGAACCAAAAATAATTAAATTAACATTTGACAAATGTTAAAGGTTTGCCAAGGGTTCATCTTGTAAGAATGATTTTGACAGTATTTCAAAATACTGCGTATCCAAATCCTGATGTCATTGGTGGGAAACAATAATAAATTTTTGATTTCACATGTTGAAATTTATTGTCAATATATTAAATTTTAAAATTTTTGCACATATGAGGAGAACAGACCAGCTGTTCAGGTAGTGTAGTTTTTGTAGCTTGCTTAAGGTGTGAGAAACAATGGTGATTTATGGCAGCTTTGGATGTGACAGCATTTTATCTAAATGCGTTAGAACCAGCTCTCCCCTGACCTTCTCTTACAATCAGCCTGAAGGACAAATGGACTTGTCTGGTTTATGTCCTTGCAGAAAGTTATCAAGTTAAAACATAAATATTAGGTAAGGATTTTTGTGGTAGCGAGTCTCCCATTTAGGCTGCAGCATGAGCTTTCAGGTCAAGTTGAATTCTCCTACCTCTCAGAGGGATATTAACATCTCTGGAGCTTAAGTTATTTTTCCTTTCTGTCTTTTATCCTCTAGCTGAGCTCCCTCTTCCTGAGGTGTGTGGCAGTGGCACAAATGCACAGGTTTCTAGAGGGAAGGGGGATGTGGTATCTTGTTTATGAAAGCAGGTATCTCAAAGATGAGGTTTGTAGAGAAAGCTTGAATAGAGATTTTCATCTTTTTTTCTTTTTTACCCCCTGAAACAGATTTTATGGGGAGAGATGTAAATTCTTGTGGTGATTAAATCCTCTAGGACACTATTTTATGGAGTCTGCTCTAGAACTGTGTCAGCAGAGTTCTTCCTTTTTCTTAGAAGTAATGAGTGCAGAGAATGGCTTCAGAAACTGTGAATCATCTCGGTGTCATGGAAAGCCTCAGACTAGTTTGATGGAAGACAAGTACCTGATTGTCTGTCTTCTGGTCTCTAAAGCCTGAAAAGATTCTAAGATCATACTTTCTAGATGGAAGTCAATAGAAGTGAATGTGGTGCTTTGAGTTTTTTCCTTTCAATGGGAGTTTCTGAAGGAGTTCTGGAATGTATTTAGTGTTTTGATCCCTAAAGGAGATGTGGAATTTAACAATCTGTGAATCTGTAAATAGCTGTGTAATAATTACGAAGAAAACCAATTCCAATCTCTCCAGCACTATCTTAATAAAGGAAATGCTGCCTCAAATATCCGCTGCAAAAGGCTGACTTAAGAATATCACTCTAAAAATAATTTGAAACAATTTACTCTTTTGAAAAGTCAAGGCATTTTACAGCGATTCTTTAGCTCAATCCCACTTTTTGCTCATGGCAGCATTTCATGTAGGAAAGAACTTGTCAGGCTTTGCTCATTCAAAGTAGAGCATTACCAGTGACTCCTTTCCAGCAGGTTCTGCAGTGGTTACGATGCACGGGACTCTTAGGGAGGGCCAATGCAGCCTGCTTGGGCCAGGGCATCCTGAAATCTGAGTTAACCATAATGGATTTTTCTCTAGGCAATGTGCACGCTCTCAAATGCTGCCTCTGTGCTAATAAAAACAGTCATTTTGTGAAGACCCTGTGTTGAAAAGAAGTTTAGAGATTTAAGTGAAAAATTGCTGCTTTCCTAGCAAGTAGTTCTAGCTCTTAGCAGTTATTTATGGGAGGGAGGGCTCCTTTGTGCCCCTTTCCTCCAGCAAAAACTGGAAAATAACTTTAGGATTACTTTTTCTGTGATGATTTGTAATAGGACAATGTTAAGTGCTGTCGTAAAATCTGCCTTCAGGCAGACAATAAATACTCTTACTTTCTGTAGAATTTTGTGAATCCTAATAACAGGGATCTGAACTATAGAACTACTATGTCTTCTCTATTTTTTTCAATGGAATTCCCTCTAACTTTTGTAATACATGTTGGATAAAATTTAATTAAGGACAATAAATTTTGAAGATTTTCTAAACCTCTTTCTGCTACTTCAGTCTCTGATGCCTTGAATTTCACATAGGACCTATGGACCTCAATATTTATTACTTGGCCTTTCCAGATGCAAATTGGGATTGTGCTGGTGCTTTTAATCATTTTCTCAGTTCTTTTCATCTCCTACCAGAACTTGAATCTCTATTAGTAAAGTCAAAGGTCATATAGAAAATAACTAAGTATACAAAGCTGCAAGTACTTCTGAGAAATACTTGTTCTATTCTATTCACCTAGATCATTCAGCATCAGGCAGGATGAAAACAGATGGAAAAATGTTTTTGAACTCATGAGCATACAAAAATCATTAGAATTGAGTTTGACTTTCAAATTTAGTAGATATATTCTTACATTATTTTTTCATCCTGATAAAATGGTCACTTTTCCACATAGAATAAAAACAAAGTAGTGGAAGGTAATGTATTTAATTTACCTTCATAAGACCTTCCTTTCAGGCCTTTCACTGAATATATCTTTTTAGAAAGGAATAAATTGTTCAGACTTGCACATTTTATGGATGTTTTTCTCAAGTACCTCTCTGTTAGTTTTGCCTTCCATTTCATTGAGCCCCAGGAAGAGAATTTGGTCTACAAGGAAATATGTAATTGTCCATATCAGCTGAGCAGCACAATTGCATTGAGTGGCTTTGGAAGCCTTTCCTTAGGTGAGTGATGAAGTGTCAGATGCTGGACAATGGCTCTCCCAGAGGTTTCAAATTGCTAGCAATCAAATCTTTGCTAATGCTTGAAAACCAGCACACAAAGACACACAAACCATTAGGAGAGTTGTTTAAAAAATTATGCCAGTCACAGAATTATCTTTGTTGTACAGACATTCAAGACAGCTGCAGCATGTACATTTTAATCATTTTCTTCATTTAGCAAGCTCCAGATACTACAGGTATAAACCAAGACAATGAGGTGCTCTGTATACTTGGAGGAGATACAAATTTATAAGGTCATGGGCAGAAGGTGAATTCAAGGGGAAAGCAGATGGAGTGGGCCCAGAACAGGTAGCATGGGAGAGCTCCCTGTTATAATCTGATATATCCAGTAAGTGCTGTGGGTTTGTGCTGACTGACACAATGGTGAAAAAGTTGAGGATATTTGAAGACTTGAAAGCAAACTAGTAATGCATAAAACCTGCTTAGTCCTAGTTTTGGGTGATAATCTGGCAAGATGATTTCAGTGCATAGCTTTGTGTGAATATACTGTTCTCTTAAGGGTCTAATTATCTTTATGTTGTGTGGAATTACAGAAAAAAACAAAGGGTAGAACTTTTGCTACAGTTGGTCCTCTGGCACCACATTTTGATGTATTGTTCATCATAACACCATGCCCAATAAACGGTTTCATAGAAACCAAATAAGCTTTTTCTGTAGAGTGTCACGACTAATTTGTCTCTGACTAATTTGGCAGAACACATTCTAAAATATTGATGTGGATAGCCTAGCTCCTTCCTCATAAATAGAGCAAGGTTTTACAGCGAATTATTTTGAATTAAAAAATGTTATTTTACCTATGAATTTTAAAGGTCAAAATATGTGTCAGGAAAGGTTGTGCTGATTGACAAATTGGAAGGACATGGAAGGCAGGGAAGTAAGAATGGAGATGTATCCATAACAAAATGAGGAGGAAGAGGGCAAGAAAAAGGACTGTGGTGGGTTGAAGAAAAAGGACTGTGGTGGGTTGAAGAAAAAGGACTGTGGTGGGTTGAAGAAAAAGGACTGTGGTGGGTTGCCCATGGCTGAACACCAGGTGCCCACCAAACCACCCTGTCACTCTCCTCCCTCAGCCGAGCAGGGGACAGTACATATGCTGAAAGGGATTTTGCTTTGTCCTTTTATTGTGTTTATGTGGCAAGGTTTTGTGCTGAGGGGCTGCATGAGCAGAGCCTGGGGGAGGAGTTCCTTGGGAGCAGCCCCGAGGAGAAGGAGCTGGGGGTGCTGCTGGACAGGAGGCTGGACAGGAGCCACCGGTGTGTGCTGGCAGCCAGGGACCAGCCCTTCCTGGGCTGCATCCTAGGCAGGGGCACTGGGTCAGGAGAGGGGATTCTTCCCTCTCCTCTGCTCTGCTCAGGCCCCACCCGCTGCTGCCTCCAGCCCAGGGACCCCCAGCACAAGAAGGACATTGTGGCAGGACATCCACTCCCCCCCACTCTGTGTATCACAATAGCTGGTGAATAAAGAGATAACCTGGGGGGGGGATAACCCAGGGTCATCTCTGGTGCCAAGAGTAATTCACGCCCATCTAAGAATTAATATCTTAGTCTGGCGAGCTGATGGGGGAAGAGATAAGAAATATTTATGACTTAAGGAACACTGTTTTGCAACTATAAAAGATACACGAGTTATCACTGAGGTAGAACATCCCGAAAATGTCGGAGACTTCTCCCCGAGGCTTGGATGCAGCTTCGCGGTTACTTCCCCAAGGATTGAGGGAAAGGATCTCGATGTGTGTGTGCCCCACCCACCTTCGGATGGTGAGATACATTGAATCCTAAGTTTATACTATTTCTTTCCTAGCTGTAGTTGAAAGGGTACCATATCATGCACTGTATGTCAATCTACCAGTAGTATCTCTTTTTGTTTTATCCCTGTGTAGTAATAGTCTGTTTTAAGTCTTGCTGTCAGTTTTCTTGTCTATTAATAAATAATTCATTTCATAATAGACAGAATCAGCCATTATTAAAGAACTTGTGGTAAGAGTGGATTTTTGGGGTGCTGGTCACTTCAATACACCTCCTGCCTGCTGCCATAGACCTGGGCAAAGACAGGAGCTGAACTAAATTCACAAAATCCATTCATGACAGACACGAACCTGTTGTTGTGGACTCTGTTTTCCTCTTGTGTTTCGGTGTAAACAAAGACACGATAGGAAGTAGAAGAGCTGTCTCTTTTTTTTTTTCAGTCAGAAGCTCCACCAGCAGAGGTAATGAAGTGTGAGCTCTTAGTCTCAGCATGGTCTCAGATTCCTCCTTACTCTGAGCTACATTTTTCCTTTATCCATAGCCTGGTGTCTTGCTTTTCCACCACTCCCATTCAGCTCCATTGTGTGCTTTAAACACCCACAGCGTGTGCTTGTTCACCTTTCCTCAGATGTAGCATCAGGCGAACACCAGAAAGCTCAGCTCTACCCTGCAGGTACCAAAGCAATCAGGTAACACACACAAGTTTCCAGTTTTCCTGTGAGCACTCTGGGTCATGATTTGAAAATTGCCCATTGCATCTGCGAATCACCGTGTGCAGATGAGTGGGTGGATAGCATGGAGAGTGCTTTCAGAAACCATACACCAAAACATTACTGCTCTGGATAGCCTTCAGGTTTGGGATGACATCTGAAAATGCAAAACCTTTGGGTGGAAATCAGAATGATTACATTCTGTACTGTGCATCTCCAAAGGCCACACAATTCCTCTCTTTTCCTTTTCTTTTTTTTCATTCCTTTAGCAGTCGATGAAGGCTCCTATCAGTACAGGTTGCACTCTAATATTAGTATTTGCCCACCAAATGTGAAGCCTATTTTGAGTCCTGAGCACCATGGACCCAAATTTTCCAATCACCTTTCCAGCACTGTTAAAGTGAATAAAAATCAAGCAGCAGAGTTTGTGTCTTGTTGCAAAGCTTCAAGTGACTAAACAAGGAGTCAAACTGCACCCAGTTTGGAACCAATCTCTGAACTCCAAGTAATTCCATTTTATGACAAATAATCCATGTGGTTAATTTTCAATTATGTAGTTTATTTGCTTTTTATGTAATGCAATCATAGACATACACTGTATTTTTCAAATCTGAATAATTATTTCAAATGAGACACTAAAATCCATGATTAATTCCATTACAATGCTCAAATCAGATTCTGCTTTGTAGATGGTCAAAAATACAGTTTCATTACAAGATTACAAACCTTTTAAAATTAAGTAGCAACGGGCATCCTTAGATGCACAAGCTAACACTAATGCAGTTAAGGATGTATGATTACTAAACAATATCTTCAGAGGATTATACCTTGACCACAAAGCTCTATCCTGTTTTATGTTCCATAGAACAGAATCTTACCCACAAGGTGAACTCAGTTGGTCTGGTTTTCGGTTGTTTGTAAAATAGCAAATATATTTTCCAGAATTTTATCCTTTAGTCTGAATAGTTGTATCTGCAAAAATTTGACTCATGTTTTTTTGTTGAACTATCTTAACTTCTAGTGATTAGCATGAGGAGATCCAAAATGAGCAGCTAGGACATAATGAAATCCTGTGCTGGCTTCTTAACTTCACATCTGTCTATTATTGTTTCAGATGAAGACTTCAGTATCATTCTCTTTTAGGAGTATTGGAAAAAAGGCTTCCTGTTGTCAATAGGAATATCAATGACATTCATGCAGAGATGTCTCCTAATTTTCATCTTGTCTTTCCATTCATATTTCAATATTAAAGTGATTAAATAATTCTAGCCCAAATCTTGGTAATTTTTTTCTCCATTAAATCATATGATACCTGAACTGAATAAAAAGCTTGTATTCTCTACAGGCAATTGCCTTGAAATAACATTTACTATGAATCTCCCAAGATGGTGCAATTGAATCTGGATTTGTTGCTTACAGTTGGTACTATTCTAATTCATTTTAAAATCATTGAAAATGTGAGTGTGCATATTACTATACTCCTTTACAAAATTTTAAGTTGTATATGTCACAAAATGTAATGCAGGAAGCAACCAAAGAACAATTGGAAATAGGCACAATGTCAGCAATAAAGGGTAAGAGTATTTAAAAAAAAAATTAAAAAATCTTTCCTAGTTAGAGTGGAGTTGGATGACTGGGCTGGAAACCCAGAAATGGGATTAGTTGAATGAAGCCATAATTTGACTAAAGCAAGAGAGAAAAGACTCCTAGATTGAATTAAAAAGCTTTTCTTTTCTCTCAATAATCTTTTTAAGTTTTCAAGTGGTCTTGTGTGGTCTGCCACCTTCAGTAACCTGGCTTTCCTCACCCAGCCTGTCGCAGGCTGTGAAGGAGGTGCTGCTGGGTTACGGGGTGGTGATGCTGGGGTGTCCCCTCGGTGAGACCCGGGGTCAGCAGGGCGAGATCGCTGCCATGGGAAAGCCACAGAGGGCTGAAGGCTCTGCAGAGTTCGTGATTTCATCAGCATCCTGTGCTCTTATGCCCCCTGAGCCATCCAGGGAAGCCCAGTGGTGCTCCTGCCTGTTCTTGCCCGTTTCAGGTTGAGATTGTTTGGGGGATTTCCTGTGCTCTGCTTATGTTACTGATTGCTCTGTACTGCCCAGGACTGACAGACGAAAAGCTGCAAAACTCAGTCTCTTTCAGTCTCAGTCTCATTCTCTCACGCCTGCTCTTGAACGATTTAGGAAGGCAGTGCAGGGGTCATTGGCCAATCTTCTTCCCATTTCCCCCAATAAAGTGCCTGAGCAGTGATCTCTGCACAGACACCACTGCTGTTGTGTCCCTTGGACTGTGCTAAGAATTTTATCCAATAACACCACTTTATTTTGTCTATTGGTGATCAGATCCTGACAAAAATAATTACTGGCTTGGCAAAGGGGATTAAACCAAAGCAAAATGAACATTTAGGCAGTTTCTCTGTGCTGTACTAACCTTCAGCTCCCCCAAATGAAACAAAATGTCATCTGGTACATCTGTGTTCCCTCCGTGGTGCCAGCAGAATATTTTGTTTTAACCCAAAGAGGAGATGCATTACTCTGACTGCTTTAGAACCTGTTTGTTTCACCTCAGCCACAAGGAAGTCTGAGTTCTTTTATGGATACTTAAATTTCCCTGACAATAAACACTGGGAGGTTACTTTGTTCTATGGCACAAATGTCCTTTCTTCTCCACAAAGGTTCTTAAAGTAACAGTTTAGCTTAAAACTTTCTCTGGTTTGCTAGATTTCATTTGCTTACTATGAGATGAAGTCAGCAAAATAGAGAGTTTTGGAGCTACCTAAAGAGCTATTCTCTTAAAAGTGCAGTTCTGACCAAGGTAGAATGTGTCTTCTTGATCTAATAATTGATTATTTCTCTCTCCCCAACTGGAAAAAAAAAACCAAGTTGAAAGACATGACATATTCTAGGAGCAAGAGGAAAAAACAAATACGCAGTCTTAATTGATGTCAATCTAAAGAGCTCAGCTAGAGCAGTCTGTTGTCTATATCCTGGATAGCTTTAAATTTAATATAACATGATTTACAGGAATTGTCTTGCCTCCAATTTACCGAACATGTCACCCTTCCTAATGTATTTTTGATTGTTTTCAGATCCCTCTTCCTGATAGAGATATCATATCTTGAACCTGTTTGGTTTTGTTTTTTTCTGAATTTCTCAATACTGAAAGAGCTGGTGTAACCACATTATCTGTGGTTATGCTATTGTGGGTTTTTTAAAACATGTAATAGATAAATGGGAAGCATATAGAAGTAAAGTTCCTGTTTCTCTGACTATGGTCAATATTTTTGTGCATGCATTAAAATTCAGACTTATAAATCAAGATGATTGCTGTTCAAAAAAAAACAAAAACAAAAAGCAACAGTCAAGTTAAGAAGAGATGGCCTGTTGCTTAGGGCAAAGTGTCTGAATTCAGAGATGTCTCATGCTGTCTGAATATATTTATTTTTGACGGTATTTTAGATTTATTTTTTTAAATCAGTGAGATAATTTGCAGGTAGTTTTCACTGAGCATGAGTAGGAGAATGTGGCCATATGACCTGATGGTGAAAAGTATTCTCTCAAACTTTTTATTTGCTTCTTAGAGGAGAGAGTGTTTTTCCTAATGTTAAGATTTGGGGTGATTTTTTTTCCCCCACTTTTGAATTTAAAGAGTCTAGGATACATTTAAAGGATATACAACTCTTAAAGTGAGTGCAACAAACTTTTGAAACATTAGGAAAGAAAGTAAAGGAATAAGAGAAGGTAAGAGGAGGAAAATAAAAGACCTCACAGAAAAACTATTGAAGTTTGGGAAGACACCTCTCTTTGAGAACTTCTTTAAAATCTTTCCTAGGTTTTATAGATCTTTGAATGTCTTTGAAAAATCCAGCCTTCATTGACTGAGGAATATTGAATACAGTAATCACAGGGGAAAACTTGCCAGGAGCCACTTTCTCTATATATGGGCAAAAGGTGCTGATGGATATATCCTGCCTCAAGGTATCTTACTGAGTATTTGGAACACAGAGAGACATTTTGGCTTGCATGAGCTTTAGTAATCCACTGGATCAAGACACTGAAGCAGTGGTCCTGATGGTCAGTGTAAGATCTGCTCCCAGGCTGCTCCATCTGGCTCTGGTTACCCCAGCTGGCACAAAAGCCCCAAAATCATGTAGCAGCTTATGGTGTAGGCAGATACTTTAGTTAACTTCTCCCAGTGCTCAGTGGGGTTTTTGGTCTCTTTTCTGTGCCACTGATAAAGCCCTTTCTCATACACTCAAGCCTCATTTTTTTGAGGGCTGAGAGTGGGGTGTTTAGGATATGTTTTTTGTCTCTGGCTTATCAAAGCAATGTGGTGAAATCAGGATCCCTGAGGAAATTGCCATTCCCTGGAGGCTGAGGTGTAAATCACTACAGCTGTTTGGAATGTACTGAATTGATACTGAGAATGTATTTTATTGGTCTGGGCAGAGCATCTCATCATGACGGATGCACTGTTTTGAATCCAAGTTTATGTTCAAAGCGAGCTGGGGCACTTGTCAGTGACCTTGTATTTCATCAGAGTTTCAGAGAGTCATTTGCACACTGGGAGAAGGATTGATGCCATGATGATTTTTGCCTTTTCTTTTATACCCCTTTTATATACCCTTTTATATAGCTCTTATGTATCCTCAGTGCTTTTACACGCATACTTGTAATTCCTTCAGTCTGATAACTCAGCTTAGGCCCAATGTTCCATTAAGCCAGGAGACCAAACATCCTGGAGGCCTCACAGATGGAGGCCAGAAAGCCCTGGGCTGTCCTGAGAAACCAAGGTCTTCCCTAGGACATCCTGCAAACTGGGATAGGCCCATCCAGGGGGAAATCTTTGATAGATATGCTAATTTGCAAGGCCTATAAATTGTATACGTGATCTATTGTGTGTGCATTTTGGCACATTCCACCTGGATGAAGTGGTGCACCTTTAAGGATCCTTAAATAAATACTGAGGTAAAAACCCCTTTTCTCTTAACAGTGTCTGGCTCTTAATTTTAAGACCAGGGAAAGGCAACAGGATCATTGTGTCTAATTTGGCACACAATCTTTTATCCTTTCTGTCGTATGCCTGCTGAGAGCACTGAATAAACCAAAAAGCAATTTAATAGCTATTCATGATGTGATGTCAAGCAGGCCTCGGGGAAAGAGGCTTCTGTGTTGCAGGCTAACTAACTTGCCATAGTGCCACTTTGCAGGCCATGTACAATGTGCATCACATGTCCAAACTCCTGGTGGCAGATCTAGCTGTGCTCCTCCTACAGCCTAGTCAGCCCTCCTTGTCTGAATCCACACTGCATTAGCTATGATAGCTGGGACCAGCCATTTTACAAAAAGTCATCTTCTTCCTGCTGAGATAACAAATTCGTAGGTCTGTGATAACCATCTACACCACTTGAGATAACAATACCCCCCACCTGAACAAATTATCCAGCCTTCAAACCTTTACCTGTAACAAAAGACTCAGGTTGTGGCTTTTTTAGACCTGCTGTGTCGAGGTGTCAGGGGATTCTACAGAGTCCAACTCCTCTGAAAGCATCACAGAAAGAGCACTCTGTCAGCTGGCTCACAGTAAAGACCATTCCATTAAAAATGGAAGTGTACATACCTGTGTCTCTTTGTGAAGAATTATGTGCTACAAAAGGAATGGTCTGGAACAACTGATGATCTGATTGAAAAGCCAGGAGACTCAACTGGGTTCTTCTTGCTGATCAGTCCCCTGTTCCAATATATATCCATTCCATGATTGCATTTAGCCCAGAAATTGAAGCAGTTTTTGTAACAAACCAGTGATGGACTGGAAAATTGGAGCTCCATTGTATTTTTCTAGGTCATACAAGGACCATGGCTAATGAACCTGTGACTCACTTGCATTTATTGGAAGGTCACAGCAAGATTGAGTCTCCTGAACTGGCAAGGTGGTAACCCATTATGTGAGACAAATTATTTTTCATTCCTTGAGTATGTATTAAACTACCATTAATCATGATAAAATCCTTATGTATTAATGGAGCTGTGCTGCATAATTTTAGAAAATTTTCAATTTATTCTAGCACCATTCAACATCCACCATAAAGTATCTAAGCTAACTGTAGTGACTTCTGAATACAGAAGATGCAGTAATGTTTCTGCTTTGATTATAAAATAAGACCTCTTTTTACAAAAATAAAACAAAATACTGTGTATTATCTTAGAATAAAACTGTAGACAGTAGCATGAATAATATACCACTAAAAGATTGGAGTAACTCAGTACAGCCAAATGAACTTTACATGGACAGTAATTTTCCATTTCCTTTTAACTAGGAACTTTTTCATTGTCAATACCCTGGAATTTTTTTAAATTTTTTTTGGGAACTTTGAAATGTTTTATAGATAACTGCAAAGGTTGTAGATTAAATATTCTTAATTAAAAGACAATTTAACCAGCCTTCTGAGAGAGGAAAAATCTACCACCTTAGGTTTGTTGCTATTAGAAGGTCAGAATTTATCCACATATCTTGCAGTAGATTATCAGGAGTGTTTCTGTTCTTTTGGATGGTAATTTCTTTTGAATACACAGTCAAATAGTGTGTTATCAAAGGATGCCACAGTGTGGTAGCTGATGGTAAATGCTGAGGGTTTTATAACAACTTTTTGAAGTGTGTTTTAATATGTTTGTTTGTTATCTTGAATTTTTTAATATTGCTGTCCTTTTCCTAAAACAGACCTTTTTTTTTTCTGTGTGTGAGTTTTAAGACTTTTCATTATGCTTGTTCATTTTTTTCCCCCTAATATTGCTGGGCTACCTTTCCATGGTCCTCATGATATGTTATTTACAGATACACAAGTTGAGCATAAAATATTGCTGTTAGGTAGGAGTGCAGGGTTCAGCTATACACTAAAGCAGACTCTCTTCCACATAAGGAGTCATTCTGCAACAGATTATGGATTGCAATTCCTTGATTGTTTTTCAATCTCAATAACATTTATGCAATCAATGAGGAGCCTGTCATATTCAGTGGATCTTACAGTGCTGAAGGAGAAGTTGAGGCACAGAAGAGACAGTACCAGGTACATCAGACACTGTGCATCTGCTTTATAGGAAACAGTATCCAGATATAAATGCAATATCCCCATATTCATCACTGAACTCGTGGAAATTAAAAATTGCAACAATTAGTGCTGGTAAATAGCAAGAAGCTTGCAAAAGTCTGGGATCTCCTTGTCTTTGTTTCCCCACAAAGATTTGCTGCTGTGGTTAGGTTGATGCTGATGTTTTTTTTCTCTTGTAGAGAGATTTAAAAAAAACTTAGGGCAAGGAAAACCAAAGTAAGAAGGGGTTTTTATATCCTTCTGTTTGATAGAGGTTTAGGATACAGAGTTATGTTATTTATTAGCCTGTCAATCTGTTTTCTGTGTTTAGAACCCCTTACTTTCTGGTTATGGTCCGTTACCCTGACTGATCACCTTCATCTCAGGACATGGGCAGTGGAGAGAAATGGAACAGTGCTTTGTCAAGAGAATCATCCCCTGCTTCTTCAGGAGATGGAAGCATTGATAGGCTGTGACTCAAGTGCTGCAGATGAGAATGGCACTATCCCCATCATAACTGATGACGAGAAGTCAGATTTATCCTTTCTTTTATTTCTCCCCTGAAACTAGTAGTAATGCACTTTTCCATTCCCTAAGGCTCTGGCAGGATAATAGAAACCAAATTCTGTTCTGCCTATTAGGTGCGAGTTTGAGGCAGAGATGAGTCCTGAATACTGCAGAGCCACTGGACCTGGGACAGCACCTGAACGAGTGGACTGGAGGTTTTATTGGGCTGCTCTTTGCAAGCAGAATTATTTCCCTTCTAGTGAAACAGCTGAAGAGACTCTGCTTGAATTAAATCTTGATATGAAACTCTACTTAACTGCTTTGTTTGCTTGCCTAAAATCTCACAGGGAGTTTCACCAGGAGACCTGTTCCATTGCCCCCAAGATTTTAAGTCTAGGCCAAAATGTTGTCTACCTTGTGGGGTTTTTGTGAGTTTGGCTTTTTGTGGTGGTTTTTTGTTGTAGGCTTTTTTCCCCCTCCTTTTCTCACTGCTGCTTCCCACACAGCTTGTCAGTGTTTTGCAAGGAGCGAGACAAAAGAGTGGAAGAATAAACTGGATGTCTTCTCAACACAATAAAAGTAAAAGAGTGACAGCCACTGACTGAGAAATAGAACTAAAAATACTCCTCTCTATTTTGAAGGTGAATCTTCGAGATAAGACTAATTTTGCTAATAAAAACCCCCTGATGTCTCATTTCAATATACTCAATGCAATATATTCTGGCAGGAGTTCCCACTCCCATGTAGGTTTTGGGTTTGCTTAGAAAAACATCAAGAATAGTTGAGCATTTGTGAGCAAAATAGTTCTGGCTGTTCAGTCTTCTTTCTTTTTTTTGCTGCCATTGCTTCAGGTAAGTTGGTAACATGTGGTAGAGGCAAACAACTATTTTAACAACTAAAAAATGTTTTTTGTCTCTCTTCACACTGAATAGTTTGTTCTACTGACTTACAGATAGGACAACTGACCCAACAGTAACCACGTGCAACGATGAACATCAGTGCCTCCTCTGAAATGTCAGTTCTGAAGACAGGTATGTAGAGGGAGCTGTACAACAAGAGAGACATGCACAGTTCTAGGGTCCAACTGTTAATTTTAATAAGCTTAGCTGTGATCTGGAAGGAAGTGACTTGCTTATTTGCCATTCTCATTTTATTTGGTACCCAAAAAAAAGTCCTTCAGGAGGCATTACGGTATTTTTTTTTCTTTTTCTCCTAAGAAACTTTAATTTGATGCAAGAGGTAGAAAAGTTGAGAAGAAATAACTTTGGAAAACAAAAGGGGAATAGTAATTAAGGGCAGATTTCCAAAAATATTTAAACAACTAGAGCTGCAGTTACACTTACAAAAGAAAATGTGACAGCTGCTTGTGCTGGGATGTACACAGTTAGCTGAGAGAAGTGGAATGATTGCTTTCAGGAGCTTGTTTCTTTTGGTTTTTTTGTTCTATTCAGTGCATAAATACTTTTCTGTGGGGGAAAAAAGAAATGTTGAGGGTTAGAGGGAGTTCAGAAGCTAACCCTGTTTACAGAGACTGTTCTCGACCTGAGACACAGCAAGTCTTAGGTTAGACCCAACATAGCCACAAGGTCTAAGGTGCTGATATAGAGCAAAAATGAAAGTTCTTTGAGGTTCAAGCATGTTGGCTGCCGTTTCTCAAGCCAGGCAAAGCTCTGAATGCTTTAGAAGGAAGAATCAGCCCTGGCTCTGGAATACACAATTGTACCACGAATATTCTTTCACATTCACTGAGCCCCATCCACTCCTATTCTGTGAAGAAAACACAGTGTGCTTCCACAGCTTTCTCTGGGAACCTGAACACCCTTAGACTTCTGATTACCAAATCCCAGGTGAATATCAAGGAAAACAAATCTTAAATTGCTGCAAAAATATAATGTATTTTAGACATGCTGCCAGCCACACTTCCACTGATGAAGCTGTCTATTGTTAGCAATTGTTTAATTACATATTCAAGTTTTAATATATTGTTTCATTTATGGTGAATGGGAGAATTACAAAGATAGCAATTGGAAAGAAAATAAATTTCCAAGTGAGCTTAAATTTTTTTTTAGATATAGTTAAAAACCTAATTTATTTTATTATGTAGGAACATAAATGAGAGAAATTCTAGGAACGTTTTTTCTGTAAGACACTTTCCATCAAGAAAAAGAACCAAATATTGTGACAGTCTTCCAAACTAATTATATTTCTATTTACCCCTTGGCCCCTAAAGACCCATATCTCTTGATTTTGCTTTTGTATAAAATTTCAGCAGTAGCTCTTACAGTGTGATTGTGATAAAATATAACAGGATGTGCTTACTGACTTCATGCAAGTACCTGGGTTTTCTAGCCTTAATAAGGTCTCAGGAGACTTCTTTTTCAAAGTAAAGCATTCTCATGTATGACTTTTCAATTAATTTTTTTTTATTGCACCAAGTTTTACAGGACTTTGTCTCACATAATCTTCTAAATGGTTTCATGTTTATTGTAGCAACAGAATGGTCTCAGTGATAAATGAGGCAAGCATTTTCCTGTCATTTATTCTAATTGTCTTATGCTCAAAAGGCACATGGGAACACATATTATACCTCGCCTTTGATTACTTGTTTTGGATATTTTCACCTGGGTAACTAAGTTGCTGAAAAATGTCATACAATTATTAAATTACTCATAGTTAGAATTTTTTAGGTCTTGATGCTAGATGGATTTGGAGTGACTGATATTAAGTAATTTGCTTTTGAAATATTCCTAACAGAACAGGCTGTGCACTTGATAGTCTTCTACTGGGTTTTTTTTGACTGAGTGGAACAACACTGTCCAACACTTTTGGAGAATGGAATACTTAAAACCCAAACAAACCCAAAACTTCTCTAATGTACTCTTCTCTCCAACATTGTGATCATATTCACTGCTTTTAGAGTTTTATCTACACAGAAGGTCCAATTGACTTCATAAGCAGCAGTTCAATGAAGTTCAAATTTCATCAAAATTGTATTAAATTCAGTAATTTTCATTCTTTTAAAAGAAATATGGTGCAGTCCTGTAATCCCAGGCCAACACTTGGATGCAAAGACGATCCTATTCACCATTTTGAGACTTGGATATGTTCCTAAGTACAGTGACCCTGCTTGGGATGATTCAGATTCTTTACCTCCCTATCACCCACCTTTTGAAATCTGTGGAGCAGATTTGTGTGTGCAGATTTGTCATTAATCCACTGGCTGACACCTGACAAGCTCTTAGTTCTGATGTGTAAGACAATTCCACTTCAGAAAGTGAGCCATGGCTTTTGAGAACCCTTGCTAAGGAACCAGAGCCTGAGAGCAGGTGGATGTACATCCCTTGCCAGCAAAAATCAGGAATATTCAGAGCTCCCTAAAAATTCTATGGGGATCACATTCTATTCTAAAATCAGCATATATATGTACTTGAGCTGTTCAGCACACAAGGCAAATTGTATCTGTGCCTTCATTAGCGGTTCCATGCTGTGCTCAGCAAATGTATCACAACACTGAGCTACCTCAGACACCAGCAGCCATGATAAATTAAAAAAAAATCACCAATTTCATTCATCAATATTGAGAACAAGATTTGAATGCTGAATTATGAGTGAAAGTGTTGTGCAAAATATACTGGGGTTCAAATAACTTTTATAACACTCAAATTTGCTTTAATACTTTTTCTACTCCTTAACAAAGAATCACATTTTAAAAATGTTCTCAATTTACATTTGAGGAGCTCTGCTCAGAGCAATAATGTCATGAAGATGATATATGTAACTGAGAGTAGACTTCATGATATAGTTTTAAAAATTACTTCTACTAAAGCATCTGTTCTGAAGGAACTGTAATAGATTTTACTGTGGCTGAAGTCCTCTTTCTATCCAAGCTGACAGAAATCTGTGGCTGTTTTTAATGAGGGCCAAAATATTACCTCAAGTACATTTAGAGGTAATTTTACAAAAATCTCTTTTGCTTGGAATTAAAAGAGATGTTCCTTCACTTGCAAACTCTGGCAACCCCTTTCCCCCATCCTGTTGGTGCATCTCTGCTCAGAAGAGTCTGAGAACGGGTGAGGAATGCACTGAAATGGGTAAAGCTGCTGCCAGCCCCGTATGGCACAGCAGTGGAGAGAGCTCCCTCCTGGACTGGCAATCTCCAGCCTCTGAGATGAAGTCTGGGATAATTTTCCATCACATCAAATGTATTTATGCTGTGACTGTAGTTGTCTTTGTATGAAATGAAGTTTGCTGCACTTCCAAGTTCGGTTTGAAAATACCAATCCAGCAATTGCCCTGTTTCTGGGGTTGTCCGTAGAATGTTGAGGGATGTTTTGAGCAAGGAAAAAGGAGTAGATTTTCCTTCAGGTTTTAAGGAACTCTTTCTGATGAAATGAGAATTCTTGTTGGCAAGGGAAGTGTGGAATCATTTGTGTTTCCTGCATGGACAAGGTGCCAGGGACCAGCAAAGGAGTCTCTGCAAAGGGAGATGCAAAGGGAGCCACGGGCAGCACCAAGGCAGGCAGAGCAGTGCCATCAGTGAACAGGGATGCAGCTGGCAGACCCGAAAATGCTGATAATGTCCATCTGAATTCAGGTCTAGAAGCTAAAGAGAGAGGTAGGTAGCTGCCTACACCTAAGCACACCTATGGCATGGCTGAGGAGAAGGGCAGCTCCTGAGAACTTGGAGGGAGGTTTGTGCCATGGAGTGCCCCAGATGAGGCTTCTTATTGCTCTTTCTCCCAATTCCTCTCAGCTGATCTGATCTGAGGTCACACAACTCTTCTGGAGCAGACTTTGAGCTGCTGAGCTTCTGGATGGATGAGGATGCAGATGCAGGGGCTTGCACAGAGGGGAGGTCACAGGTTCTTTAGGGTGGTCAGTCTGCTGGTGCCCTCCTGCCACGAGAAACGTGTGTCATGCTTTATTGGCTGTAGCTCCATCAGTGAAAAGGAGTTAAATAAGCTGGGTTGTTAATGAGTATTCATCTGCCACCATGATCTTACAGCTTGTTGCAGCTCTGCTTCTTAAGAGCACTAGGACACAATTAAAAATAAAAGACACTTGTCACAAATCACAGCTACTACTCAATTTTATTTTGGTGGTTAATGAAAAAATCCTTTATGCTCGATTTGTTTGAGTTTGAAAATCCTAAGAGTTTTCTGATGAGGAGGTTTCTGAAAATGGTTGGTGAAGTTTGAGGTATAGGAATGCCAGTCTTAGAAAAAACTCAAGGTGAAGATGTACCTCTACAAGAGGATACAGTAGGGGTTAGTACAATGAGGTGGGTTAAATGCAATTAACTGAGAAGTCTCCCAATCATTAAACAGTGTCAGATCCCCAGGGTGCAACAGTCCTCTTTGGAATCCCTATTTTCCTGCAGTAGAGTATTGTCTTTAATAACATACCAAAAATGGATGTACTTTTCAATTTTGACCAGAACTGGAAAAAAAAAATCTGACCTTTCTCAGATTAGCTTTTTAGGGATTTACTCTTTTGTTCATGCTACTTTTCAACTTTTTATTTTTTAAAATGTGGATTGAACAAATTGGGGGAGTAGTTAAATGCTTATAGTAGGTACAGTCATTGGATAATAACTTTGTTTAGTCTCTATTTTTCTATAAAATTATTAAATATAACTATCTAAAGTTTCAAGTGGATGACATTAGAAATATTATACAGTGGTCCTGCCAGAAATTTCTATTTTGGCGTATAAATCTAAGTCAAATCAGATTTGCAAGAGACATCTGTGAGTAGCTCGTTTTCAGCAGCTTGCTTTTAATCAGTCTCAATATTTCCTTGACCATATCAGACTTCTGTAAGCACTGAAGGAGAACAATTTCTAGCAAGTGGTGCAGCATATAGCCTTGTAAAGTTCTGGTACCATTGAAATAAAAGCTTTTCTTTTTTTAATACTTAAAAGATTGCAGGTAAAAATAAGGCTGACTTTAATACCTCTTAAAATCATTCAATTTAGAACGGGATGTAGTGAGCTGTAGTATCTTATTTTAATAGCAGAAGAGAAAAGGGTCAGAAATTAAGTAGTCCTAATGGAAATTATTACTCTTTGGGTTTTGTTTCATGATGTAGATATTGCATTTACTATTCAACTTTTTAAATTTTGGAATAAAAAAAAAAAAGATAAATATGTCAAAGAACACTTTGTTTTGTCTGTATAA
The DNA here is from genome assembly GCA_013397915.1 of Daphoenositta chrysoptera. Classification (NCBI taxonomy): domain Eukaryota; kingdom Metazoa; phylum Chordata; class Aves; order Passeriformes; genus Daphoenositta; species Daphoenositta chrysoptera. The sequence goes on from VZRO01000762.1 coordinate 851,352, forward strand.
TTATTGGGCACTAACAATGACAGTGGATGCTACTTGAATCTGCTGAGTCCTGACTATGCAGTGCATCTATTTCCTCTGCCATCCTGGGTCCTGTGGGACAGTCATTCCAAAATTGAAATAACCGGGTGCAATAGTCATTTCATATGTTCAGTCTTGATATAGCCATAGGGTGTCATGGATGATTTTTCCCAAACTACAAGTTTCATCTGATATGTAATCAGATCATCAGAAAAAAACATTCTGGGAACTTTGTTATTGAGAAATGTTGTTTGTTTTTTTCTGCTTTTTTCATTCCAAGAAAAAGATGCAATTTTCTAAGTTCAACCCTTTCTTAATTTGATGGATCTTCCAGAGAGGCATGGTTTTCCTGAACATCATGATGCTTCTACTGGATTCAAAGGGTTCTTGCCCATGCACCATGCCTGTCTGCCTGCTGTCCGCATCCACCATTTCCCTGCTGCATCCACAAAGCAGCCAGAGCCTGTCAGCTGCACAAACTGAACCATCACCTGGGAGTGGGGCAGCATCTCCTGATCCAGATGTGCTCCATCATTTCTGGGTGACTGCCACGGGGTCCTCACACTCTCCTGGGGTGAGGGGAGGTGCTGCACTGCGCCTTTGGCCTCTTGCTGAAGCACTTGGGGAGCTGTGACTGTCTTAGACCTCACGAGTGCACTTGAGCAGCACCTACACACTTTCTGCTCAGAAACAAGGCCAGCAAGATGACATGACAGCCTGGTGTCCCTGTAAACATCAGCCTGGCCTCAGAAAAAGGATAGCAAGGCTGCCTCACCAGCTTGAATTAAGTGCTGTGTGAGGAAGGCTCACCCACTCTTTACAGAGCACAGATTTGCTTGGGATGGCACCAGGCTCCTGGTATTGCCAGGTAAAACAGAGAAATCCCATTGCAACCAGTTAGACAGTTTCCTTTTCTAAAATACCCAAAGATGTTCCATATTACAGTCCAAATTTAGCCAATAAACTCTCTGGCCAAAGACACTTTTATCTCAGTTTATGATGGTACAGGTCATAGCATGATATGATCTTGGTTCAGGCTCTGCCCATGGCTGTCACATCAATAATGAAGTTCTCTGCTGGAGCTATTCAGATTACTCCTAAATGTTCAGCATGGGCTAGCCTAAATGAAAGAGGTCTCCAGCTGACATTTTTTTCCCATTATTCTACTTTTAAAAAGAGGATATGAAGTTATTAAGGACATAAACTTCATTACTATTGCTTCAAGTTCTCTCTAACAGTGTCTCATAAAACCTCATCAATGTAAGTATTGTTAAATCTTTCCAAACTGAAATTTACGGTGAAAGGCACAGAGAGGAATGTATGTTTCTCTATTTCTTCTGAAATAAAACCTTGTTAACTCTAAGGAGAAGCTGCAAAATGAAGTGATTGTGTTATTTCATTAACCTTTGGTTGTAGCCAATTTTACCTTAATGGCAATATGTAAATTTTCCCTCAATTTGGATGTCATTCTACTGGCATATGGAATATTGTTCATAGGACTCTTACTGGGTCAGTAGATGTTTCTTCTGCCAGTGGTATTTGCAAAAGCAGAATCTTACTGCCAATAAAAAGTGTGCTGTAACATCTTTAATATGCAAACATATGTTCATCTTAAAACTGCCCTTGTTGCTAATAGCTGCAAGCTGACATCTGCTTCTGTTAGTGAGCCCTGTCTAGGTCTCCAATAGCTTTTTGAAGAGAAGAGCCTGTGCTGAGTTTTAGCTATATGTTCTAGAAATCTTTAAGAAAATATTTATTCAAAATATGAAATCTTTCTGGAAATAACTGGAGCAGCTTGAACCAGTCTAGCAATGTGACAGACTAGGGAGCACTTTCCAAACTCATTGTGGAAGTGGCTCAGTTGAACATGATTAGTGGGTTTAATAACTAGATTGCCCAATAATTTGCTTTCCTAGCATGTCAGTGTTGTGTATCTCATTTGCTCCACTCAAATAAATATTGGTTAACTTCTAAGGGCACCCAGAGTGAAGCCATCAATTCACAGATATCCTTGCTGGCAGCCCTGTCAGTATAACTCCAGTGCCATTGGCTCCAAAGCCTTTCCCACACTGCTTTCCCAGTCATGCAGTGCCTCAAAAGCCTGAATTAAAGTACAGTACAGCATAATAGACCAGACAAAAGCTTTCTGTTCTGCCTTTAAGGAACACCATTCTACTCTCCAACCTGCACGGTTGAGGAAGAGGCAGGGTACAGAAAGGAGAAGTGACAAAGTAAGGATGATATAAAGGGTGTCTGTCTGGTAACAGACAGCAGTGCTTCTCGTTTCCTTTAACATCTGCTGCTGCAGAAGTTGAGGCTAGAAATGCTGGTATGGGGATATGTTTTGGATTTGCGCTGAAAATCACTTTAATAATAAAGGGATGTTTCTGTTATATGTGAGCAGCACTTACCCAGAGCCAAGGGCTTTTCTGCTCCTCTCCCCACACACTGGGGAGGAGGCTGGAGGTGCACCAGGAGCTGGGAGGGGACACAGCCAGGACAGCTGACCCCAAGTGACCCAGGGGATGTCCCAGACCATATGGCATCATGTTTTAACAAGAAAAAAACCCTGGGCAATAAGGACTGAAGGGGGGGACATTTGGAGTGATGGTGTTTGGCATTTCCCAAGTCAGCACTAGGCAGGAAGGAGCCCAGCTTTCCTGGGGATGTAAACACCTGACCCTCGTGGGCAGTGGGGAAGGAGTTCCTTGTTTTGCCTTGCTTATGCACAAGGCTTTTCCTTTACGTGTTAAACTGACTTTATCTCAGCACATGATTTTTCTCATTTTACCCTCCTGGTTCTCTTCCCCATCCCACTGCAGGCAGTGAGGGAGTGGCTGCGTGGGGCTGAGCTGCCTACAGGGGTTAATGCATAACCCATGACATTGCCTCAGGGCAGGGAGGATTTCCCCTACTTTTATTTCAGAGGCTTTTTTCAGTATCAACATTTCAACTACTCTCTGATAATCCTGCTGTGACATCAGAGAAAAAAGATCCTGTCAACAGTTCAATTAAAAATTTTATTTTTTACACTTGTAAAGGAATACTGATAGTATTTCACCTCTCTTCTATATTAAACTATTTAAAAGATGTCTCTGTGGGTTCCATCTGCAAGCTGATGAATCTGAAATTTGTAGCAGCAATGCTGGAGGGCGGCTGGCTGTTCCTTACACTGAGCTGGATATTTTCAGTTTGCAGATCCAGAATTCCTGCAGTTTCCACAGCATTTGTTCTTAAAGGGCATCTACTGACACTGGGACCATCTACAGCCATCAAGGCTGCATCTCCTGAAGAGGAGCAGGGCTGAGGGGCAGGGTTTGCCATCCTGTGCTAGGACACAGCCTTTGGGAAGAAACAGATTATTCGGGGGAAGAACAGACAAGATGATAAATGGACCGAGTATTAATTAGCAATTAATGACTCCAGAGGGAGGACAGACAGCTTGAAAGCAATTTGTAGGCTTCGTCTGGGAAATGGTTTCTCTCAGAAGTGCTCCAAAGGAGAGCTGTGGCCTTGGAGAGGAGGAGCTGGGCAAGCTGCTCAGCTGGGCATGACACCCTCTGAAGCGGAACTGCAGCTCCTGAAATGTTTTCCCTGCATTTGACTCTATTTTTTATGTCACGTTAATGAATCATAAGCCAAATCAAATCAACGTTTTCCTGACTAGTACTGAATTTCTAGAATTTACAGGAATCTGTTAGTTACAAATTGCATGTACTGCCCCAGTTCAAAGCACACGTTAGTACAAGTTTGTGGTCAACAAAAGGATTTTGCTGTAGGCTGAGTGAAGGTGGATGTACATATTCACACTACTTTTATTTGGAGAAATAATGATCTTTCAGCACGTTCCTGTTGCTTTGGATTGTTGCCACCCTGGTGTGTGATTAGAGGCAGAGGATGGTGTGCATGTTTCATAACAGGGGGCCATAAGAGAGTCCAAATACTAAATGTAATGCAGGATTTTGCAGTGAAGCTCTGCTACTAATATATTTGCCTTTGACTTGCCCCTGTAGGTATTTTTAAAAATATTCAAAAACTGAAAAAACCACAGTATTTCAGTGGCTAACCAAATTTAGAAGGACAGTTCTGACTATCAGTAGTTTCCTCACAAGGCAGTACAAAGTTGCCTCTGTTAGCTGTGGTGCTCTGCTTCAATGCAGCAAAACCACAACCTCTAGTGGGCCCACTTGTTCAGTACAGTGGAATATTATTTATATTCAATATTACAATTTATTTCTCGTTTAAATCCTTTGGTTTTCAATTCTAGTTCCTCTTTGAAATACCACATGAACCTTTGGGTTTGTTCCTCCCACCCTTGCACAGATCACTGTGCTCAGATCTTTAAGCTGTTGTGGCTGGTTTGGGAATAAGAATGGTGATTTTTTTGGATTGTGACCTCTATTGGCAGCACCAAATTTTGCTGGTACCTTAAGAAGGAATTTTAAAAAAGGAATGGGAATACCTTAAAATGAAATTACTTGTTAAACAAGATGAGATTTTCCTGGTTATCTTGTTTCCTCTGTAAAATAGACCCACGGACACTCCGAATCTCACTCGTGAAGTACCCCATTGCAGGATTCAGGAATGGTGTAAGTAAGTTATGGGATGTTTCTTTCCTCTTTTGCAGCTCTGGATCACTTGATTAGACTGACTCTTCCATTAGGAGTTTGGGCTTGCAGGGCAAAACCAATGTTCAAAGGGTATCCCTGACTGGAAGGGGGAACACATCAGTTTCTGGAAGACAAAGTAAAACTGGAACCACAGTAGTGTCCCATGACAGAAGTTCCAAAGTACCCCCAGAATTTTGTAATGCCTCTTTTATGGAAAAAAAACTTCTTTAAAACTCAGTATTTTATCAGGAGTTTAGATGGGGGAAGAACAACACCTACAGTTTTGTGAATATTTCCAGTGACAGAAATCAAGGAAAAATAAAGAAGAAAACTTCTATTTCAAGAAGGGACTGAGCTGCACAAGGTCTGCCTGACTGCTTTAATTAACAACTTCTGAAATGTACTGTCACAGAGGGAAATTGCTGTTGTTTGTATTCTTTTATCGTTGAACATAAATAAGCAGGGGCTCAAAAAATTAATTCTCAAAGAGGTAATTAAAATTAATGTCTAAGATGGATGGAGGAGAGGGGGGAAAGTATAACAGCTTGTGGTTAAGTAAATCATAATCTTGGGAAAAACATGAGATTTTGTATGACCTGTAATTGGAGAATAGTGGGGGAGAGGGTTGCATTCTCCTGAAGAGACAGAAGCTCACCTGATGGCTGATAAGTGGCTTTAACTCTCTGCTCTGGAATCTAAATTAGGTAGAAATATTCTGCTTTCAAGGTCTCCTGCCTTGGTTATTCCCTTGAGCACTGAAAGTACTATATATTCATCTACTGTACTGTAGTGACCCATATGCTGCCCAGCTTCTCCTAGTTATCTTTTGAAGGACAAAAATCTATTTTACCCCTTTCTTGTGATTTAGGGAAGTTTCTTGTTTGTCCTAAACAAATAAGACTCCCAGAAAGACTCTGTATTAAATAGCATAAAGCAAGTCTTCAAAGTCTGTGAGCAGAAGTATGGAATTTAATTCTTTTACTATAATTCAGCATGTCTTAATTTTATGTATGCATTTAATAGCATTTATTTTGCATATACTCTATCTCCAATACTACTTTAGGGTGAAAATTAGCCTCTGTGAAGAAATTAACTTTTAGTGACACGTGCCCTTTAGTTCAGAAGCAGTAGTGAGGTTCCCTGGGCCAGGTTTCAAGGGGAGCCTTCCTGGTGCAGGTTTGTGCTGTGCCTGAGAGTCCTGGCAGCAGGGCATCCTTCTTGCTTGATGCAGGAGATCCTGAAGGACCAAGATCTCCTTTTCATGCTTTTTTCTTTGCTCCCTTCAAGCCTGGTTTCTGTGATGTTGCCAGTCACAAGTACTGCCTGATCCCTTAGTTTCTTCCACTGCAGCGGACAGAGCTCTTTTCATTTACTAGAATTAGCAAGGTGAGCTTATTTATAAAACTTGGATCAGACAATTTAGGGAACAAGACTTTGAAATAAAGAAGCCTGGTTGTTTTGGGATTTTTTAATTAATCTGGCCTTCATAATTAGAATGTGGACCTATAGTAATCTGAATTTAATCTCTTCAAATTCAATATCAATCTCTTTCTCAATAAAGTGCTGTTTGAAGGCTCCTTTTCACTTTATTTTAATTTAAACCTCCTTAGAGAGCTGATTTGTGAAAGTCCAGAATAATTCCCTTTTAAATTAAAAATAATACTTTTTTCTCTTAGCCAGCAATTAATGTGTTTGTGGTCTCCTTCCAACTGTCTGGGAAATGGAAGAGTGAAAAATTCTTGCCTTTTTATGTTAGCTTCCTAGATGGCATCATTTTTCTGAGAAGATGCCTGAAAAGCGACCTGTTGTTCCATAGAGGACATATACATGCTGGGTTTCAGTTAAAAAAGAGCTGCTAAGAATGTCAAAACTAAACAATTAGGGAAAGATTAATTGTATTTTTCAGGTAGCTAATCTTTGTTAAAAAAAAAAACCTGCAAAATTTTTGCTTTCTTAGTATTTTTTCTTGCTTAGTTTATGGATTGTTGCGGGGCCTTGGGTTTTTGGATGGGTTTTTTTTCATATTAACTTCTGCCATCTCACTTGCAGAAAGTAGAAGATAGATTGTGCTTGGAGTAGGAATTGCAGAAGGAAAAAAAGACAGTCCTAGGATTAAGATAATAAAATTATATAGAGATTTTTCTTTTTCTTTCCTCTGCAGGTTGCCTTTTTATGCTAGGCTGGCCTTGTTATGAGCAGTCCTGGATGTAGGCTCTCTATAAATCTCATTTTCAGAACATATTAACGCCGTGCTGTGCCTGCTGCAGCATCTCCCTTGAAGAAGGGACCTCAGCACAGGCACGCTGCTGCTCCAGGGCTGCTGACAGACACCAAAGCTTTTCCTCACCAGATGACCCTGGCTCTATCTGCATTTCCCTAAAAGACAGGATAAAAAGCCCATATTTCTCTTTTTTTCTGGCAAAGGTATCTTATGCAGCTCAGGCTATTGATTATTTCAAAGCCAATAACCACTTAACACTCCTTGCCTCAGTCTCGCATCCTTAAAATGTGCAAGTAACATCACCCTTTATCTTTGCAACCTGTGAAATTAAAAAGGGGAAGGGAGATTTTCACCCTGGAGAAACTCAGAAGCTCTCCTTAGCATTGAAATAAGTTCTGTGGCTACACCATGGGCAAAGAGGAGATCTTAAAAAAAAATTGAAAAAGTGGCTGTTAGTTATTTCCACTAGCTGGAGCTCGTCCTGTTCCTGTGGTGAGCAGTGGTAGGACACAGGAAAATGGAAGGAGGTTTTGTCAGGAGAGGTTCAGACCTGTTGTTCAGAGGTTCAGACTGTGTGTCAGGGAGAGGTTTTTCACCCAGAGAGTGGCTGTCACTGGAACATGTTCTCCAGAGAAGTGGGCTCAGTAGTTTAGCTTTAGGTAGTCCTGCAGGGACCAGAGACTCGGAGTCGATGCTCCTTAAGGGTCCCTTCCAACTTGAGATACTCTGTGATTCTAAGCTGTAATTCTAATGTCAGATTTCCAAAATCTATAGTGTGTAGAAATTCTCTTTTGATCCTTGGACTCATAACCCTTGGCAGGGTGTAAGAGTAACTTCACTCTGGGAAGGAACAGGCCCTGCCCTGGGCTTTCCAAGGTGGTAATATTCAAAGTATGTGTTGTACAGAGGGCAGAAAAATCATAAAGGGCTGGTTGTGGGTTTGTTTTGTTTTTCTTCTATGAAAGGACAATTTAATTTACAAAGATAAAAAGTTTGTATGCAAAAGGTAAAAAAAAAAAAACCTTCTTACAGCAGAGCAGGGGATTGGGGTGCATCTTCCTTTTTCCTATTCATTAAAAATTTCCCAACACTTCTTTATGGCAGAAATTCAAAGACAGCCTGTTTACTTGGCTTAAACTGGATACAAAATTTTGCAAATTATAGTGATTCAAACATGTCCTGCTCATCAGTTCTTCTGAAGGAGGCAGACCCTCCACGCTAGTCTGGTATCCTGTGGCAGTCAATTGAAACTCTATTTCAAAGTAACAGGATTCTCCAGAGACACAGTCCTCCAGTATCCTGCATCTAATTGCAGAAGTCAGGGCTTGAGGATTTCTGTCCATCTAATGAATTTCCCTGTGATCTCATTTTCCAAAGCAGCAACAGTTTATTTCTCTTTATTTCTTGCCAGTAAGAGTTGGGCTGCAGGAAAGTTACTTGTAGGACTTTGAAGTATCGAGTCATTCATTTATTCACAGAAATAATTAACAGATGTAGTTTCACGTTAACTGTTTTTCTGTTGCACTAGATAGCAATTTAGTCTAGGTTTTAAATCATCTGCAATCATTAACAAAAAAAAAAAAAAAAAAAAAAAACCACACACAAACNAAAAAAAAGCCAACCAACCAAGAATAAAATAGTCTTTCTTCTTCACATTGAAAGCTAATTTCTCTTTTGTGTTAGATGACTAAGTACCTACCACCAGAAATAAAATGGAGTATGAAAGAGCTAAGCTTAATAATACAGAATATTTTACTACATATGGACAGGACCAAATAAAACCCAAATAAAAATCCCAACAACAAACAGGTAAACCCCCTCACTGGTGGGGTTACAATTGAAACAAAAGCCCAGGAGTTAGGAGACTTCTGCAGCACCAGCCTGGTGCAGAGGTATTTGAAAGGATCCACAAACCTCTGTAGTGTTCCTTTTAGCTTTGCCTTGGTTTAGGGAAAAACATACAGGAAATTCAATCACCTTTCTGTCCACAGCAGCAGGTGATTTTCCTCAAGGTCTGTCTGTTGGCGTAGAAACACAGAACCACTGGGTGATTCTAGGCAGGTGCTTTTATGGAAGAGCTCTGGGAATCAGGGCCATAGACAGACCCAAATCTGACTCTGACATGGATTCGAGATGGATACATTTTATACTCTTTCCTTACATAACTGTGGTATAATCATATGTTAATCATTAATTTGATATTGTTCTATTGTTTTTACCAACGCATGAGTATCGTGCGCATTGTTTCCACCCAAGCATGAGCTTAAGCCCCCTCCCCACAACATTTCTCATGATTATTATTCCTTTCTTGTGATTCTTGATCAAATAATTATTTTTGATTATATTTACTAAATAATCATCGCATTTAACTTCATTATCTATTAGACAGGTGGGTACACAGGTATAGGTTCACATGATTTTAACAAAGACAATGCCCATTCCCATGCCCAAGGCCTACTTTAGCTACCACGATTTTAGAAACATTTTAACCCTATGCTATCATGTCTTACAGTGGGTCAGCCCTGCTGGATGATCCTTTCCTTCCCCCTCTGAAGGGGGTTGGATGAAGGTGGTGAGACCCTCTCTGGGAGATGCTGCCACGCTCCAGGGCAGCAGGAGGGTGCAGCACTTTAAAACAAGGATTCCAGAGCCTGCAGGCTCCCAAAGACTATAGTGAAAACAGAGTTTAAGTTTCACTGGTTTAATTCTTAAGCTTTATGGTGCTCAAGTTTTAAAAAGCTTTGATAGGTGTAATGCAAATTTTATAGTAATTAAGAGGTTGTTTCATTTTTCAGGGTGTATTGTAAAGTAGGCACACTAATGGTGGAATTTTGTACTCAAATTGTGGCATTATTCTGGGTATGTCAGAGAGCTTGTACTTTTTATGTCAAACTACCCTCTCACTGATGGTTTTCTGCTGTTTTTTGGGAGGGGTTGGTGGTGTTTTTGGGGGATTTGGGGTTGGTTGTTTTTTTGGGGGGGATGCTAGGGGTATTTTGTTGGTGTTGGTTTGGGTTTGTTTTAAAGGTAGTGGGATTTGATTGATTTCAGAATGTAATTTAAAAAAATGTTTCCCATAGCAGGTGCATAGACTTGCTCACGCAGAGTTTAATGCCCAGGTCTCACTAAATTTCAGCCAGACTGCACATGAATTAGCTTTCATACTGACATTAGAAAAAGTCCCACACTGGTTTATAAAAATATTTCCTCCTCAGTAATGAGTGCAAGAGAAACTTATTACTTGAGAGTTTTAGATCAACTCTGTCTCTAATTGTCATTACTGCCAGTGATGCTTTGAAACTCAACACCAAGTTTATCATATAACATTTGGTATCAGCTGTAAAATTCTCCAGTTTTTGATTGAATGGCAAATGTTATTATCCTCCCAAAAGGTTTTAATTAAGATGTTTGGAGGCCAAACAGCTGTGCATGGAAATGCTTACTTCAGCTGGAAAAAATCAAACTTTGGAACCAATAGTTTCAAATACTTAATTTATATGCCTTATCTTCTGCTTATTATAGAAATCCAAATTAATGGAACTAGTGGAAATTGCAGACACACTTCTGCTGGTACAAACTGGGGAGCTGGGAATGAAAATGAGCACAGGATTCTTTGTTTTTGCAGAACATCTGATTGCTGCACCTTGGCACAAGCGAGTCTGTACCAGAGAGGATTGAGCCTGGGGGGAAAAGGCTGAAAGAACAGGAAGACTTGAAGAGGTACATGACTCTGAGTGTTTAAAGATTGAAAATTCCAAGAAAATCAGTCTTATCTCTATAGTATCCAAGTGTAGAGCATCTAGTGATCTCTTATGTTAAAATTTTTGAAATTATTTGTGGATAATTTTTTTGTTAGGGTTGTGTCTGTCCCTCACTCAGTTTTTATTTATGACTGAAGTTGATGGGGGTATTGGTACCAAGTTTTAGGAACTTATTTGCTTGTGGAGGGGTTGGGAGGGAGATTGCTTTTTGTGGTTTGTTGTGGTGTTTGTTAATTTCTTTTTTTAAAATCCCACTCGGCAAATTCTACTGCCTTCCTCAAAAATGCACTGTACAATGTGTTATTGGGCTGTATTTTGTTTAGAATTCAAGTTTTGTGGGGGATTTATGGTGAGTTTTTTGGTGAAAATTCCGTGGTATAGAATTCTTGCAGGATAAAAATATAAATGGGAGTATAAAAATTTTCAAAGCAAAACAATCTTCTTCCTGCACTATGAACCACGGCAGACTGGGGGGCTCCTAGAAAGCCCAGCAAGTGTTGGACAAAATTGCTTTATTTTTTTCTACTTTATTGACAAAATGGGTTTGAAAACTGGGAGTAACCTTGAAGACTGAACAGAAAAATTCAGTATTCTGAGCCCACCAAAGGGGATAGAGGTGTCCAAGAGCCAGGACTGAACTTCCTTTTAGCTGATGCCTTGTTGTAAGGGCAGGTCCTTGTTGTAGATCCTGCTAGGGTGTGACAGTGAAAGTAGATACTGAAATAGCCGTGAGCACCCCTTTCCCTGTGCCTTCATCCTCTCTGTGCCTGTCTCACCTCTTTACAGAAACGAATTACCAGAATATATCTGAAGAACTGTGTATACTATCCCTGTAAATTAAAAAAAGAATAGTTGGACCATTTTAGCAGCCTCTTTCAGGCACATCTCGTCTGTCATAGGAGTCTAATTCAGAGGCACAGTAGGTTTCCAGCCATTAGCAGATGTTGTAGGTTACATTCCATTCACTACCCTTGGAAAAAATACCCAGCACGTATTCTAACAAAGGAGAACTGTGCCTCCTGGGAAGAGACAGTGCTACAGCACTCCTGCTTTAAAATGTTTTCCAAAAAAAGAAGAGATGCGAGAAACCTTCGTAGGTTTATACTGGAAGGGCAAGAAAGCAAATGTTCACACTGTGTTCACTTTCCAATATGCACGAGCAGCTTCCCAAAGTAAAAGAAAAATGAAATCAGGACAGAATGCCAGTGTCAATAAAATACAATCTTTTTTGTGCCAGAGTCTTTCAATTGAATTTCAGGGTATGCTTGCTTTCTTCCCTGCTGCGCTCACTGCAACTCATAAAGCACTGGCTGTTATCTTGGAGACAAAATAGAAATCAAATTCATGGGGGTATCCTCTTCATTTTTCTCTCTCCTGTCTCCTGCAGTGCTGATGTGATCCCCAGAAGATGGAGGAGAGGATTTCCCCTTGAGTCCCCTGGAATTCAGGAGGCAATGATGGCATTTACGGCTGTGTTCAGAAAACAGCTGGATGGGAACACCCAGGAGCCCGAAGGTGCTCTGTCAGCCTTGCTCTTGAGTGGGGGGTACCCGAGGGCAGCAGTGCCCAGGGAGGGACAGCACCGTGGCAAGAGAACAGCTCTGTTTGCCAGCCCTCCCGGGGGTGAGGAAGCCCCAGGCCTCAGTAAAGCTGCCCTCACTCAGCACAGGGCTGAGGCTGCTGCTGTTGTTCAGCACCAAGAAAAGAAGGCTCAGGGGAAACCTCCTCTCTACACCTGGAAGGTTGTGGCAAGGCGGGGGTTGGTCTTTTCTCTCAGGCAACCACCGACAGGACAAGAGGAAATGCTCTCAAGTTGTACCAGGGGAGGTTCAGCTTAGATATTAGGAAAAACTTCACAGAGAGAGTGGTTAAGCATTGGAATGGGCTGCCCAGGGAAATGGATTCAACATCCCTGCAAGTGTTCAAAAAAACAGCAGAAGTGGCACTTGACAATATGGTTTAGTGGGCATGGTGGTTGAAGGTCGATGCTCTTGGAGGTCTTTTCCAACCTCAATGATTCTGTTTTTCTATAGCTGCCTTTAGCTGGAGCTGCCAGTTCCCCCTGCACCACTGCACTGATTTCAGGCACACGGAGGAGAGGTGAGAGTGAAACCCTGCCGGCTGTGGGATCCGTAGCTCTGGGAAGCTGTTGGGAATTTCGGGAGGGTATGCTGTGCTGCTGGGAGTCCCGGAGGAGCCTCGCTAAGGTATCAGACCCCATTATATGCAAGCTGTATTTCCAAACACTCGCAGCAGAAACCTCAGTGTGGCAATAACTGCGAATTACGACCCTCGGGGTGGAAAGCAAAGTGTTCTGTTGTTCTGGGAGGAGGAAATGGATGCTGTCTCAGCTGCTGCACTCCGTGATGCAGCCGTCCTGAGCCCGGATCTCCGCAGTGCAGAGGTGGTGCCCTGACTT